>CM064350.1:6045078-6470078 GCA_032595735.1 Pelochelys cantorii
TCCCTGTTCTGTTCACTCCCTTTGGGGCACCTGGCACTGGCCACTGTGGGCAGACAGGACACTGGGCTGGATGGACCTTTGGTCTGACCCAGTCTGGCCGTTCTTGTGTGCTTACGTGTGTGTGTGTGTATGTGTGTTTCATGGCACTGTGAGTGTCACCTACCCACAGTGCCTCGCCCTGATCCTGGGTGGAGTCTCCCCTCACATCCTGATGCTCCCCCGAGGCTGCTGGGTCAGCGCGAGTGGTGGAGAGCGGCTGAGCTGCTGTGTCCTGGAAACTGGCCTGGGGCCCTGCCCACTCATGTCCGATACCAGCCCCGTCACGCGGGACCAAGGGCTGGGCCTGGCCCATCCAGGTCCGTCCTTGAGCGAGGCCAGGAGTGGTCACCCTGCGTCCATACGGAGGGGCCTGGTACCCCCGCTCTGTAAACCGGCCCAGTCACAACACGGGGCCTGGATCCTGTTCTCACTCGGCTCAGGCACATTGCTGGGTTCCAAGGCCCGGAGGGACCTTTGTGAGTCTCTGGTCTGATCGTCTGAATGGCCCACGCCAGAGACTGCCCCACAAAGTCCTGCAGCAGGATCCTTCAGACCCCCTCCCCTCATTTCCCTGCCAGAGAGCGCACCAAGCAGGAACGATTGTGTATCCCCGTGCGACGTTCCCCACATAATGGCACATGCTGCCTACGTGCACAAGAGTCACATGGTCCTGAGCTATCCCACTAGGCTCCACTCTGATTCTTTGGATACTGAATTGGTTCCCAAAGGTTGCTCCAGTAACTGCCCAGCGAGGGCACACAGGCTATGTCTGGTCTGCGGCACTATTTCGGGATACTGGAAGTATCCCAACATAGCCATTCCGCGTCTTTGACGCGCCTGGTATTTCGAAGTAGATTTGGAAATAACGGTCGCGCTCTTCCCTTCAACCCTCATCCCACAAGGCACTTGGCGGACTAGCGCTTTATTTTGAAATGACCTCGAAGTAAGCGACCCAATTTGTGTAGAATGGCATAGCTTATTTCAAGGTAGACGCACCCGTAGAAACCAGAACCAGCTCTATCAGCCAGCGTGCAATACGCACATTTCTAGGTCTGCTTCCCATAAGGAACGCGCATGCGCCGTGTGAAATGAGCGGCCCTATGTTAGTGAGAAATGTGCTTTGCTGCCCAGCTAGGAGCTGACCAGAAGGATCCGTAATCAGGTGCCATTGCTGGTTACATTAAAAGAAAAAATCCCGCAGTCCAAATGCATGTTGCAGACATAGGCAAAGTTCTCCAGCCTGGCGTTCCAGTCGGAGATCGTCCCTTGTGACCTGCAGGGTCTCCGCTCCTTGGCAGCCTTTCCGGAGGGAGAGCTGGATTTCACATCCAAGCAGTTTGTCAAGTGACAGCGACTCCTGTATCTCAAGGCCTCAGGGGCCCACTCTGCTCAGCCAGCCTGATCTCCTGCCAAACCCAGGCCAGAGAGCCTGGCCCTGCGGTTCCTGCCAGCAGCCCCGAAGCCTGTCTGGGAGCCAGCACAGGCTGCCCTGCATGTGGTGCATTTGGGGTAACATTTTCAAAGGCACCTAAGTGACTTAGGAGCCTACGTGTCATATTCAAACATGGCACAGGCACTTAGGAGCTGAAGTCTTGTTGGTCTTGACTGTGGGGTTGGTGCCTGCCCTGCGTAGGCCTCTTTGAAAACCCCAATGGGCAAGTATCTGCCTCGTTAGCTACCTGGACCCATTTGGGAGCCCCTAAGGGCTTTCGTCACTTTTGGAAATGGGGCTTAGGATGCTAAGTCCCTTAGACACTTTGGAAACGTTGGCCTTCGTTTTCAGCCAGTGTGCTGAGTTGTCCAGCTCTCTGCCTGGCTAACTCTGGGTGACGAACAAAGGGGGGTGATCCCGGGCCTACAACTTTACCCTCACGGTGAGTTTCACTGTAAAACGTGAGGATACGTTCATAGAATGGCACAATACAAATGTCGATGGGATTAGGTGCAAGACAACCAGACCGAGGGACTGGATTCATCTCAACCCAACAGGCCCCACTGAGATAATCCAAAACCTGTGGAGACTCTGCTTGCTAAGCCCGATGCTGTAGACGAACCCCAGGTGGTGTGGGAGAGAAGGATGGGCTGTTCCACCCACAGCTCCTCTTCTGGGTCCTTCCAGAGAAGGACTTCGGGAGGCACATGACAAGAGGGCAGGCGAGAGGGATGCTCCTGACGTGAGCTTCACCATCACGGCTGCTGCCTCACCCTATCTTTGGAGCCTGGGCCCCTCGCCCTGGTCCTGGCAAGATGGGGCCAGAAAGAGGGTCTCAGATAATTCCACACGCCTGGCATGAGGCAGGACTGGACTCTTACAGCAGCATCTCCAGCCATCTCAGCTCTCTGCTCTGCTCCCCGAAAGGCACCAGTGAGACTGCTGGACCGGGGGCCTCCCTCCAAACGCTCCGCTGCTGGGAAAGGGGGCAGGACAGGCGGTGACAGGCAAAGCCTCCCTGAACACTGAGCTGCAAACAGGCTGACGGTCGCGCCTTCTGACCCACATGCGCCGCAACAGGCAAACGAGGCTTCAAAGGGGTGTCCGGGGGCCCAGGCAGGCCAAGCTCAGGCCTTGTTTAACTCTGCGACTGTTGAGCTGTGACTGGGTGACGTTAGCACCTCAGGCCTGTGTGGTACGTAGAAGGAAACAACATGCCAGCCTGGGCTCTATCTGCCCTGGGTACTGGGCTGCCCTGGAACAGCCTGAGCTACTGCACAGGGCAAGGGGGGGCTGCGGGCTGAGTCGTGTGAGGGTCAGCCGGGATCCAGGGTCAGCTGGGGGCCAGGCACAGACGAAGGAAGCTGAGCTCAGCAAACGGGGGCTCAAAGGAGGAGGAACGGGGCCTCGGCTGCCATGAATCCGGCAGAAGATGCAGAGCAGAGACATGCCCAGGAAGTACAAGCACAGTGGGGCCGATGTGGGTAGCTGAGGGAGGCGGTTTCACTGAGACACTGGTTGATGCTGTGTGTGTGTCTGGGTGTGCGTCGGGGTGTGTGTGTGTCTGGGTGTCTGTGTCCAGAGTGAGTTCATATTTTCACGAGACAAAAGCTACCATAATGCCTCTGTCTAAGCCCTGGGCCGTCCACACCTTGAATACAGCTCACAGTTCTGGTTGCTCCGTCTCAACAAAGTTTGGAGAAGTCCAGAGACAGGCACACAAATGACTAAGGGGCTAGAACAGGTGCCGTGTGAGGAGAGATTTAACAGATGGGGGCTTTGGCTCAGAACAGGGATGACTCAGGGAGGATATGACGGGGTCTGTGGCATCATGAATGGTGCTGAGAACGTGAATAAGGAAGTGTTATTTCACATGAGCCAAGAACCTGGGGTCACCTGACAAAATCAATAAGCAGCAGATTTAAAGGAAGCTTGAGGAAACGCTGTTTCCCGATCCAGCCGAGGAGCCCAGTGACGGATGCATGACAGCCCAAAGGGTAACCATGTGACACACCAGAGACGTTCCAGGAGGACGGGCGCATCAGTGGTGGTAAGCCAGGATGGCCAGGTCTTCAAGGCTCTGCTGCAGGTGTCTCGTCCAGTTCTGGGCCCCCCACTACAGAAAGGATGTGGACGCATTGGAGAGGGTCCAGCAAAGAGCAACCAAAATGATTAGGGGGCTGGAGCACATGACCTACGAGGAGAGGCTGAGGGACTTGGGTCTGTTTATTCTGCAGAAGAGCAGAGTGAGGGGGGATTTGAGAGCAGCCTTCAACTCCCTGAAGGGGGGTTCCAAAGAGGCTGGAGAGAGGCTGTTCTCAGTGGTGGCAGATGGCAGAACAAGGAGCAATGGTCTCAAGTTACAGTGGGGGAGGTCAAATTGGATATTAGCAAAAACAATTTCCCTAGGAGGGTGGGGAAGCCCTGGGATGGGTTCCCTAGGGCAGGGGTGGAATCTCCATCCCTAGAGGTTTTTAAGTCCCAGCTTGACAGAGCCCTGGCTGGGATGATTGAGTTGGGGCTGGTCCTGCCTTGGGCAGGGGGCTGGACCTGCTGACTCCTGAGGTCTCTGCCAGCCCCAGGGTTCTATGATTCTATGAAACCTCTTGCTGCAGAAGCAGGAAATGGGCCACAGGGGGACGGATCACGAGATAAATGCCCTTTTCTAGCCATGCGCCCGACACATCCAGCATCAGCCACAGGCTCCTGGGCTAGCTGGACCATTGGTCTGACCCAGTCTGGCTACTTGTACATTCATGCTAGTTTCCCATGCTGCTCAATGTATGCGAAGTGCTGGCTAGTGTGTGTGTTCCTCTGCCTTGTGCTGGAGGGGTCAGAACTGCTTTGCAGTGTGGCATAGACCCTAGACTCAGTGGAGGTTTCCTTAGCTCAGGTGTAGAAGCTTGGTCTCCTGGGCAGAAGGCTGGGCTTTCGGTTTCCGGGGGGCTGACAGCTGTTTACTCACTTGGAAAGCACCTTGGAGACAGCTGGAACTACAACTCCCAATATGTTCTTGGCTGGGAACAGAAACGCCTGCAATGTGGTTCATGCCCGGTGCTCCCTGCAAGTGACCACTCAGGAGAGATTCAGGTGCTGCCCAGATGATTAGCAGAGCGATCACAGCTGGGTTTTTGTTTCTCCTAGTGGTGTACATCTGCACATGCCTCAGTGCACACAGACAAATTATTCTGCACATGGATGGAAAAAATGAGAGGGAACATTGCTCATGTCTTCTCTTGTTCCCGAGCCTTCGTTGTTAGAGCATGTAAATCCACCTCTCTGCCTACGTGGCCTGTCATCCTTCCCAGTGCTGGGCTGTGGGCAGCCCTAGGCGCTAGTCTCCCTTTGGCCTGGGAGATCTCGGTGAGCAGCAGGGATCGGCGACTTCCCAGGGCGGGCAAAGCTGAGCAGCAGGAGGGTGGCAGCACAGCTCGTGGCCAACCTGCCTCGTCACCAGTGGATTCCGCTGTTCATGACAAATCCCAGCCAGACCTTCACTCTTCATATTTCCGGGGTGAACATCTGCCCCATGGCTCCCGGTTCCTGGCACTCCTGTGCTGCTGGCATCACAGTGCATCCAGCCCAGCCAGTCAGCACTGTCTCAAAGTGACAACCGTCCGAAAAGCCGGGCACTGCTCAGTGGCTTGGCCTCCCCGCTGAGGCCTTGGAGCCCAGCGGACCATGAGGCTGGGCTTGTCTTCTGGAGGTGGAGACACCGGGCCAAGAATTCCACGCACTGGTGAACACCACAGGGACCTTGTGTTGGGGACAGCGGAACGTTGTGCGGCATGGCCCCCAGTGCCTTTTGTAGTGATGCGCCATGTGTCCCTGGGGCACTGGCCTCCCACTCACTTGGAACCCTCCCCAAAAGCAAGGATGAATCAGGCCCTTTCAATCTAAACAAACTTTATGTTAGTTCTTTCTTGTGCTTCCCCATCATCTGCGCAAAGTCCCAGAAAAGCGCGAGTGGCTCAGTGGCCTGCTGTGATACCTGCAGGCAGGCTACACTTGCATGCAAAGGCACCACCTTACACGCACCGTATCCCCAAGAGACCTGGTGCAGCGACTCATGTCGCTAAAAGCTGCACATTGTGGACAAAGCCTGATTGTGCAGCAGACTAGGGCAGGGTCAATGTGTAACCCTTCTGCCGGTAGCAGTCGGCAGCCAGAAGGGCCAGGTTCAGTATCTAGGGAGGTTCTTTCAACAAGGTAACTAAAACCGGCTCGAGCCCCCACCCAGTAAACTGGGAAAATTCCAACCTACCCACTGGGCGCAATTCTTCCCCTCTCGCAAGCACTGAGTCGGAGATAGAAACAATCTGTTTAATAACAGCAATCTAGCGTCAACCCACAGGCACACACGTAAACAAAGAAAACCCATAGCATAAAAGAAACCTGTAAGCAAGGTACCAGCCCCAGAGTCTGCAGGGTAGAGTCTTTTGCTTAAAGATCTTTAGTCCAACCCCACTTCAAATACCCCCACTTACAGCTCTGTCCAGTCAGTGCAGACCCAGAGTCCATAGGCACATCATCCTGATGTCTCCACTCATCGAGCATGTGACAATGCCACCTACGTGCCACTCCTGCCAGCCGCCTGCTGACCGCTCACTCCTGCCAGCCACCCCACTGGCAGCCTGCCACTGCTCCCACTAGCCACTGCTTCCACCAGCCGCCTGCCGGCCACTCCCGCCAGCCGGCTGCCTGCTCCTGCCAGCTGTCCTGCTGGCCACCTGCTGCTGCTTCTGCAATGGGTCTGGCTCTGGGTCAAACCTAGTGATTTCAGCTCTTTGTGATGTCAATTTCTCAGTGATATCAGCTCTTGACCTACCACCTAGGCTGGCCAAAAGATTCCAGCTTCTGCTGGGATAATATTTTAAAATAATAATGAGACCCCTTATGGAGTCTGTTTTAGTTCTATCAGGGAGAGGGAGAGGGAGCCAGTCTTACAGCTCACCCCTGGAGGACATGTAGCTTGATGGTTCAAGCTCCTTCCCCCCAATCCAACCCACCTGAGTCTGGAAGGAGGAGGCTTGTCCATCCAAGACTCTTTGCAATGACAGTGTCTCTCCTGTGAGCAATGGTGTCATATTTTACAATTCCTACATTTAGGGTTAACATGGTTTGTGACCCCACAACAGCCAAATTAGTTACAATAGGCAAAATTCCATTCGAACAATTGACCATCCATCAGGCCTAGAGCACTGGCTGAGTGGATTTACATAACCACACCCTGGATTCCTTTCCCAGCCCAGCATGGGCTTTATTTACATAACAACAGTTGAATAGCTTGCAAGGCTAAACAAGTGAGTGAGCATAACCACCCCCAGGACTCGTTTGCCCTTCCATCTGGCTGCATTGGAAGCAGCAGTTCAGACCCTGCTTACAAACACACACCCCCGCTAGCCACTAACACGCCCATGGAGAGAAGCTCTCAGCTGGTCACTAGGGGCAAGTCTACACTGCAAGCTTACTTTGGAAAAAGCTATTCCGGAAGATATCTTCTGGAATAGATTATTTCGAAATAGCGCGTCCACACTACAGGGAAGCCTCCAAATCAGTCCGAGGCAGGTTCCCCTAATGCGGACGTGCTACCTCGATTTACAGCCCAGGAGGCCCTGGGGAGGAATAATGTAGAATGGCCTTGGTGAGGGGCTATTTCGACAGAGCAGCAGTGGAGCATCCACACACACCCTCTTCCGAAAGAGCTTTTTTGGAAGAGGCGTTATTGCTCATGGAATGAGGTTTACCAACCTCAGAAAAAGCCCTTCATTATTTCCATTTCCTTTCAAAATAACGCAATTGCTGTGTGGACGCGAGTATTGTTTTTCTGGAATAACAGCCATTATTCCGGAAAAAAGGTGCAGTATAGACGCACCCTAAGTTGGCTGCAGGGTTAACTACCTCATTTCCAGCTCACTGGGGGAAGCCGTTGGCTGCAAAGCCAGGTTAGTGCACACACATGCCCCGTAGCTGTGAGCTTTGTGGCAACTGCCTCATCTCCTCACTGGAAGGCTGCGTGGCTGGCTGAAAAGCAAATGCAGTAAAATGCATTCCTCCGGGAGAAGAGAGTTGATATTCAAGTCTATCAATAATGCTGCAGTGGGCAGCTGTGGCAAGGGAATTAGTGTCATTCTGAAAGGATGGGAAAAACCTGATTACAAGACATGTGCATCGACAGATTGCCAAGCAAACTGTGAGAGGTTCCCGTGCCAGAGCTGAGCAATGGCGTGGCACCGTTTGCGTGGCAATGGGACGGGATCAGGCAAATGAAGACTGGGTCCCAGTGCTGCATATGCACAGGGCCAGCCTTCGCTTGCCCCAACACCCTTCATCTCACCACTTCCCGGTTCCGAATGCACCATGTTGGATTTGTCTGCAATAGGCTTCCAAGTGGCCCGGGTGTTGCTCAGTTGGGGGGTGAAATCCCAGCTCCAGGACGCTGTGAGGCCGATGGTTCCCGGGCACCCGCCCCACTGGCTCTCAGTTCCCTCCTGCAGAGCAATGAAGACAAATGAAGATTGCAAACACCTCGGGCCTGGGATGGCTTCTGCATTTGCACAGGGCCTGCCTCACAGGGGCTGGGGCATTCCCCGCCTTAATAACCATCCTCCCCCCTCCCACGGCCACAGCCTGTCTTCCCGCGCTTGCCTGAGCCACAGCCGCCTCTGGGTTAGGGCTCCAACATTGTAATGGCACAACCCAAACCCCCCGACCCCACGCCTGTCCCAGGCCCGCCCCCCCCAGGCGCCCTTTCTCCAAGGCCCCTCCCCCACTCACTCCATATCCCCTCCCTCTGTCGCTCCCTCTGGGGCAGGGCTTGGAGTGCAGGGGATAAGGGCTCTGGTGTGGGGCTGGGGGGGTTGCAGTGCAGGGGGTGTGAGCTCCAGGGTGGGGCAGGGGATGAGAGATTTGGTTGGCAGGAGAGTTTCAGGGCTGGGGTGGGCGGTTGGGGTGTGAGGGGTGTGGGGTCTGGGAGGGAGTCTGGGTGCAGGGGAAGCAAGGCTGGGTGGGCGGTTGGGGGAACGAGGACCTAGTGGCACTTTTTGCAGCTCCTGCAAGTGTCCGCCAGGTCCCTGTGGCCCCTGGGCGCACGGTGGGCAGCCAGAGAGGCTCCGCACACTGCCCTCTGCTGCTCATTGGGGAGGTCTCGATCGAGAGGGCTTAGGATGGCAGGCAGTAAAAACACGGCACATTAATTGCACAGCATAAAACCTGCCCCATAAAGAGAGAGGGGTCCCCCCTTTCCCTCTTTGTAACCTGTGTCATGTCTGGCCCCTCCTGATGCATGTGCTTGGTACGGCCTAGAGCCCTAATCCATAAAGCCACAAATCTCCCCAGGATCGGCAATGAGTGATGAGTAATAAGCTTAGCAAGGCCCCTTGGAGATTCTCCTTTAACTTGCTCACGTCTTATGTGCTCTGGCTTAGGGGATCTTCTGGGCTTGAGATAAAGCCACCTGCCCATAAGTCATCCTGCTTATTGCAGGCATTGGGGAGTGTGCAGCTGCCCTGGGAGGCTAAATGCACCGATCTGTGCCTGAAAGAGACATGGAGGAGAGACAGGCTCTGGCAGCCTGCATGGCTTCTCCAGCCCCGGCCTCCCTATGGGTGCGTCTACACAGCCCCAGATATCGAAATAAAGTGCTACTCCGACCAGTCCCGTAACGCTTGTGGAATGAGGGTTACAGGGACACCGGAAGAGCGCGACCGTTATTTTGAAATCTATTTTGTTTAAAGACGCGGAATAGCTGTGTCGGGATACTGCCGGTACCCGAGGTAGCGCCGCTGTCTAGACGTAGCCTTGTGGCCGCTGTGTGAAGTCTCCGGGCAGAGATTGTGCCGGGCCATGAGGAGCAAGCGGAGCTCAGTGGGAGCGCGGCGCCAGCTCCCTCGGGCTCAGATCAGCCCTCCCTGCTAAGGGGGAGAAAGGGCCCTGTCCCTTGGGAGCGACAGGCCCTGCAGGGAGGCCTGAGGTGCTGTGAGTTGTGTTACTGGAGCCCAGAGGGACCTGGAAGAACAACTGGGCAGACTATGTTGGGCTGGGCTCGTTTGAAGGGTGTAAAATGGCACCAGTTCCTGGCTTCCTTTTTTCAAATAAAGTGAAATCTTTTTGACTAATGTTTAATTTTTGAAATGTCCCATTTTCACTTTCCCGTTTGTTACCACAGAGGGCAACGAAACGTGCCACGGCCAGGGGCTGAGGCGGCTTTCTCCCTTCCCTGCAACTTTTCTAAAGCTCTCCTAGTGACAGGCTCAGGCCAGAGGGCTCCAGGAGAGAGCTTGAAGGGAGGTGGGAGCCCTAGACCAAGTAGGTCTCTGGTCCCTGTGTAAACTGGCGGGGCTGGCCTAGAACCAGCAGCAACGTTCCAGACTCAGGCTGGACAATCAGGCCCTGGAACTCCTGGAGCCGAATAGGAGCCTTCCAGAGCCAAGGGAGTCAGGCTAGGCAGACAGCTGGGGCCACTCGAGAACCAGCTGAGGCTCGTTAAATGGCTCCTCCTCTGCCAGCTGGGAGGCACACGAGGAGGGAGGGAGCCAAGGAGCTGGGAGGGAGAGGAGTCGGGGGAGAGCTGGGAGCTGCGAGCCAGGCAGAGTGCGGCGGAGGAGTAGGACCGGCTGCTCAGGCACCAGAGGGAAGGTCCTGGGAGGGATCGACTGGGGAAGGGGCCCCGGGAAGGAGTTGGGAGACGGGGAGTAGAACAAACCCCCCGCCTGTTGCTGCTGCCTTAGGGTCCCTGGGCCGGAACCCGGAGGAGTGGGTGGGCCCGGTTCCCCCGACCCTCCCCCCACCACTTCAGAGTCTGCCCAGGTGGGGAAACCAGGACTAGAGGGGGCTTTGCCCCACACTGTGGACTAGCCTGTGAGGAGGATGGCTCAGGGGGCCTCTAAAAAGAGAGGCCGTGTGAGGCTGCACACTGCCGGCAGGAGCGCAGGGCCCGCGGGCACGGCCAGAGCTGTGCCACGCCCCTTTCCCACATCCTATCCGAATCTGCTGAGCAGCCTTGAGTCCAGTACAGATCCCAGGGAGACCCCGCTAGTCACATCTTTTCATTGCGAAAACTGACCATTTATTCCTGCTCTTTGTTTCCTGTCTTTTAATCACGATCCTTGAGAGGAGCTTCCTGCTCAACCTATGACAGCTTTCCTTGCGCACCAGCTCCTTGCTGAGGGCTTCTGTCAAAGGCTTTCTGGAGGTCCAGCTGCACTAGATCAACTGGCTCCCCATTGTCCGGGTGCTCTTTGACGCCCTCAGAGAGTTGTGATAGACTGGTGAGGCATGACATCTCTTTGCAAATCCCTGTTGCCTCTTCCCCAGCATGCTGTGTTCACCTGCGTGTCTGGCCATTCTGTCCCTTACTAGCGTTTCAATCAGTTTGCCTGGTGCAGAGGTGAGGCTCACCGGCCTGTGACGGCCACGATCGCCTCTGGCGCTTTTTTTCAAATGTGGCGCGACGTTAGCGCTGCTCCCGACATCTGGTGCAGAGGCTGATTGAAGCACGAGACCACACGCCACCACTGTGGCAGCTCTGCACTTTCTTACCTGAGGTCCCTCAGAACTCTTGGGTGACTGCCACCCGCTCCTCTGACTAACTACTGGTTCATTTCAGTTTGTCCCAAAGCCTCCTCTGTTGACATCTTAAGCTGGGACTGTTCCTCAGATCTGTCACCTACAGGGAATGGCTCCGATGCTGCTCTCTGCCTCGTGTCTTCTGTAGTGGAGACCGATGCAAAGAATCCATTTTGCTTCTCTGCCGTGTCCACCTTTTCCTTCAGTGCTCCTTTACCCCGTGATTGTGCAGTGGACAGAGGTTCTTCGGCAGATTCAGCAGGCTTCCTGCTTCTGACATGCTTCTAAAAATGCTGTTTCCTTCTGTGTCTTTTGCTAGTTACCCTTCCTGCTTCCTTTTAGCCAGTGTAACTTATACCTTTACTCTTCTCTTGCTAGAGGTTTGGCTCCTTTCTATTTGCCTCAGTAGGATTTGCCTTCTGGCTTTTTTAAAGCCTCCAGCCACCTCTTGTTACGCCGCTGTGTAGCCATGGTGGCATTTTTTGGTCTTCTTACTGGTGTAATGGTTATGTAGGGGTACATATTTAGTCTGAACCTCTTTTAAGGGGTTTTAAAATGGCTCCCATGCAGCTGGCAAGCACTTCACTTGTAGGACTGTTCCTGCTCCTTTCTGTTGTGGCCTTTCCTAATTTTGGTGCTGTTCGGCTTTGGGAAGTGAGATGGGCTGTGCTGAGTCAGTATCGTTGGCATCCCCCCTACAAGGATGTTGCATGTAACCACATTGTGCTCACTATTGCCACGGTGCCCAGCCACATGCCCCTCTTGGACCAGATCCCATGCCCCCCTTCGGACTATATCAGGAGTTGCCGCTCGCCTGGAGGGCTCCAGGACTAGCTGCTCCAAGAAGCAGCCATTAATGGGGTATCGAAATTTTGTCCCAGCAGCCTGTCCTGTGATGCCTCATACCCAGTCCAGGGGGGAACAGCGCAAACCCCCATTATTGTTGCATTTTTTGGTTTTGTAGCCTCTCTAATCTCCCTGAGCATTTCAGTCACCATTTCCATCCCAGGGAGGGAGTCAGTAATAAATCCCTGCTGCATGCTCCCACTGGTCACGCTTGGCATGTCTGTCCCCAGAGATGCTATGGGACAGTTTGATTTATTTCATGTTTTTATGATACTTGACTCTACCTTTTCACATATAGCACCACCCCCCACAGCACGACCTGCGCTGTCATTCCTGTCCATGTCGTCCCATTGGTTATCACCACCCCACCAAGTTTCTATGGCGCCTCTGATACTTATTTAACACCAGGTACTCGTGTTCGCCCATCTTATTCTACAGTGTTTCGTGGTCTGCCTTCGTGGGCTGAGAGTGACTCGACTGTTTCTCTTCAGTCCCTACCTGTCCTTTATCAACTTCTCCTGCCCACTAAGCAACTTCTGGGGCCGAACTGTGTGCTCGTCTGCAGCTGTTGGCTTTCCCACAGCCATGCCCCATCTCAGCCTTCTTTGTTCTAGACTAAACTAGCCAGGCTCTTCCTAGAGTCTCCTCTCGTGGGATAGGCTTCCATTCCAGATCATCCGTGGGGGAGGGACGGGACTCGATGACTCTCGAGGTCCCTTCCCGTTCTAGTGCTCTAGGATTCTATGATCCTAAATGTAGAAATATAGGACAGGAAGGGCCCACAATAGACCATCTAGTGCAGCCCCTGCGCTGAGACAGGACCCAGCGTTATCTAGACCATCCCTGATGGGGGAGTGCCCTGTTCTTAAAACTTCCAGCCATGGGGATTCCACAGCCACCATTGGAAGGCTATCGCAGAACCGAATTCCCTTCTAGGTAGAACGTTTTTCTTGCTATGCCCCCTACATTTGTAGATGCAGCCCATTACTAGCCTACCTGGATGTAGAGAACAGCCGATCGCCATGCTCCTTAGAACAGCCCGTAACCTGTTTGAAGACTGTTATCAGGCCACTCTCCCCGCCGCAGCCCTCCTTTCGCAAAACTCCACACGCCCAGAGTTTCAGCCTTTCCTCCTAGGCCAGGTTTCTAAACCTTTTATCATTCGTGTTGTTTTCCAGATGTTCACGTCTGTCCTAACAGGGGCCCCAGAACCGAGTGCAGTGCTCCAGGGGAGGCCAGTGCTGGCCACACAGCACAGCCCCACACCCGCTAACGTACTCTAATTCCCTGCTCCTCTTTGTCCCTTGTTAACGACAGGTTCTGTGTTTGCCCGTCTCCTGTGCTCTGGGACCTCACCTGCCCTCTAGGCAGTCCCAGACACTGCTTCAGCTGCTTCCTCATGGACCCGAGCATGGCTTTCATCAGGCCCTGCCAGCTGGAGTACAGCTCATTTAGCGAAACGGTCTTTAACCTGGTCTGCCTTATCCTAACGCTGATAGAGAGTTTGCTCTATGCGTTATATCCCTGCCTCACTCAGGGTCCTGGAAGTGCACAGGCTGCAGCACCCTTACAAGGATTCTCTGGGCTACCCGACCTCCCTAGAAAGCAGGCCAGGGATGGAAAAATGGTGGGCGAGTCACTGGGCCAACAGGGCTCATACCCAGAGCTCTGGCCAACTTGGGGCCCCCCGTACACAAACCCATCTAAGACTCCTGCTGGGTGGCAAGAGAGGCCCCCCCTTCCTGGCCCTGCTCCCCAGCAGAAGTGCCCGGCAGGGAACTTGGGCGCAGCAAATGCCCACCCCTCAATCCCATTTCCTCCTCAGGGGCAGGAGAGGGGAGCCGGGGGAAGGGGAGGGAATGTGGGTAGAAGGAGTGGGGAGGGAGGGAACCCACTGCCAGGGGGACCCGCAAGCCCTCGCCGCCCCTGGGACTGCCCTGGCAGAGCTGTGCCCAGTCCAGGACTGGAATAGACGTTGATACCGAAAATCTGGCGTAAGCTGACCCAGATTCAGAGGCTGCTTTTCTCTGTCCCCAGCGCCACTCCAGACCCAGTGGCAGCTCAACCCTGCTCTTAGCAGCTTCACCTGGGCTCAGCTCAGAGCAGCGTGCTGCCTTCTCTAGCACGCCGGTACCTAGCACGGGGCTGACGCTCACGCTGCAAGGCCTGGTCTCGGGCCGAGAAAATCGCTGGGCACCACAAGCCTGAGAGAGGCGCCTTGCAGCCACAAGGCCAGCAGGCCTGCGCTAGCCAATGGGAGACACCGAAGAGAAGGGTGTGTCCTAAGCGCCACCCCTCTCTCAGGTGTAGACACCTGAGTCCAGGCTGTGGGGAGGGCAGGGCCCTACACAGCCAGCAAGAAGTGGGGGAGGGAGGAGCAAACCCTGCCTCTTTGCTCAGAGCCTGGTGGGCAGGGCACTCACCTGGGATGCAGGAGACCAGCCAGATCAAGTCCCTCCTGCACCCGTGCGAGGTCCCAGAGCTCGGGCTCCAGCAGTGAATTTCAGTCCTGGTTTGGACCCTTGCGCAGGCAGCTCCTCACAGCGCCGCTGGGGCGGGAGAGCAAGGGAATCCCGCCGGAGACGGACTCGAGCGCCCACCGCAGAGCTGGGCGACTGGGGCTCCAGTTCCTCTCCTCCAGGGACTGGCGGGTTCCCCGGGCACCCAGCCTCACAGCCAGCCCCAGCGGAGGCCGATTTTGTCAGGGTGATTTTTAGAAAGTCAGACACGTCGCGGGCAACACACAACGATTCACGCATGCCCGGCCTTGTCGTGACTTTTACTAAAAATAACCCTGCAGAAATGAAGAGTGTGTGGGGTCCAGCACCCGCCGGCTGCTGCTCTTAGGGGCTGGGAACTGTGGGCCCCCGCTGCCCTTGGAGGCTGGGAGCCCCTGGCCCGGTGGCTGGGAGTTGCCAGCCCCCCGCCCACCCCCACTGTTGCCCAGAGCCCTGGGGGCCACCGGCCCTTGCGGCAAGGAGTTCCAGGTGGCCTCTGCTGCGTAGGGTAGCCAGGTGTCCGGTATTCACCCGGACAGTCTGGTATTTTCATCTCCTGTCCGGTAAAAAAATTCAGAGAATACCGGACACCTAAAATGTTTCCCTCTCTGCACACAGGGAATCCAGAAAGCTTTGCCTTGTCCTGATGGAGAAGGGCGGCCGTGCAGACCCGCAGGCGTGTGATCGGGACCTGCTGGCACCGCCTGATGCCCTGGGTTTGAATTTAGTGCTTTCCCGCTTTGAGGTGGGCGGCCCCATAGAGGTGAAGTGACGTGGCCTAGGGCAGCCAGCAGGTCATGAGCAGGGCCACAAATAGCAGGCTGCTCTCCTAACCCCAGCCCTGCCCGTCAGCGATCCCGGGATCGGGAACATGGCGTTCCTTTAGGACACTGTCCTCCGCTGGATCGAAGCTCGTGTTTCACGTTCACTTTGCACGGGGGTAAACGATGATCCAGGCTTTAGGTGAGAGCAGGGCCAGGCCCAGGGAGTTGCTGGCATGAGGCCCTAGGGCAGAAGGGGCAAAGCGAGGGGAATTACAGGCCACACAAACAACATGGCTGAAGACTGAGCACAGCCCCAGGTGGCCACCGCCGCTGGCCCGAGGCCTGGGGATGGTCCTGCTACACCCAGCCTGGGCTCGGGGAGCTCGGCTGTTCCTGAGCGCAGCAGAGTGTGGGAGGAAGGGGTAGGCAGGACGCGGGGAACAGCCAGGAGCTGCTGGAGAAATCCAAATGCCACGGTACTAGCAAGTGGAGAGCTGCCTGCACACCCCTCGTGCAGCACGCAGAGCCTCTGCTGGCCGCCGCGGGGCCTGCTGGCATTGGCACCGTGACCGGACACCAGGCGGGAGGTTCCTGGATAGGGACGGAGAGCCAGTCTGCTGACTCGCTGGGGCAGGGACAGGAAGGTCTGATTAGCCCCTCAGGAGGAAAAACAGGCTTGAGCGTCTCCCAGAGGCGGTAGGAGGGCGGCTTTCCCATCTGTGGGCCAAGGTGGAGGCCCTAGGCCGGCTCCCGTGGCCAGGCCTGTGTTGCCCTGGCAGCACCTAGGGCGGGATGCGTGAGCTGGCCACGTGTGAGATGCTGCACCTCGGGGACATCCACACTCCCGTGGCTCAGAAACTGCATTTTCCTAGCCAGATGCCCCCTGGATCCGTGTCAGGGGGCCTCCTCCAGGTCAGGGCCCATCCCTCAGCATCAGCCAAATGCCTGCCGGGCGTCCGGGGGAGAGCCAGACGGGGGATGTGGACAACAGGGTGCTTGGCTCTAGAGTAACACACCCAGGGCCCGTGTGCTCTCCCATGGGCCAGCCGGGCGTTCCCCTCTCCCGGGACAGGCGGAACAGGGGCCGTCCCAAGGGACAACGCTGCCTGAGGAGCTGAAAGGGTCTCAGCCGTCCGCGCTGTCTCCCGTGTGCATACGCAGCCATGTTTCCACTCGTGTGCATGACCAGCTGCGATACCCAGAGCACACGCGCACACTTGCCTGCATACTGACCTGCGCATGAATACATGTGCACATACACGTGCCATGCACAAGCTGCCACACCCACACTTCCACACGCAGGGATCCAGGTGCACACATGTGCACATGCAGCCTTGCCCCTTAGCACCAGCATGTACTGGATTCGTGGCCTTTGGACACGCCTGCCACGAAGAGCCCAGCCTGCCCCCTTCTCTGCTCGGGGCCTCCCTGCAGACCAGAGCTAGCGCCTGGGCGGCAGAGGAGTTAAGGTTACCGAGACCCTGCCTGCGGCCATCAATCCACTCTGCAAATCCGACGGCCTCATCTCATCAACAGGCTCAGATTGATTTCTTGCCCAGGAGCCATGAGCAGCTTCCCATGAAAAATGAGGCCTTGCGCCATCAATAGAAGTTCTAATTACAGCTTCAATTCAGGACATTCTGTGCAGCAGAGGGCAGATTTACAGCAACGCCCAGGTGGGCGTGTGTCCCTTTCCAATTAACTGCAGCCCAGAGAGCAGATTGCTCTGGGGGGCCCTTCCCAGCTTGCAAGGGCACAGCCTGGAGCTGGAGGGACAGAGACCACAGTGGGGGAAAGGAGGTGGGTAAGAATGAGGGGCACCTCAGTCAGCTTTTCCTCCTTCACCCCCCCCATGCACTGCAGTGTGCCTTGCACATCCATCAGCACTACTGTGGTGCCCAGAGGAGTGGGCCATGGGCAGTGCTCTGGGAAACACAGGCCATTGTGCAGCCGATGCTGGGATCCCCTGGGAAGCAGCTGGCACCTTGGGTAGGGACACCACAGTCTCCAAAAGCAGCACCTAGGCAAGTGACCTTAGACAAGTCCCCTCCCGGTGTAACGCCGAGAGGCGGAACCAAACCTGGGGACCCCTAGAGCAGAGTGCAGGTGCCACTACAGCTTGAGCTAACACCAGCCGCCCAGCGAGGTCCATGGAGCAGCCGCCTTCTCGCTCCGTAAACGGGCTAAGTGCCACTCCATGGGCACTGCCCAGGACCGGAAGATGTGCGAGCTACACCTGCTTCATGCTTCTATTTCTGCAGCTGCGAATGGGGGGTGCACTCCACAGGTCTTCCCGCCAGGGCACTCCCGGGGTGACGCCAGACACCGGAGTCTGATGCCCAATGAGCTAGAGGGGGGAGGAGCAGCCCTGCGTGGCCGGGAGGAACAGCTGCGGATCCGGGGCAGCACGATGCCGCTGTCCTGTGACGGCAACGTACGTTCTGTGCCACGTGAACCCCAGAACCCTGGAACTGGCAGGGCCTGGAGAGGCATTGAGCCCAGCCCCTGCCCCCCGGCAGCACCAAGCCCCGTCAGAGCATCCCGAGAGGTGTCTGCCCCGCCCGACAGGGTCACAGAACACGAGGGGAAGCTGCTGCCGTCCGTGTTAACATGAGCCGCCACGGGCCAGCCCGTCCAGGGCACCCTGCTCTGTTGGAGTCCCCAGGAGGACTCAGCCACGGAGGCAGGGGATGTGCAGCGTCTGCATGGATGGGACCTCACCGTGCCGGGCCTGCCGGCCAATGAGGAGAAGCAGATGCGTGACATTGGAACTCCACATGCCAGCCAGCCTCTGCCACTTCTACAGCCGACCTCCTGCAGCCGGCGGGCCCCGCAGTCCGCTGGGAGAGGAAGGCTGCTCAAGACGCCAACATAAGAACGTAAGGGCAGCCAGACGGGGTCAGACCAACGGCCCATCCAGCCCAGTGTCCCATCTGCCCACAGTGGCCAATGCCAGGTGCCCCAGAGGGAGGGACACAACAGGGAATCCCTCCCCTGTCACCCACCTCCAGACAAACAGAGGCTAGGGACACCATTCCTACCCATCCCGGCTAATAGCCATTGATGGACCTAACCTCCATGAATTTATCCAGCTCTTTTTTGAACCCTGTTAAAGTCCTAGCCTTAACAACATCCTCTGGCAAGGAGTTCCACAGGCTGACTGTGCGCTGAGTGAAAAAAACCTGTCCTTTTCTTTGTTTTAAACCTGCTGCCTATTAATATCATTTGGTGACCCCTAGTTCTTCCTTGAGGTTTTGAATGCTCTACTGAAGTGGGCCCAGCCTCATTCCAAGGAAACTCAGCTGTCATTTCTTTCAGCCTTTGAAACGTGGGTCCTCAAGGATTTATTGAGGATGCCGGCTGGTATTGCTTCTCCACAGCAGGCTTGAATCTGATCTAACTCCCGTGGAAAGCATGAGTAATGCCACTGCCGTCAGAGGAGTTGCATTGATGTAAAACCAGTAGGAGCTCTGAATCAGAGCTGGTACATGCCACTCTCAGTGCTTTGCCCCGGAGCTGAATTAGAGAGAGAGAAAGAGAAGGAGATTTTTCTTGTCACTAGCCAACTTACACACAAAGCGTAAGACTTGATCACTCTGACTCTGTTCTTCCTTTTCTTGGGAGCTGGTGGCTTCACTTAGAGGGATGAAGATTCCCCCTGTTCCCAGCCCGAGTCCTTGTCACACAGACAGAGCAGAAGATCTGGGCGTCCAAAGTGCCGGCACTGCAATGTTTATGGAGTTAGCTTCAAGCAAGCATATCCACAGCTCCGACGCCGCAGAGCCGTTCCCCAGCATCTCTTCCCAGCTCTGATGCCACAGAGCAGTTCCCCAGCGTCTCTTCCCAGCTCCAATGCCACAGAGCGGTTCCCCAGCATCTCTTCCCAGCTCCAATGCCACAGAGCGGTTCCCCAGCATCTCTTCCCAGCTCCAATGCCACAGAGCGGTTCCCCAGCGTCTCTTCCCAGCTCCGACGCCACAGAGCGGTTCCCCGGCATCTCTTCCCAGCTCCGACGCTGCAGGGCGGCTCCCCGGCGTCTCTTCCCAGCTCCGACGCCGCAGAGCGGTTCCCCGGCGTCTCTTCCCAGCTCCAATGCCACAGAGCGGTTCCCCAGCGTCTCTTCCCAGCTCCAATGCCACAGAGCGGTTCCCCGGCGTCTCTTCCCAGCTCCGACGCCGCAGAGCGGTTCCCCGGCATCTCTTCCCAGCTCCAATGCCACAGAGCGGTTCCCCAGCGTCTCTTCCCAGCTCCGACGCCGCAGAGCGGTTCCCCAGCATCTCTTCCCAGCTCCAATGCCACAGAGCGGTTCCCCAGCGTCTCTTCCCAGCTCCAATGCCACAGAGCGGTTCCCCGGCGTCTCTTCCCAGCTCCGACGCCGCAGAGCGGTTCCCCGGCATCTCTTCCCAGCTCCAATGCCACAGAGCGGTTCCCCAGCGTCTCTTCCCAGCTCCAATGCCACAGAGCGGTTCCCCGGCGTCTCTTCCCAGCTCCGACGCCGCAGAGCGGTTCCCCGGCATCTCTTCCCAGCTCCGACGCTGCAGGGCAGTTCCCTGGCGTCTCTTCCCAGCTCCGACGCTGCAGGGCGGTTCCCCGGCGTCTCTTCCCAGCTCCGACGCCGCAGAGCGGTTCCCCGGCGTCTCTTCCCAGCTCCGACGCCGCAGAGCGGTTCCCCGGCATCTCTTCCCAGCTCCGATGCCGCAAAGCGGTTCCCCGGCATCTCTTCCCAGCTCCGACGCCGCAGAGCGGTTCCCCGGTGTCTCTTCCCAGCTCCAACGCCGCAGGGCAGTTCCCCGGCATCTCTTCCCAGCTCCAACGCCACAGGGCGGTTCCCTGGCATCTCTTCCCAGCTCTGATGCTGCAGAGCAGTTCCCCGGCATCTCTTCCCAGCTCCAACGCCACAGGGCGGTTCCCTGGCGTCTCTTCCCAGCTCCGATGCCGCAGAGCAGTTCCCCGGCGTCTCTTCCCAGCTCCGATGCCGCAGAGCCGTTTCCTGTAGCCTCTTTCCTTAGTCCCACTTCCTCTTTTGTAGCAGGCCAAACTATACCTGCCGCGTACGCCCTGGGTCCCTCCCCTTACGATGTCTGGTCACTCTCTGTTTTGGAGGATGGTGGGTTCGGGGTCGGTGCCACCCCCTTTGCATTGCATGCAGCCTGAGGCGAGGCTTTCCCTTGGCTTTTAGCATTGCTTACACCTCCCCTCCCATCCCCCAGCCCCTCCCTCCTGGGGGCTTGGCCTTGGCTTGAGAGAGGAGCCAGATGTCTTCCAGTGTATGGTCCCACTGTGCCCAGCAGCATGTTAGCCCTGGTCCTACTCTCTTGTCCCCCATCGGGGGGTGGCAGGTGGAACCTCCGGTGCCTTCAGTCACATGTAGCAGGAAGGGTAGATGAGTAGCAAAAATCCCCCCCAGAAGTCGAGCTCGGGCTCACCACCAGGCCTGTCCATCACAAGGGCCTGGCCCTGTTGCACAGGAGTTTTGTCTTTGCAGAATTTTGTTTTTCACAAGCCGAACTGGCTCTCCCTGGGCGTGGGTGAAGGGGGCCGGGCTGTTCTTGGGGGCTGCCACTTGAGTCAGGGCTATGAGACAGGTTTGCAGCTGCGGGCACCAAATCTCAGGATCCGTTCCTGCCCCCAAAGAGCAGAGAACCTGCAAGGTCAGCAGCTTGCGTGAGTTCTCGGTTCTAGCCAGATGAGGAAGCTTAACAGTAGCCGACGTGCAGCCCATCACGGGACTCGTTTGAACCCCAGTCTGTGGGGCGTGGCCCATCTCTCCTTATCATTGGGCTCATTGGCTTTGCTGGGTGCTGGACTTCCCCCTCCAACAACTGGGTCCAGCCCCTCCCTTCCTGTGCGGCTGCTGCTTGTGTGACCCTGTGACGTGGACAACGAAGTGCTCTTGGCATCGGTCCAAGAACGAGGCTGTCGGCCTTTGATGGCGATGGGCCCAGCGGCACCCTCCAAACGTAGCTGCAGGGCTCAGGAAGGTGTGAATTTAGAGCCAGATTTGAGTGGGAATCCAGATCCCTGAGGTAGGTCTGAAAAATCTCAACCCCTGAATTTTTGGGTGGTTTTCTGAACTAAGCCTCCCATTTTCCATCGCCTCTGTCGTTACCACGCCCTGTCCCTGGATCTGTCCTTTACTAACGCCCCAGGCAGCCGCTGCATCCATCAGAGGGAGCCCTGCGAGCTGGACAAGCAGACATGGCTGGAGAAGGAAATCCTACCGGTCGTTTCTCCAGTGTTGTCTGCAGCGGGCCCTGCCAGAAAAGGCCAGGGCCGTAGGTCACCTCCAGATGTTGCAGAGGTGGGTTGCTAGGGTTTGAAAGCCTCCTTCTGCATAATGTTCCACTGGGGGCAGGGGATGTGCAGGGTAACATTTGCCTCTGGAGAAAGCTGTTTGTGTTCAAACCGGAATGATCGTCCTCACGTGGGCCGTGCTCAGGGCTGATAAGGAGGCAGAGAATAGGAGCTGGATTCCTGCGTGTGCCAGACAGCGGCTGGGGCTCTGTGTGCCTCTGCTTTCATGTAGTTTGGAGCTGCTCTGAAACTGCTGGGCACAGACACTTCTGAAGCAGCCGCAACTTTGCACGGTGCGTTTGTTTTATGTCTGAACTGTACACACAGCAGTGAATGGCGCTCATAAAAGATGGATGTTTTCTTGTTCCTTTGGCTGGTTTTGATTTATTATTTACTTCGCTTTTTTCAACTCTTCCAAAGCATTGTAAATCATCAAAATCATTTTTCTCCCTGCCTGGCTGGTTTGGGGGGAGTCGGAGGGGGGAGATGATTGTGCCAGGCTCGGCGTTGCAGGGTTTGCTGGGTTGGCATGGACACGCATGCTTGGAGAGCTTACCTCTCCCAAGTGCCCTGCCAGGGCCGTGGGCTGCTTGCTCTGGCTCCCCTGGGGAGTTCTCAGCTCACACATGCGGGTGCAGTAAACACTCACCAGCACACGTAACAGCTCCACAGGCCGGTGCCTTGGCCTGCACAGTCCCAAGAGCTGAGCACTCAGCCCTGCCCTTTGCCGGTGCCTCTGCCTGGTCCTGTCCCGTTGGAATTACCGACTTCATGGGGCCACTGGCAGGAGCAGAGTGCTTGGCTGTCTCCCGGGACGACGGCCTCCATTCCGTTCACACGTACATCTGCTCTGCACAGGTGGAGTGACTCCCGATTGACAGCAGTGGTGTAGGTGTAAACCATCGAAAGGGCCCTGCTTGGAGGTGGGTTCCCCTGAGACCGGCAGGATTCCGTTTAAACCAATCGTCCAGTTACCACGAGCAAGGAAACCAAAATAATCGGCCGACAGGCGGCGCCAGCAACGGCTCCGTGGCCTCCCGGGACTTAGTGTTCCCAGGCGGGAGACTGGGTTCTAGCGAAGGCCAGAGGAGGAGCCCTGTGTCCCCAGGCCTGGACGGGCACGTGGGGGCAGAATGGCAAGAGCTCTGTGCCCGCAGCCACGGCCAGCGCCCAATGTTCACCCAGTGCGGCTGCAGGCAAATCTGGGCCCGTGACTCCTGCTCAGAGCCCCGGGAGCCCTTTCTAAGAGCTCAGTGGGTCTAAGGAGAGCCCCTCCCTTCCCCCAGCGCCCAGGGCTCTGCAAGGCAGGGCGTGCTCCACGGGTGCTGAGCCAGGGGAGGGCATGCGGGGGAGGAAGGACCCTGGCGGGTGGGCCGGAGGGAGCGGGCTGTGGAGGGGCCCCGTGGAGACGGGCCAGCGAAGGGCCGCGCTGGGAAGCAGCGGCTCAGCGGGGCTGTGGGAGGGGGAAGTCGCCGTCATATCTTCACGTTCCGAAGCCCCTCGCTCCGGCCAGGCTCTCTCCCTCCTCCCCTCTCGCTGCCAGGACTGGGGGCCCTGGCTCCTCTGCGTCCATCTCCAGGCTCGGGGAACTGGCCGGAAGAGGGCAGCTGGTGCTCAGCGAGGTGGGCGCTCAACCAGGCGGCCGGACACTCGGTATTTTCATATTCGATTTATTTTCCTCTCCCCCATCCTGATCCACAGCGGTGCCTCTGTAAGGGCATCTCCTGTCTGCAGCTCACCAGCCCAGGAGGGCAAAGCCTTCCCTGCGTGCGCAGCCAAGTGTAGGGGGTGAGCCAAGGCCTGGCAAATGTTCATTAGAAAATCCCTGCCCTTTGTCCTGGATGCTACAAGTGACCCCCCCCCTGCACCTTCCCCTCCCCGGCTCACTTCTCACAAAGCTCCGGCACAGAGAAAGGCCCTGCCCATGAGATCTGTGCACTTGCACAAGTGTTCGTGCCACCCGTCCAGACACAGCCACGGGCAGGCGCCCGGAGGTTTCCAAGTGGGATGCTCCCAGCCCAGGAGGGTGCGTGGGACGCGAGTGTTGTGTGACGCACGGTGCGCACCACTCACAGCACGCAGGGACCAAGCAAGTCGCTGGGCTCTGCAAATGGCTTCCCAGACCCAGCTGGTCTCACGGACTCCTGGCGACCGGGGGCCCATTTGTAACGCCTTCCCCACATCCAGCGCAGGCCAGAGCCCCTCTGGGGCGGGCCCTGGGGGAGCGACAGCAAACGAAATCAGTGAAATTGGCCCCTTTCCTGGGGCAGGATGGAGGCCCCAGCGGAGCCCGCAGAGATTCTTACCCCCGACTCCCCCGGGGGAGCAGGCGATAACCACATCGGTTTCACCGCACCGCCAGCCATTCTCAAGCCTGGACGGCTGGTGTTCGACAAGCTCTGCTCCAGGAACGAGCCTGGGTTGATCTCTAGCCTGCACTGTCCAGGCGGCCACGCCAGGTCTCTTCTGGCTTTGCAACCTATGGGCCCTGGGGTTTCATACGGGATGGGCGGGCCCTGGCTAGGTGTGCAGGGGGCGCAGGACCCATTAAACCTGCACAGCGAGCAGGGGGGGTTGCACCGACCACCTGGGCGGGGTCAGCACACGCTGGGCGGGGCTGCGGGCCGGACGGATTTTGCTCTTTAGCCTTTGAGACGTGTCCAAGCGCATGCCCCGCCCCCGCATTGTGCAGCGGCTCAGAGGCCTCACAAGACATGGAGAAACTCCGGCTCAAGGTTCTGTCTGGCGCTCGCCGCGCTGCCACCTGCGCTCGCGCTAAGCAGCCAGGGACGCGCCGCAAACCAGGGAGGAGCTGGCCAGGAGCTCTGAGTACTCGTGGCCCATCAGCGGGTAGAAGCCGTCTTGTCCTGGCCCAGACACAGCGTGTTCCGCGAGGCCATCGAGGGTTCGCACTACGCGGAAAAGCCTCAAAGTTCGAAACAAAAAGTCTGCAACAAGGAGGAATAAAATCCACCCGTTCTTCGCCCGCACGGGGAGGCCGTGACGCTTGAAACTCTCCCTGAGATGCAGGAGCAGGGACATTGCCTGGGAGCAAGCCCAGGTCCTTCTCTGTGGCCTCAGGCTTGCAGGCTAGAGCCCCTGGCTTTGGTCTCAGCACCCCACAACCACACAGGGCCTGGAGCAGGGAAGCAGCCTCCTGCCTTCCCCGCTGCTGGCTCCTGAGCTCCTGCCCCAAGGGTAAGCGTTGGACGCTTAGGACTCCAGCCTCATCTCAACAAGACAGATGATGAAGGGAGGGGAAACCGAGGCACAAGGGACAGTGACTTGCCCACCATCACCAGTTCGAGGTACGTCTACACTGCAAGGGCTGGCTGGTGTCACGGGGGCGGGCTTGGGGCGGCTGAAGGCTCATGCTGGTGCTCAGATGGCCAGAGCCCGAAGGTCCATGCTGCAGTTACACGCGAGCCCCCGAGGCCATGCCGGGCGCGGTTGTTTAACTGCAGCCTCGGGGCCGTGCTCCTGGGCGGCAGGTGAAGGCCCCGCTGAGGAGGGCAAGACCCAACCCCGCCCCTTCCGCCTGAGGCCCCTCCCCTGGAGCCAAACCCCGCCCCCCCATCCTTCCAGGCCACGTGGAGGGCCGGGGGTGCCGTGCTGTGGCGTTGGCCCCGGCCCCAGCTCCCCACAGTGGCCAGGAAGCAGGGCTGCTGCGTTGCGGGCCGGGCGCGTCGGCAGTCTCTGTCCACGAGCCCTCAGCGGCTCCTCTCACAGCTCCCCCAGCGCCTCCCTTCATTTCCTGTGGGACAGTCGCACAGACCCCCAGGCCCCGCACAGAACATGTCCCCCACAGCTCCCCTCCCCCACCGTGCCCGCCACGGGGGAGCCAGGCCCGAGTCCCCTCCCGGCTGCGCGTAGCCAGTCTCGAAGGCTGCCCTCTCTCTGTGCTGCCGGCAGGATTTCCGGCACTGCGCAGGGAGCGCGGCACCGAGGGCTTCGCCGCCGGGCCGGAGATCGAGCGCAGCAGGAAAAGCGCCGTTCCCTTTGCTCTCTGTGCCAGCGCCGCCCGAGGGACAGCCCTGGGAAGCAAGTCCTGTCTGGCCAGCCCGGCCGGCTCCGGAGGCCCCCGGCGCGGACAGGGAGCAGAGGCCAAGGCAGCAAACGGACTTGCCAAGGTCACGCCTGCCAGGCTCTAAGCCTGAGTCCCAGCCAATGGTGGAGCCACTAGAACTTCCTCAGGGCTGGCTGGGCATGGGCTGCCGAGGGCCCTGCTCTGCCCCGGGCCAGGGACTGCCCTCTGGAGGGGGCAGAGAGAGCCGTGTCCTGGCCAGGCCTCAGCTGTGGCTGTGCAAAGTGGGCCACAGGCGGGAGACTTGGTGGCACAGACCCACCAACTTGCTCCACGAGCATCAGAGGGCACAACCGCTTGTGCCCCTGTGCTGGGCGAGGCAGGGCGAGCTTGCCAGCTCGGCTCCCTACCGCCAGGAGTGTCCCGCACGGGCTTCCTCTCCTCGCCAGCAAAATCAGGGCTAACAGCATCCGCCTGGCGTCCTGCTGCAGCGGGAGGCGGGGGGCCCTGCCAGTGACCCCTCCACCCCTGGATGCTGCGGGGAGCTGTACCCTGAGTCAGATTGCTCGGTGCCCTGTCTGCCAAGAAGGCGTCTGTGGCAGCGCGTCGGGGACCCCCCCCCCGCACCCCTATCCTGCATCCCAGCAAGATGAGACTCCGCCAGCCAGTAGAACAGGGGGGTTTATTGCTTCTCCAGGATACAGCCCAGCACAGACGTGATGTGCACATAAGGAACCAGGGGCTGGCAGCCCTAGACTCCTTGGGGCTGGGGTGTCTAGGCCCCTCAACTCCCAGCACTCTGCTTAGTCTGTTCTCTCCGTGGTTTTCCAGCCAAAAAACTGCCCAGTTCCCAGGCCCTGCCCCCAGCCAGGTGCCGTCTCCACCTCCCTCCCTTTGTCTCTCCCCCTGGGAAGAGCCTTCTTAACTGCTCGGGCTGGGCCTAGGTGCCTGGGCCAATGCACATGTGGGGGAGACAGTGGGAATCCCACAGCCCAGCGCGGGGGAGCCCCGGGTCACAGAGCAGACAGCCCCCCGCTGCGTCACAGCATCCCACCAGGCCGTGGTCCCAGAGCCTGGTGTGAGGGTCCCTGGAACCGGAGGCATGAGTGTGCGAGGAGGCCCTTGGTCCCAGAACAGCCCAGCTAGCTCTCAGCCGCTTGCCCAGCTCATGCTGTGGCTCCAGTCTGCAGCGCTTTGCTTTCCAGGCCCGGGGTGGACAGGGAGCAGGGCCGTGGCAGTGCCAGGTCGGAAGAGACGCGCGTGGAGCTGTGTCGTGTCTGCAGACGTGCGCCCTGCCCCGGGGCTGCCTGTAACTGACACAGCGAGTTACCCGCCTGCTCAGAACGGCCGCTTTGACAGCTCCAGCTGCAGGCAAGGTGCCTGTCTCCGCACTCGGCTCCCTGGCAGCCAGCAAAGCCGCTTCCCCGCCCATCCTGCCGCCTTCTGCTCCTTGTCTTTGCCCTCCGCCTGCCGGCTCTGGCGAGGCAGGCGCCAAGGGGAGGCAGGAGCGGCAGGTGCCGCAAAAGGTCGCCACCAGCCCGTTTGTTTTGAAGGGGGGGGCTCTGTTTCTGGTGCCCACAGGGACCCGGGCGGTTTCGCGCCACGTGGCCTGTTCTGCTTGGGCAGCGGTGGCTGTCGGAGGGTCTCTGGCGCAAGGAAAGGCAGCAGGTGCGACCACCGCCATCAGTAGCAGGCTCTGGTGGGGCCCCGTGGCGAGCGGGGCGTGTGTGACAGGCCCCCGCCCTTCATAGGAGTCATGCCAGCTGGGGAAAGCGCCTCGAGGGGCAAGACTGGGGTCCCGCTGCCCAGGAGAAGCCCGCCACCAAGTCAGCCAGCGAGCACCGAGGCCTCGGGGCCTGGCGCTGTTAATTCCTGCCCCCTCGGGGAGGGCTGCACACAGGCCACCAAAGAGCCGCCCGCGAGTCGCAGCTCTGCTCCCCGTCGGGCCGAGCTCAGCCTGCCGACCTACCCAGGAGACACAGGCGGCCACCCCTGGGGCCACCCGGCCTCCTGGACAACCCTGGAACGGGATTGACTCTAGGGCCTGGGTCCGGTGCATGCCCGCATTTCCCCTTTGCGAGACAAAGAGCCACCGCCCTGCCCCAGCGTGTCCAGCCCTGCCCCCCATGGCAGCGTCCTGGTGGATGCCTGCAAAGCCTGGAGCCATGGGCCGAGGCCACGCAGAGGGGTGAGAGGCCGAGCAGAGGCCCCGTCTGCTGAGGGGCACCAGCCAATGGACAGCTCATCAGATCAGAGCACGAGGGGAAGGTCCCCACGGCCATCGTGCCTAACCCCTGCTGAGGTCGGGGCAGGTCCCAGCCTGCCTGAGCCGCCCAGCCCCCCGTCATCTGGAGGAACCGAAATGAATGGTAACAGCTAATTTCAGCAGCTCCAGCTGCCCTGCGGTCCCTCTGGGTGCGGGCCTGCCCCGAACTGCCGTGTACGTGGCTGCGCCGCCACATCCCGTCAGCCCGTGGGGTGGGAAGGCAGCGCTGCCTCCCGGCCCCCCCAACCCCCCTTGATTTCAGTCGCCCCGGGACGTACCAGGACACTGGCTCCATTGGAACTCACGTGGAATCGTAATCAGCTCCCGAATCGCTCGGGCGTCTGCCGCAAGCCTGCCTGTGTCACCCAGCCCGCGGCTCCCCGGGCGGATCCTTCCGCCGACCAAAGCTCCGAGGAGCCTCTCCCTGCCCGGCTGCACCTTCGGGTGAGTCCCCTCCATTCCGCCACTCCCTGGCACAGGCTCCGAGCCCCCCGGCCGCCTTGGAGGCCCCCGAAAAGGCGCGGAGTCGAGCCCTCTCCCAGGGCCCCGGGGCGCTCGCAGCCTTCCCTGCCCAGGGCTGCGGTTTGGGGCTTGGCAGGCGCTGGCAGGATTGTTGGGATCCCCCAACTCTGCCTTTTGTCCTCTGGCCGCTGTGCCCACCGGCCCCCGAACAGCCAGAGTGGGGCTGAGGGAGGCACACCGGGCTCAGGAGCAGTCAGTAAGGCCTGGATGCCGCAGGGCCCGTCAGGGCAGGGCTGCGAGGTGGCTGCCGCCAGCACAAGCGCAAGCAGAGGCCGCAGGTGGGTGCAGCTCTGTTCACGGACCCTGCTGTACCATGCCGCCAGCCCCCTGGCCTCGCTCCAGCCCCTCCAGAGACCAGGGCACCGGCCACCCATGCAAAGGCCTCCTCATCGGCAGGGCCAGCCCTGAGGAAGCCTGAAGCAGCAAAGGACTGCCCTGTCTTTCTGGCGGCACCGCAGGGTTTGTCTGTGTCTGTCCTACACAGCGGGCAAGCTCACGCCCAGCTCAGCCACCTGCCCACGGGGCCAGCAGGGCTCTCGTAGGGTGCCCAGGTTCGGGGTGCTTGCCTGGTCTTTCCCCACCGCAGCAACTGGCATGCAGCTGCCTTGCTGCTGACCGAGCCGGGCAAAGCAGGAAGGCGAGGCCCTGGCTTTCGGGCTTGAGAGCTGGGCACTGGTTAATAAACTCTCCGCGGCAGCTCCAGTGTTCCTTGTGATCCTCCGTTGCTCGCCTCAGCTCTGGAGGTTTTATGACAAGTCTTGTGATATTTAATGTTCTTCTTAAAGCCCCGGTGCCTCGAACCAAGGGATTGCAGGTGAATCTCGGCATTCCTACGCGGTTGGCTCTCCCAGCGGCACAGAATGTCACCTGAGAGCCCTGAAAGGCACAGGCCTCGGAAGGCAAATGGCCAGCACACAAAAGCTAGGGGCCCTTTCGAATCTCCTGGCTTTAGCCAAGCGCGAGTGTGGGACAGCTGTCCCTGCAGAGCAGCCTCGCTTTGAGGGGGGAGCCCGCAGTTTCGTTAAAGGGAGGAGGCTCAGCGCTGGGGAGGCGGCCACACATGGAAAATGCTGGGCTGGGCTGGGCTGGGCTGGGCTGCACCGCTCCTTCGTTCTGTGCTGCTCCATCACGGACTCTCAGGGGTGGGAAATGCCCCGGGGTCCCTGATCAAACTGCTCCCCAGTGCGGAGAGCCAAGCCAACAGTGCGAGACGGCCTGAAGGCTTGTCTACATGGGGAGTGACTGGAGCAGCCATTCCTAATTAACGCCCTGGACGGGCACTCTTATTTCGGCGTTCAGCTTAATTCCAAGTGGGCTGAATCCACGCACGGGGGAGGAAGGCCTGGTTATTCCAGAGCGAGCTCGTCCACCCTGGAACTTACTCCGCAATAGCTCTCCCGCCTCAAAGCCAGGCCACACGGGAATCTGAATTCACTCCCGTTGGAGACAAGCCCAGTGAAATGGCTGCGTTCGCGAGGTGCGCGGGGCCTGATCCTAGCGCTGTGGCACACTCCCTACCCTGGCTGAAGCTGCGGGGAGCTGAGGGCGTTCAGCCCCCCTGGAAATCAAGGCCCAGGCTGGGCTCCCAAACAGGAAGTGTGGCTGGGCAGCAGGTTCCCAGGACCCCCCCGTCTTTCAGGCCATGCAGCTCTGAGGAGCGGCTGCCAAGAGGCTCTGCGACGCTGGAGGTGACCGTTGTGACCAATGCCTTTGCTTTCTCGTCTTGCTTTGGACAGCCCCAGCCAGCTGCAGAGCTCCAGAAGGCCCACATGCACCCCGCACATCTGAGGAGTTTGGCCCGAGGCTCGGTGTTTGTGCAGCACCTTGCACCGGGCTCCGATAGGCTCCTCTGTGCTGCGAGCTGGCGGTACCCAAGGGAGGCCGAGCTCCCTGACCCGCCAGGCAGCAGCACACCAGCTCTCTGCGTGCTGCCCCCACCCTCCCTGTTCTGCCCTCGCTGCTGAGAGCTGCTGTCTGATCCCAGCTGCTGCCTGGGAAACCCACCGACATTCCAGGCCTGTGGCAGGACGTGTGGGATCCCCGGCGCTGGGGGACCCGCAGGGTGGCCAGGCAGGCTGGTCCTGCTGCTCTGGGTTCAGTGCAAAGGAGGCTGAGTCTCCGCAGAGAGAGGCGGCCTTGGAGACTCCGGCCTGGCTCCAGCTCTCAGCACGGGAGGGCGTCTCAGCAGAGTGCACAGAGCGCGACTGCCTGGCGAGGGAGGAGGGACCCTGACCGCGCCGCCTAGCTCCCCAGATCAAACCCCTCCTGGCTGCGGCCCGACGATCCGCCCGCGCGCTGGTCACTGGGTTTGCACCAGGCAGAGAGTGTGCGCAGCGAGCGCCGTCCAGAGCCAGGCCCGGTGCTCGAAGCGCCCCAATGCTGCGGGAGCCCAAGGAGCAGCTCCAGCAGCAGGTAGCTGTAGTAGGCTCGTATCTATGTGGCCCAGCCCCCTGAGGGCTTTAGGAAGGGCGATTGGGCACGGCCGAGCAAGCTCCCTGGAAAAGCTCAAGATGAAAGTTACCAAATGAAAACCCTCCCAGTCGGTGTGGACGCTCCTTGCACAGCTAGAACCTGGCGGGTCGGAGACTCCCGCTGGGCCAGACGCCAGCCACACGCAGCGAAGAAAAGACCCAGGCTTGGTCAGAGCAGAGCCATTCGAGCCAGCGTGTCCCCAGAACGTGGGTCAGCCCAGCGCTGCCAGGGAAGAGGAGCACAGATTGCGGCCGTTGAGGTAAAATGGAGCCGGGGGGGCTGAGCGGAGACCAGGGCGTCCTCCCCGTCACGCTGGGATCCCAAGGGGCAGCGAGCGGGCGGGGTAATTCTCAGCCGCGGCCCTTCAGAACGGGGGTTCCCTTTGCTTCCCTGTCCCCTCGCGTGCCCAGCGCAGCCAAACCACAGCCCCCGGCACGTAGCTTCCCTCTAGGCGCCACCCTGACCCTCCTGCTGCCATGGGAACGCTCGGGGAGCAGGCTGCGGCTCCACGTTACACTCGACGCCACATTCGGGGCAGAGGCTTGCGTGACAGGCCCTGTGGGCGCTGTGGCCCTGTGGGGCCGCTCTCCCCCGCCCCGGAGCAAAGCTGCATCCCACACAGAGTTTTGCCTTCACCGTGCTGGGTGGACTTGCACTGAACATGATGGGCCGTGAGCTCCTTGAGCCGAGCCCAGAGAGACTGGCACAGCCGCTCCACGGGGCTGCGGCCGCTGGCTGGGAACGTGCCAGGCCGAGGAGGAGGGAGCCTGCAGCCCACGGCAGAGCAGGCTCTGGGGGCTGTAGCCCAGGGCGGCTCTTTGCCCCGGGAGCCCAGAGTTCACCTGAGGTTTGCGCTTGCCGCACTGACTGGACAAAGGGCCCGTCTCTTGGCGGGGGAGCCCTGGAGACGGTGGCTGTTCCCACGGCTGCTGAGCTGCTCAGCTCAGCCCGCAGCCGCCACAGGAAGAGCATCCCCCTTTCCTCCAGGAGAGGGCACTGGGACCCTGAGCGACGCCTCTCGCCGCTTTCCCGAGGCCGGGCAGCCGGCTGCCCTGGACTGCACGGGGGCAGGGGGCAAGGCAGCGAAAAGCAAATCGACCTGCCACGCTCCGGGCGCATCCCGTGACCCAGCGACGCCCAGGCTGGCTGCTCCTGCCAGGATGGGGCCTGGCCGGGGTTGGGGCGAGGCCCCTCGGTTCTGCCCTGCCCTGCGCTGGGTGTCGGTGGAGGCAGCAGGGCGGCGAGTGGGTGAACTCAGCAATGAAACTGCTCTGGGCCCACGCTGGGGCAGGGCTGCTGGCGTGTGCCAGGACGCCCCTTGGCCCTGGCGGAGGCACAGTGGGCAGCCGTAATCCCAGCCTGGCACCTCTGGGATAGGGGCTGCTTAAAGGGCAGCACTGAGGGGGGCTGGCACAGAGCCAGCAGGGGCGGGGAGGCCAGCCAGAGCCGGGTCCTTGCCCTTCTCACCTGCAGCAGGCGCTGGGCCGGGATGCCCTGTGCAGAGCCGTGGGCTGGTTCCTTACGGCGCTGGGGCAGGGGGACAGTAGAATTGCTGCTGGGCAGGGCAGCGAGTGCTCTGTTCCTGGGGAGGCTGGGCTCCCATGGGGGGGCGGCCTCGTTACCCCCCAGCCATCTCAGTGCCGCTTGGCCACTCCTCTCTGTGTACAGAGGGCAGGCGTGGCACTGGCACGTGCAGGCAGACGGGGGAGTGGGGCTAAGGGGATCGATCTCATCTGCCCATTTGCTGCTAACTGACAGCAGGGACCCGCCTCCCACCCTGGCGGCCATGGCCTGGCTGTGCCCAGAGACCCTGGGAGCCATGCAGGCATCACCAAGCGGGGTGTGGGCTGCTCTGCGGGGGCCCACCACCGACGTGGCCCCTCCTCTCGGACTCGGGCCAGCGCAGGAGCCAGCAATTAGGAGAATGAAGGAAAAAGCAAAAACGAAGCCCCCAGCCCCCCCTCCTCGTTGGTTCCTCCGCGCTGCTCCTGCCAAGAGCAGTAATTGTCCAAGCATCTCAGCTGGCTGGTTTCACTCCATCCCAGACGCGCTGGAGATTATCAGCCTTCCCCACATGTCCCGCTCCTCGTTCCTCGCTGCAGGGCCCAGAGGGAGCAGCGAGCCAGCGCCTGCAGGAGCAGCAGCAGCAAAGCGCCGCCTCTCGTGCGCGGCGGCGCCGGATCGTCCCTCAGGCCGGCCTGTCACAGGCTGATTGCGGCGGAAGCCGCCGTGTGTCCCCACCAGGTTCCCGAGGACAGGGCCTGCGAGGCCCAGGGAGGTGGGGGGGGGACAGGCTTGTCGGCTCCTGGCAGCTCCCGGCCGGGAAAGGGGCCGCTCGGCGCGCTCCTCGCCACTTCCCAGGTCTCCGAGGCGGTGGGATAGCCGGAGCCGACGGGCAAGTGACGCTAAGAGAGAAAGGAGGCTGCACAAAGGCCACTCATTGCAAAGCTTTCAATCCCTGGAGCAGGGCTGCTTCCCGAGGGCCAGGCCCCGGCGCACCCCAGCCAAGGGATCTCCCCAGGGCATCAGGAACCGCCACAGAGCTGCTAGGTGAACCCGAGTCCCGATGTGCCAGGCTTCCCAATGGCCGGCGTGGGGCAGCCCTTCTCACAGGTGTCTGGCCATCTCCTTGCTCCGCCGGCTGCCCCAGCACTGCCCCTCTGGCTCACCCCTCTGGCAGTCACGTCCTGCCCACCCCTGCCCGCTGTCTCCCCGGGTGCTTGCTGCGCCGTGGGCAGCTAAGCGCTCCGGCCCCTGCCTGACTGAGCAGAGCTGATGAGAGCCACGCTCCGCTCCATCTCTGGCGCTTTGTGGTCTCTCTGGCATGGAGGAAGTGCTGGGCCTCTCTGTGTGCACAGTGACCAGAGGGATGGCTCCCCTTCCTCCCACCCCTGCCATTCCAGCCCTGCTGGGAGTCTGCAGGACCACATGTCGCTCTGGCATCTTCCCCTGGCCCCGCAGGGACAGTGGGTCTGTCGGCCAGGCGTCCCGGCACACTGGGACGGTGGGCAAATGGCTTAGCACGAGGAACCGCTGGCGTCGCAGCAGCAAACCCGTCCCTTGTGCACGTGAGCACATCCTGCCCAACTCCCCTGTGCCCGTAACCCTCCCTGCGGCATGGGGGCTGCGGGAGATGGGGCAGCCAGTCCCGCAATGTTGGGGCTGCTTGGAATCATTTCGCGCTTAGAATCGAGCATCAGGCAAAATCTGCAATTTGTGGAATTGGCTGAGGTTGGCTGCAGGGTCGGAGGCTTTTCTTCCCAAATTCTCATTTGGGGGCTTCGTCGGGGGCAAGCATCACATTACTTTTGCAAGCGAGCTTGCCAGTTCTGCCTTGGCTTTCCTGCCGAGGGGGTGGGGCAGGTAACCCCACCAAGATAAAGCAGCGGCTTTGCTTTCCGCAAGGTTGTTAGAACATAACATCAGAGAGGCCAGGCTGCGTCAGCCAACGGCCCGTCCAGCCCAGTGTCCTGCCTGCCGACAGTGGCCAATGCCACATGCCCCAGAGGGAGGGACACAACAGGGAATCCTCCCAGGATCCCTCCCCTGTCGCCCTCTCCTGTTGCTGGTGACACGACTTCTCCCCCTGCTGATTTTGCCAGCACAAGTCATGAACTAGTCCCCCTCCCCGCACACGTACTGTGCCACTTCAGCATACGACTTTTAGATCATGGGAACCAGCCTGGAATTCCCAGGGGACAAACGCAGGGAAATGGACTAAAATCAGAAAGCCCGAAAGCTTTGTCCATTCTAATAAAGCTTTCCCTGAGTCGCTTTGTGAATAAAGTCGACAGATCTGTGAGCCCGGAGTGTCCGCCCGGCGCCAGAGAACTCAGCTGCTTTGGTCCCAGCTGCGCGAGCTAGTGGCACGGGGCTGTGTTGCCAAATGAGCGCAGGGCCAGATGTTCAGCTGCTCAGCATCTACAATTAGAGCCAGTCCCACTTTGAATGTAAAGAAGGGCCCGATTCGCCAGAGAGTCTGTGTAAGGGTGTTGTGTGTCGGTAACTGACTAATTGAATAGTCGAGGCATTTTCGCATCAACTATTCGATTAGTCGATAGGGCGCCTCCGCCTTTGAAGTGTAGCATCAGCCAGTAGTAGCAGGCACGGCAGCGCCGCATGGAGCCTGGGGTCAGCTGGGCAGTCCGCAGCTGATGGGCTCCGTGCGACACTGCCACTTTGAAGTACCCCCTCTTTTGCCTCCCCTTGCTGCCTCTATCAGATAGAGGCAGCAAGGGTGGTGGGAAGCGACTAGCGGGCTATCCTGTCGACTAGCCACTAAGCATTTGCTTATCGGATCGTTGACTAGTCCTTCACATCCCCTGTGTCCCATGCTGCTGTTTCTGCTTCCTGCTGAGATAGCTGGACCATCTGAAACAGGGAACTAACCCATCGCGAGCCCTTCTGTGGGCATGGAGGCCCCCGTGAAGAACGGCCCCACCCCAGATGGGCCTGTGAACAAAAGCCCCATGTGGCAAAGTTCACAAGCATCCAGTAACCAGAGGCCCAGATAGAGGTGAACCCAACAGCCCTTTGGAAACGAGGCTGCCGCATTCAGCCTCCCCCTGTCGGGAGTAACCTGAAAGCTCAGCGGAGAGGAGCAGGGAATGAAAGAAAAATGAAGGAAAAACTCAAAGAAATCTCAGTGACAAACTGTAATCAGAGGGTTTGATCTCTTCCCTGTGTCTCTGGGTAGAGCTCCAAAAGTGTTCGTTTCAAACAGAATATGGGGCTGTGATCCACACCGGCTCCTGAAGGCAGCTGTAGTAAATATTTATCAGTTAGGAAGCTTGGCACACTTGCTGCTGGGGGCTGGGTGGATGCAGAGAGCGAGGAAGGCGGATGAACTGGCGCTTTGGGGACCGCCAGGAAAGGGTCCGAGCTCAAGTCAGAGGGTCCTGGCTTTCCCTTCGTGGGGATGATCTTCTCCTGGGGAAGAACAACTGAGAAGCACCCTCCCCCTCTGCCCCCGCCCCTGAATTCCAGATACCTCTTCTTTCTCCTGGCCCCGCTAGCTAGTCTAGTGCTGACGGCAGGCCGGGAGACTGGAGCCCTCTCCCCAGAGTGCTAGTGTCCCTGTCAGGCCACGCCAAGGTGCATCAGCTCTGTGGGAGCTAAGTTCTGGGGCTCTGCGCAGGCCACCAACTTAGGGCCAGTGGCTGATGGTGCTTTTGTAGCTCCAGACATCGGGGGGGGACCTGTAGCCCATCAGGGTTCCATGCGTGGCCCACGAGGCTTTTTTTTTTTACCGTTGCCCATGCGCAGAGTTGCCAGGTTCTGCTGGGTTTTGCCAGGAAGTTTTTTAAATGTCAAGCCAGGACACGTGAACGTTGTGAGAGCCGTGCGCACCCTCCGCAGCCGATCCCAGCGCTTCCGCGGTGCTGTCGGCCTCCCTGCAGGCTCGAGGCGCACGCGCAGGAGCAAAACGACCCCGGCCCGGGAGAGCATCTTGCTCGTGGCAACTGAGATGGAGGCTGCTCTTGCAGCCCACTCACTAGCCTGGCCCCTCGCTGATCTAGCCACTAGTAACTGGATGGTGACACCCCCCAACTCACTGCACTTAGGCCAGCAAGCCGCCCTGAAGCGGAACCAGCTTTTGGGAACAGACTTTGCCTAGACCCTGCCCAGGGGAGCAGGGCTCCTAATCTCCGCACGTTCCACAAAGCCCCAAGAGAACTAGGGTGGTTAGTTCTGCCAAGGGATGCAGGGCTCCCAGGCCAGGGCGGGCAATAGCCCATCACAAAGGGGCAGGCGAAGGACCGGCAGGCTGAGGCGAGGAAGGGCCATTGCTCTGAGCTCAGCCCTGTTCCTGTTTGGGGGGCACAGCGCAGCTCAGAGCAGAAATCCTTCCCCGGGGGCCTAGCAACCCTGAGAGAAAACATGCCTGGCAGACCCATCCATTCGCCGGGTCCGGTAATTACCCCGAGGCAGGCGCTGGGCGGGGCCTGGAGCCGTTCCACACGCCAGGCCCGAGGCGGCATGGCACCACACCCACATCTGGGCATCTCAGAAGACAGAAATAAAGCCCAGGAGCCTGGCTGTGCAGGGGAAGAGGGCCAGCGTCTGTCCCAGTGCAGTGCGTGCCCCCCGCCTCCCTCACGGGGGCTGCCCCGCCTTCACGCTGCTCCCTGCAGCCGGACACTGTGGGTGCGTCTACACAACACCCTTCCCTTAGAATAAGCTACACAATTTGCACCATGCTAATCACGTTGCTTATTCTGAAAAATGTCTAACTGAGGCGCTATTCCCAAAGGTCCCTTCGCCCGCGTTCACAGGGAGGTCGCAATAGCGAGCCCCTTGGATTTCATGTAACCGGCTTCTCTTACGACGCTGAATAGCTCTTTCGGGGTACCAGAGGGGTCCGGAAATAGCTCCGCTGTAGAGACGTAGCCTGTAGGACAGTGCACAAGGAGAGCAGCAGACAGAGGCCAATTGGGCAGAGGTGCCCGGCCCGGCTTTCCACTCTCTGTGAGGGGAGGGACCCAGGCAGCAGGCGGGGCGGGGCGGGGCAGGGGCTGCTGGCCCAGGGGAAGGTGGCAAGGAGCCAGGCGAGAGGAGCAGGACCTGCAGTGAGCATCCAAGCAGGTGGGAAAGGGCAGGAGGAGAGAGCCAAGGGGCAGGTGGGCTTGGCGCAGGTGCGAGGGGGCTAGTGTGAGAGTGCTGGCAGATGGGGGGTCAGAGGCCTGGCTGAGATCCCTGCTGAGCGAAGGACGTGCCGTGGGGTTGCCCAGGCTCAGCCCCCCGTTGCTGGGCCAGGCTGAGAATCCAGCCCACCCACCAGGAAGAGGACATGTCACTGGGGCCCCTGCCGGATCCTGGGAGGGCAGGAGCGTGTGATTCGAGAGCCCGTCCTAACCGAGCCTCTTGGGGCGGCCACGGGAGCTGGGGAGTCCTGCCCACCCCACAGAGCTCTCTGCAGGCAGGGCAGGGCCATCGGGGGCTCCTGCAGCATGAATGGACGCTTGGGGGCCAGAGCTGAGTGGGGCAGAGCCAAGGCTGCCCTAGGGGGGCGGGGGGCGGTGTGCGGCCAGGGCTGGGGGCGCTCAGACAAGGTAGAGTCCCAGCCGCTGGGCGGCGCCAGGACGTCCCTGGGCAGGGGCGGCTGCGTGTGGGCGTTCCCCCTCTGGCGGCTATTCCTTGCAGACACCAGTCTAGGCGCAGCTGCACACGTGTGTCCCCCCCCCAGGCTTATGTCACCCCAGTGCTCGGTGTCTAATGCGATGCACAGAAGAGAAATGGTGTTCCGCTGGCAGACGGCTGAAGGGGACAGGGTGCAGCTGCTCACTATTTATCCCGGGAGGGGGCGCAGGCCTGCGGGCTGCAGGGGGAGAGGTGGGTGGGCACAGGATGTGCGGGCAGGGCAGCGGGGGCTGCTCTGTAGGGACTGGTGGGAGCCACGTCCCAGCAGGGGGCGCTGGGGTACGATGCAGGGGAGCTGGCTCCAGCTAGATTTTCTGTTTAACCCGCCCCCCCGCCCCTCCCACCCAGCTCTGTAGAAGTGACATAACTGCAGTGATATGCGAGATCACCGCCACATTTCTCCATTTTTCAGGGTAATTTCCACTATTTCATCAAGGAATAATTAATTGCATTGTCTTTAATCAGTTGTTTTACAAATCCAGCAGCGCAGGAAATGTTCATCGACAGACAATGTAGGCAGCTGCTCTTTCCTTCTGGGTGCGCTAATGAAGTGAAATAGCTCAAGTTGGGAAAAAAATCTACTGGCAAAAATAATCTATTGAGGAGGGAAAAATTGAAAAATTGTGTGTGTGTGTGTGTGTGTGTGTGTGTGCAAGAGAGAGAGAGAGAGAGAGAGAGAGAGAGAGAGAGACGTGGCAAGTAATTGACATGCCCTTATCTGCTGCTGGGGTTATGGAAAGACCCCAGGCAGTGTCGATGTGTGTGTGTGTGTGTGCGGGGGGTGTACTTGGCTCCGTCTAGACTGCAGGCTTCTTTCGGAAGAAGCTTTTCCGGAAGAGTCCACACAGCAAAAGCGCAAGGAAAAAGCAATCTGCTTTTTCGAAAGAGCATCCACATTGATTGGAGTCTCTCTCACATGTCAGCTGTGATTAGTATGGACGGAGTGGCCACCAGGGCACCTGCGTTGTTTCCTGGAGGTGTCTTCTTTCAATAGAACTCCCTCTTCTGCGTCCACACACGCCTTTTTCCAAAAAGGCTTCTTCCTTGTAGGAAGAGGTTTACCGCCATCAGAAAAACCCTTCGTTCTTTCGACTTTCTGTCAATGGCAGTGTGGACGTAAGTGTAGTTTTTCCGGCAGTGCAGACGTACCCTGAGGGTGTGCGTGGGTGTGGGTGTGTCCTAGAGAAAGAGAAGTCGGGTCCATTCCTTGCTTCCCTCTGACTCCGACGACCCTCCCTTCCCCCCGTTGAAAGTGGCCTGGGACAAGAGAGCTAGTCCTGTGGCCAAGGCACCAGACTGGATTCATTTCCCAGCTCTGGAGAGACTTTGGCAAGTCTCATTGTGCCTCAGTTTCCCAGCTGTGACATGTGGACAGATGCTGCCTCCTTTCTCCCCCATTGCTTGTTTGGTTCAATGGAGCTGTGAGCTTTTCAGCACAGGAAATGTCTCTCCCTCGCACAGTGGAGAGCTGCCTTTGGCCAGGACTTCTGCTAGGTGCTAAGATAGCGAATAAATAAGGCCTGGTTCCAAGGGCTGCCCCAGAAATGCGACATGGAGACAGGGAGAAAAGCTACAGGGAGAGAAAGAACTCAGCGAAAAGCTGGGCAGGGAAATGCAGAGCACTAGGGAGAGAGGAGAGTGAAAGAAACAGCAGGGGAGGGGAGCAGCCCAGCTGGAGACAAAGGAGCAGGGAGAGGAACCAATAGATAAAAGTGAGACGCTTTCTTTGTCCTTTGCCTTCCTAGAACCTAGAAGGTGGAGAAAGCTACTGCGGGGAAGCTGTTCTAGATTTGATTTTAACAAACAGGGAGAAGCTGGTTGAGAATTTGAAAGTGGAAGGCAGCTTGGGTGAAAGTGACCATGAAATCACAGAGTTCATGATTCCAAGGAATGGTAGGAGGGAGAACAGCAAAATACAGACAGTGGATTTCAGGAAGGCAGATTTTAGTAAACTCGGAGAGCTGGTAGGTAAGGTCCCAGGGGAAGCAAGACTAAGAGGGAAAACAACTGAAGGGAGTTGGCAGTTTTTCAAAGGAATTTTATGAAGGGCCCAAAAGCAAACTATTCCGCTGTGTAGGAAAGATAGAAAGTCTGTCAAGAGACCACCTTGGCTTAATGAGATCTTACATGATCTATAAATCAAAAAGGAGTTGTATAACAAGTGGAAGCTTAGTCAAATTACAAAGGAGGAATATAAGCAAATGATGCAAGTATGCAGGGGCAAGATTAGAAAGGCAAAGGCACAAAACAAGCTCAATAAAGGGCAGCAAGAAAATATTCTACAAATACATTGGAAGCAAGAGGAAGACCAAGGGCAGGGTAGGCCCATTGCTCAGTGAAGAGGGAGAAACAATAACAGGAAATTGGGAAATGGCAGAGGTGCTTAACAACTTGTTTCGGTTTCCACCAAGAAGATGGATGGTGACGGGATGCCTAACATAGTGAATGCTAGTGGAAATGGGGTAGGTTTAGAAGTTAAAATAAAAAAAGAACAAGTTAAAAATTACTTAGAAAAGTTAGATGTCTTCACGTCACCAGGGCCTGATGAAATGCATCCTAGAATACTCAAAGAGCTGATAGAGGAGGTATCTGAGCCTTTAGCTATCATCTTAGACAGCTATCTATCAGCAGTCATGGAAGTCAGGAGAGATTCCTGGAGACTGGAAAAGGGCAAATCTAGTGCCCAGCTATAAAAAGGGAAATAAGAACGACCTAGGACCAGTCAGTTTAATTTCTGTACCAGGGAAGATAATGGAGCAAGTAATTAAGGAATCCATCTGCAAACCTCTGGACGATAATAAGGTGGTAGATAATAGTTTTCTTTGATAGCATAACAAGACTTATGGATAAGGGAGAAGCGGTGGACGTGGTATATACCGAGACTTTAGTAAGGCATTTGATATGGTCTCGCATGACCTTCTTATCAATAAACTAGGGAAATACAACCTAGATGGGGCTACTGTCAGGTGGGTGCAGAACTGGCTGAATAACCATTGTCAGAGAGTAGTTATTAACGGTTCACAGTCATTCTGGAAGGGCAGAACAAGCGGGATTCTGCTGGGGTCTATTCTGGGACCGGTTCTGTTCAATGTCTTCATCGACGATTTAGATATTGGCATAGAGAGTACTATTATTAAGTTTGCAGATGATACCAAGCTGAGGGGTTGCAAGAGCTTTGGATGATAGGGTCAGAATTCAAAATGATCTGGACAAACTGGAGAAATGGTCTGAGGTAAATAGGATGAAGTTTAATAAGGACAATTGCAAAGTGCTCCACTTAGGAATTAACAATCCCTCTCGCACATACAGAATGGGAAGCGACTGTCTAGGAAGGAGTACGGCAGAAAAGGATCTAGGGGTCAGAATGGACCACAAGCTAAATATGAGTCAACAGTGCGACACTGTTGCAAAAAAAATCAAACATGATTCTGTGATGCATTAACAGGTGTGTTGTGAGCAAGACACGAGGAGTCATTCTTCTGCTCTACTCTGCTGATTAGGCCTCATTTGGAGTATTGTGTCCAGTTCTGGGCAGCACATTTCAAGAAAGATTTGGAGAAGGTCCAGAGAAGAGCAACAAAAATGATTAAAGGTCTAGAAACTATGACCTATGAGGGAAGATTGAAAGAATTGGGTTTCTTTAGTCTGGAAAAGAGAAGACTAAGAGGGGATGTGATAGCAACTTTCAAGTATCTAAAAGGTTGCTACAAGAAGGAGAGAAAAATGTATTCTCCTTAATTCTTGATAGGACAAGAAGCAATGGGCTTAAATTGTAGCAAGGGAGGTTGAGGTTGAACATTAGGAAAAACTTCCTACCTGTCAGGGTGTTTAAACACTGGAATAAATTGCCTAGGGAGGTTGTGGAATCTCCATTCCTGAAGATATTTAAGAGCAGGTTAGATAGACACTGGTCAGGGATGGTCTAGATGGTTCTTGGTCCTGCCATGAATGCAAGGGACAGGAGTTAATGACCTCTTGAGGTCCCTTCCAGTTCTCTGATTTTCTTTAGGCTGTGTTTAGTGTTTAGATTTCATAACATGGGTGTAAGTTTCTGTGCTGCAGTGTTTAACCAACTGTCAGGGTGGTTATACACTAGGGGTACGTCTAGACAGCAGCGCTATTTCGGGATACTTCTGGTATGCCAGAATAGCTATTCTGCGTCTTTTGAACAAGCCCATTATTGTGAAATATATTTGGAAATAACGGGTGTGCTATTCTGACATCCCTGTAAACCTCATTCTACAAGGATTAAGGGGTGTTTCAGAATAGTGGTTTATTTTGAAATTTGGTGCTGTGTAGAGAGTGTCAAATTTCAAAATAAGCTACTTCAAACTTAACTCAAAACAAGCTGTGCAATTTGCATAGCTCAAATTGCATAGGTTGTTTTGAGAGAAGGGTGCAGTGTAGACGTAGCCTGGAATAAGTTGCCTAGGGAGGTTGTAGAATCTCCCTCACTGGAGATATTGAAGAGCAGGTTGGACAGACACCTGTCAGGGATGACCTAGATGGTGCTTGGTCCTGCCGTGAGGGCAGGGGACTGGACTCAATGCCTCTCGAGGTCCCTTCCAGTTCAAGTGTTTCACGATTCTATGCAGAAATGACCCTTCAGCTGCCATCTCACCTGCCCTCATGCCAGGCCTGCGAAATGCTGCAGCCCCTTTAACCCTTTCCTTTCGGCAGTGGCTGGGCTTCCCACATTGCATCTCAAGTTGGAGGTCAGGCTGCATCCTACCTGTGGTGTCAGCATGGCTGGTACAATTTCATCTTCTACAGCATGAGCCAGGGTGGTCCAGGGAAATGGCACCAGTCTGGAAATGCAGAGGGCTGGTGCTAGTCCTGCCTGGTGCCTCCATTTCTCCTCCTGCCCTTTATCTAGCAGAGACCCGATGTCTGTACAGCTCCTAGCACAGCAGGGCCTGGATATGAACCACGAAGATAAGGGGCTTTTAAGAGCAGTGGGGCCAAACTATCCGGCTTGCAACATGTCCGCTGGGTGTGACACTCTGTTGCCCCCCAGAGTCCAGTAGCCAGCCCTGCCAGGGAGAGAGGCGGGAGGAGGGTGGAGGTAGAAGGCGCAGTTAGGTTCTTCCCAGTTCCTTAGTGCAGTTAGCTTGTCATCAGGGCCGGCCTTACGTGTGGGCCACATGCTCAGCCGCCGGGTACGCCATGGTCGGGGGCTGCAAGCTGGCGGGCCTGGCTGCCGGAGGGGGTGAGAACAGGCGAACTGGAGCCTGAAGCCCCTGGCCTGCTGCACAATGGGCAGGGCTGGAAGATGTGGATGGGGCCAACCTGGGAGCCTGACACTCGCCCCCAGGTTCCTCTCTCACAGCCTATCGCTAAATGCTTGCTGCCGGGAGAGCTGCCCTTCAGGTCAAGAAGTTCCAGGGCACCGTATTCCCTAAGGCTGGCCCTGCGAGACATCCCCGGGCTTTTCAAGGCTCTTCTTGTGCTGTGTTTCTCCACCCTCCCCTTTCCTTTCACCTCCCTGCTCGGCAGTGCAGGCGGCATGCGCATGGCGTTCTTCTGCTGCGTTATGGCAAGCTGCCCCCCAGGCCTGTGCCACAGAGCTTGGGTGTGTTCCAAACCTCTCCACGGCTCAGAGACACTGGATGTGGCCCCAAAGGCCACGTCTATACTGTAGCCTTCTTGCGCAAAAGCATATGCAAATGAAGTGCGGCGTGGAATATCATTTTTTGAGGAAGAACGGCTCTTGCACAAGAGGGAGTTCTGTCTGCACTGCTCATTTTTGCACAAAAGCCTCTTGCGCAAAACTGACTGCTCATTACTTATGCAAATGAAGCGTGGCAATGTTCCACGCCGCACTTCATTTGCATATGCTTTTCCGCAAGAAGGCTACAGTGTAGACGTAGCCTTAGGGGACGGGCTAGTTGCAAAGTGTGGATCTTGTTATTTATGGCTATTTGTATTACTAGCACTGAGGAGCCCAGCCATGGAGCGGAACCCCCTGTGCTAGGGGCTGTAGAAACACTGAGCCAAAAGACACCCTTGTCCGAGTGTCCAATCCAAGAAACGAATCGAAGCTTGAGCGGGGTAGTGGCCTAGGCTGTGTCTACACTACAAAGAAAAGTCGGAAAAAGATACTCAAATTGCGAACTGCAATTTGCCTTTTTCCGCTTTTCTTTGGGAAGAGGCTTTTCTGAAATTTGGCGCGTCAACATGGAGAAATCTCCCCTTTCAGCACATGCCTCCTCTTTCCAGTATCCTGGAAAAGAGCTGCCGTGTAGACGCATTGTAGGGCAGCAAGTAGGGCATTGACCTGGCTAGCAGCAGCACCGCCCCCTACTGGATGGAATCCTGCTCCTGGACCATTTACAGGCGAAATCATGGAAATTCCCCAGGTAGAGGTCTGTGCTTTTGGAGCAGGCAGAAGGCTTTGGATGCCGTTCTCTCTGCTGCTCTGGGGGGTGCAAGCAGCTCAGCTAATACCCGTGTAATCCTCGCTAGACTTGAAGCTGTTACAAAGTCAAAAGAGAAGAGTCCAAGTATGGGTCAAAAATCAATAGCTACTAAGGCTAATACCTAGCTTGCGCAGGGCTTTCCCCTGTCGCTTCCAGAGCATTTGATGAAGGAGGGAAGCATTAGTTAGCTCGCAAAGCCCAGACCCGAGAGAACAGGGCCCTGCCCGGCATGCCGCACACGAGCGTGATCAATGAACGAGGGTGCTCTATCATTGGCCAACAGCCCTGGTGGTGACAAACCGCCCTGCTTCCGCTCAATTCAGCTTGAGTAACGGGAAAGCCAAGGTGCCCTGTGCTCCCCCGGCACTGAGTCTCAGCAGTAGAACAATTAGCCAGATGGATCCCGCAAGGGAGTGTGCCAAAGGACTTTCTCTGCGGCGCCCCACAGGAAGAGATGTGGAGCTGATATGCAAATGACATACACTCACCAGACAGATTCCCCGGCAGGGGTGTGAGATGTGATCTTGAAGCATGGGCAATGGTCTAGACTGCTGGCACAGAGGTGGCTGTGCTTTGTATTTCAAGGATGGACACACCACGGAAGTGCGACGTGCTTTTAACACAGCCTCCAGCTGTCAGGCACAGACTCTGGCAAGCCAGTTTGGACTCTTGGCTCAGACACTAGGCCCCTCGTGGATCGGCCTAATGAGGAGATAGCTAGGGCATGACACAGTCGTGTTTAAGGTGCTCGAAGTATCGCACCGCACAGAGCTGGCCAGAGACTGCTTCGGGACTCTGCTTTGGATGGGCTTTGGCTCCTTCCGTGCCATGAACATGTGTGCCATGTAGTTTTACTGGTGCAAAAGTGAATACTAAAGCTGCATGCACAAGTACTCATGGGAACGGAATTTTGAATTCCCACACATGAATATTCACATTAAGGGCCCACACCTTCCTCCAGTCAGGGGCCAGGAGCCTTGCCGTGTGATTAAACATGGCCAATCACTATGAACTGCCACAGCCAAACTGGAATACTTATAGCTTGCATACAGCTAAATTATTTGCAAGAATAAAACTGCCGCATAATTTTCAGTAACAATCAGTGACGTCCCAATCAGCTTGCAACTATTCTGCAAGTGGAAAGGGGGCAGAATTGCTCTGAAGAGCTGTGCTTCCTGCTCCAGGAATGTGCTTCCTAAAGAGGAAGCCAGAGCAACTCTGCTTCAGCACCACCGTAAGCGGCTCTCCCTGTTAACAGTGCGCTCTGAGTTATTAAATTCCTCTACGGAGCTCTAACCCCCAAACTCCTCTGTAGACTAAACACATCATTCCTCACGGATGCTCTCAGTGGCAGTGCCAAGCAACAGCACACAATTAAGGCCCCCAACCACACAGCACAATAAATCACTGGAACCATGACTGGTCAGTGTAGCAGAGCATGGAGTAAAGATCTTAATTACATTTAGACCAAACAGGGTTCGGTTATTTATTGGACACTATAAGGACTTGAGAGTGGGCAGAAAGTCACTGCAGCCACAGCCCTGGGCATTTCAGAGTCTGGAGGGGAGGGAGGCCAAGGCAGGGGCACAGCTAAGGGCCATGACGGACACTTTCCAAAGGAGGAGACTGGTGCCTGATTGCATCCTGGATGCAAAGCGATAGCAGCCTCCTTTGAAGAAAGCAGCAGCTGCCACAGGTGGCCAAACAGCTGGAAGGCTGCCAAGGCCCAGGAAGCCAGCAGGACATCTTGGCTGGGTTGCTGGTGCTACAGAAGCGTTTAACCCTTTCAGACTGCACAGCCCTCTGCCTGGAAGCACTCACCATGCTGAAAGCTGCTCTTGGCTACAGGAGTCTGGGGGCCTGTGGGTACAGAAATGGAGGAGGTGTCGGGGGGCTAATTTGCATGTCATTACCCAGCCTGGATTTCCAGCTCCCAGCTACAGCATAAGCAGTTCCTGAGAATACACTGAAAGGATCAACTGTGGATCCCTGATGCTGTGGTGTGGGAGGTGGGGTGGGAAGGGGGTTTAGCGGGGGCTGTAGGTAATGCCAGGGGCGCTCTGTCGCTTTCTTTCTGGGGCCTGTCCTGTAGTAGGGCACTTCTGGGTACCCGCCTGGCTTTGTCTGTCTGTTTGCATCCCCAAGCGGGCACTGTAGTTCGAAGAGTTCTTGATAGAGATCCCGTAGGGCAGGGGTTCTCAAACTTGTGATACCGCGACCCCCCTCTCAGTTGCTCGCGACCCCCCTATCCATTGCTGCAACCAGCCTCTCAGGTGCTCATGACCCCCCTCTAAGTTGCTCGTGACCATCTGTGGGGTCGGGACCCACAGTTTGAGAAATGCTGCCGTAGGGGTTTGTCTCTGTCTGAGGGTGTGACAGGGGAGGGTGGGGGCGTCTGCCCCACACTGGCCCTTTAAGGGTAAAACCGAGCCACGGGAGAAGGCTGGGAGCAAAGCCCATGGCTGCGGCTGTTATTGCCCATTAGGGCCCAGCTGTGGGCTCTATAAATAAGGGCTCCAGGAGGGAGGAAAGGGACAGACTCTTGCTCAGGCTGGGGAGCAGGAGGGACCCGGCTGCCAGGGAAGCTGGAGGCTTCCTGAGCTAGAGCAGGGCTGGGGAAGGGCAGGCAGGGTCGGGGGAGCTCTGGCCTGGCCTCCCTCCCAGGCTGCAGGGCCTGCGACAAGGCTTCAGTCTTCTAGGGCTGCAGGGAGGCAGCCAGGGCAGGCAGAGGCAGCAGGTCCACAGCCCTGCAATGCCGAGTGGCCATGTCAGGCTGCAACGTGCCCTGGGGCAGGGGCTAGATGGCGACTGGCAGCAGGTCACTGAGGCAAGGCAGGTCCAGGGGATTGGGGATTCCCTGGGAGAGGAGGACCCCAGAGGGCAGAGACTGATAAACATGCCCCAGAAGGGGGCTGAGAGACACTGGAAGGGGCACTGCCGGAGGGCAGTGTTCTGAGGAGGACCCCGCGGTCCGAGAGTGATGCGGGTCTGAGCTGGAGCCTAGGTGAGGACAGGGGGAGGCCCCTGTCAGAGGAAGGCACCCTGCTTCCAAGCTAATTCCCAGCGCTACCAGCAGGAGGTACTGTGGCGGTGAGTGTCTGCCCCTGGCAGAGGGATCGGAGCAAAGGGGGGTGTAACTGTAGACAGTGAATGGTGACCTGTGATCTGGATGGAAACTGCAGGTGTGTAGATGAGCATGGGGGTCACTAGGTTTCCGGTTCAGGGTGATGTTTGTGACCATCGTTTATTTGCACTGTAGTGTCCAGGAAGTGGGGCGTAAATTGTTGAAATGATGGTGGAATTCTTCAAGGGCCTCCTTCCCATGGGCCCAGATGATGGAGACGCTGCCAGTGTAGCACAAGTGGAGGAAGGGCACTTGGGGGAAGAGCTGAGGAAGCCTTATTCAAAGTCAGCCAGAACAGCGTTGGTGTGTAGTGGCCATGGCATCCTCTGACTTGCAGATATAAAATGTCCCCAAATCTGAAATGGGGGGGAGTGAGGACAAAGGCACAGAACTCAGCTACCAGTTGTGCCGGGCCACCATCAGGAAGGCTGTTCCTGACAGCCAGAAATCCCCCTCGTGTGGAATGTTGGCTTCTACACCCGTGGTGGCCAGGACGGTGTTTTCGGCAAGGCCACCAGTAGATTGTCATTTCCTGGGGAGTTGGGGGTGTCTCAAAGGCTGCTAGGAGCGCTGGTAGCGTAGGGTCTGAGGAGAGAGTCCATGTAGCCAGATAACCCTGCTGTCCGGGGACCAATGCCTGAGATGCTGGGACATCCGGGATTTCCAGGTTTATGGCTCTGGGTAGCAGGTAGAGTACCCTGGTCGGGGCTGTAGGGGTATGTCTGTGCAGATTTGTTCCTGTGCTGCTTCAGGCAGGGTTGCAATAGTGACCAGGTGTCCAGGGTTGGACCAGAAGGCCCGGCTGAAAAAGGCTCCTGGTGGCTCTGATCAGCACTGCTGACTGTCCAGCTGGCAGCACCATGCAGCAGGGCTGGCAGGCTCCCTGCTAGCCTCCCGCTGCCCGGCTCCCAGCAAGCAGCCAGCACCCCCACCCCGCGACTTCTGCGTACAGGATCAGCGCAGGGTGCTCTGCACGATGCCCCTCCCATTGCCAATGGGAGATGTGGGGACTGTGCCTGCCGCGGGGGTAGCAAGCACCGTAGAGTCGCCGGGCTGCGCCTCTGCATAGCAGCTGGATGGGGGATGTCATTGATTCCAGGAGCAGCTTGAGGCAGCCTGCACCCCTGATCCCCCTCCAAGCCCCTCGATCCCAGTCCGGAGCCCCTCCTGCACCCCAAATCCCTGATGCACACCAGAGCCTGCACCCCCACCGAAGCCCTAACCCACCCCGCCCCCCCGCACCACAGCCCACTGCCCCCGCTGTGTGAAAATGAACAAGTGAGGCTGAGGAGAGTGAGGGGGGCCCGGGCCTTGGAGAAGGGGCAAGGCAGGGCTGGGTCCTGAGAGGGCGGCGGGGGGGGGGCAGGAGCAAGGGCGTTTGGCTTTGTGTGAGTGGAAAGTTGGCAGCGCTAGATGGAAACAAAGGGAGGCCCCCAGCTGAGGGCTGCAGACGAGCCAAGGGACTCAGGGAACCCGTTACACAGCGCCCACGGCCCACGCCCACTGGCAACTAGTCACCAGGCCTCCACTCCGGCCATTCCCCATGCGTGAGCCCATGGCCTGCGAGCAGACAATGAACGAGCAGAGAGCCTCCCACTGCCAAATCCACTGTGCAGCACATGCTCTGAGCAGCTAGCTCAGGTACCGGGGCGCGGTGCCCATGCACTGGCACACAGGCTCACAGTGGAAGGGTTTCCTTTGGCACCAGTAGCTGGTGAAGGACGCTCGTCCCTAAGAAATTGGGACTCAGCCTGGTTCTGCTCCTGCAACCTTACACAAGGGTAGGCCATTACCCCTCTCATAGGCGACTGCTGTTTTATTTGTGGCTTTCCTAATTAGCTTGCAAGAACTTTGGAGCAAACCCTGCCCCTCACTGTGTGTCAGATGCCAAGCGCAAGAGAGCCCTGATCCTGCCAGGGGCTAGTGCATGTACAAACAGCAGCAGCTGTTAGGAGCTGAGATTCTGCAGCTGGGGGTGATTCTGTGCCCAGTTCTGTGGTTGCAGCATTGTGGAGCACACGGGGCCCTGCCTGCAGCCCTCGGTGCCCTTGGAGCTGGACAGAATTTTCCATCTAAGTGTTCAGCGAAACTTCCTTGGAACAATTCCTTTCCCACTGCCTGCAGGGAAGTGGTTGAAAAACTGAAAGCCCTCAAGTCCAAATTCATTCAAAGGAAAGGGGGTTAGACAAAAATAAACTGGCCGTGAATGAATTTAGGCTGGGGATGAGAAGATGGTCTCTAGTCCTCAGAGGGCAATTCTGGAACAGCCTCCCAGCAGAGCACTGGGCGCAAACACCCAACTGGTTGTAGATGGAGCTTGGTGAATCTATGACCAGAATTCTCTGCCATGGCTGCCGGTGACATCGGGGCAGGGCTCAATGACCCCAGAGGTTCCTTCCAGTCCTGGCCTATCATAGACTCATGGGACCTCAAGAGGTCATCAGGTCCAACCCCCTGCCCAAAGCAGGACCAATCCCAGCTTTCATCCAATGGTTTTTCAGGGGGAAAATAATCCTTTCCCAACCAGCCCTAGTGCTTTGCCACATCCCGACAGGACTATCATGCCTGGAGATCCCAGGTATTTAACCAGCCTTGCACTAAAGTATCGGCACCCTCAGTGCAGAGACAGACACAGCCCTGGGAGAAGTGTGCCATGTGGCTTCGGGCAGCAGCTCGCCAGAGAGGTGGTCAGCTGGGCCTGCCTTGCGGGCGCTATTCCGGGGGCTGGCACCCCCTGTTTTCATGCCTGACTTGCTGAGGAGCAGGGAGGCCAAGGCCCCGCCACAGGAGTGGCTAATGCCGCGTGTACCGAAGGAGCAAGCTGACGTGAGCAGCTGATCTCAGGCGCCCGCTGAGGAGCCGCTGGCACGCCGGGCCGGGAGATGTGCAGCGCTCCGCAGCCTATGGATAGCCAAGCCCTGGAAAGGCACCTGGAGGGCAGGGGAGGGGAGCTGGGGGACTCCAAGGGACCGTTCATGGGACTGTCCCCAGAGCAGAAGCCCTGTAACCCTATCATGCCCAGGCCACCCCAGCGGCAGGGCGGGGCAGGTGGGGTGGGGGCAGCTCTCCTGTGGCACCAGGCTTGGAAGAACTGGGAGTTAATGGTTTTTTCCCTTTCCCCCTTCCCCTCTCAGCAGCTGACAGGCAGCAAAAGACCCACTGCAGTTGTCACGGCAACGGCGTGTCACCAAGACAGGCGCTGTGAAGTGCCAGCAGCCCAGGGCTCCGCACTCAGTCTCTGCCGCCTTCCCACCGCAGGCAGGGAGTGGCTGCCGCTGCCAGCCAGGCTGCTCCGCACTGGCGAGCGCCACCGGGCACGGGAGCACGCGCGTGTGCACGCACCAGGGAACGTGTGTGTGCACGAGTGGGGGGAGGGCAAGTATCCACACCCACTGCAAAAGCCAAATCCATGGGCCCGTGCATGCAGTGTGGAGCCAGAAGCAGCATCTCCTTAGGTGGGGGAGCTGTTGTGTCCCTCTGGCTGGCCTGTGCTTGCTGGGCTGGGCTTCCTGGCCAGGACCTGCTCCTGACACCGGCTGGGCAAACACTCACATCCCTGCTGCCCGAACCTTGCTGCAGCCAGGCAGAGCCGAGAGGGGGTTGATGCTCCCGCCAGACCCCGGCAGTGGCCTAAGGACATGCGAATGGCCAGACTGGCTCAGACCAAAGGTCCAGCAAACCCAGTGCCCTGTCTGCCAACAGTGGCCAATGCCAGATGGGAATGAACGCAAGAGCAATTATCAACTGGTCCATCCCGTCGCCCACTCCCACCCTCTGACAAACAGGCTGGGGACACCATCCCTGCCCACCCTGGCTAGCTCTTTTTGGAACCCTGTTATAGTCTAGGCTTTCACAATATCCTCTGGCAAGGAGTTCCACAGGTTGACTATGCACTGTGTGAAGAAAAACTTCCTCTTCCTTGTTTTAAACCTGCTGCCCATTCATTTCATTTGGTGACCCCTAGTTCTTGTGTGATGGGAACAAGTAAATAACTTTTCCTTATTCATTTTTTCCACCCCAGTTATCATAGACCTCTATCATATCCCCCGCAGCACAGGCACCATCTTTCAAAAGCGCTGGGGGGGCTCTGCCCCAGGTCTCGCTCCCACTTGACCCCTTCTCCCAACCTCCCTACCCCCACCTCTTGCTGCCTCCCCTGCACCCTCGACCCACCTCTTCCTCCTCAGTTCCACCCCCTCCCCCCACATCCTCACCCCTCTCCTCTTCCTCCCCAGAGCCTCCCGAATGCACAAAACAGCTGATTGAAGTGTGTGTGGGGGGGGGGGGAGATGCAGGGAGGAAGGGGAGGAGCTGATGGAGGCTGCCAATGGGTTCTTAGGACCCGCCAATTCTTCCCATTGAGTGCTCCAGCCCCCGAGAGCCCACGGAGCTGGCGTCTGTGCCCCACAGTCATGCCTTGTCCAAGCTGAACAGTCCCACTCTTACTAATCCTGCCTTGCTTCACTGCCTGCTCCAGCCCTGCCCAATGGCTCTGCTCCCACGACTGGCCGGCCTGCAGAGCCCCCGTCGGATTCTGTGACCCTCTTTCAGCGCCCGCCACAAGAACCTGAGACATGTGGCCTTTCCATGAAGGGCACCCAGGATCCCTGCCCCCAGTGGGACCCCAGCACCAAGACCCCAGCACTGGCTCCAAAAGGGGAACAGTTTCCTCTCTCCCTGGTCCCAGGAGGCCTCTGTGCTTGGAATCAGCCTGAGGTCACAGCGCGTACTAAAGGACGCACAAGAGGCTGCCTGCCCTTGACGGCGACCATCCGCCCAGCCCGCCCTGGGACTTGGGGCCTATGGCAGTACGGCTGCTTCTCCTCCCCCCACGGCCCATCACCCATAGGCCTCCAGGGGAAAAGAACAGCTCTGCCTCCTCGGCACAGGGGGGACATGCTGCTGCTTCTGGGAGCCGCCTGAAGTGAGCCCCACCTGGAGTCCACACCTTGAACCCGCTGCCCCTGTCCCCCCCACACCCCAACTCCCTGCCTCAATCCCCGGCCCCTTCCTGCACCCCAAACCCCTCACCCCACCCCAGAGCCCCACCCACAGCAAAGCCCTCTCCTCCTCCCACACTCAACCCCCCACCCCAGCCTGGTGCAAATGAGCGAGTGCATGAGGGTGGGAGAAAGTGAGCGAGGGAGGGAGGGAGGGGGGCGGGCAGGGAAGGGGCGGGGCCAGGGTGTTTGGTTTTCTGCATTTGGGAAGTTGGTAACCCCAGCGCCGCTGGGAGGGAGTCGGGAGAAGTAGGACGTGGCCGTGAACTAGCCCTGCTGACCGGAGCGGGTCTGCTCCCAGCGAAGGGCTGTGAACCACCTCTGAATTCTTCACAGGCTCCGAGACAGGCCTCCTCTCCAGGCCAGAGGCTTTCCCCAGCCTGTCTGCAGCCGCAGCCTGCCTGGCCGGCCAAGGGGACTGGGCTGGGCCGCCTGGCTCAGCACCAGGAGTGGCCATTGACCGGTGTAAAACCTCCCTCCTGGCTCCAGGGCATTGCCTGGCGGGCGGCATCCACTCCCAAGAGCACCCCCCCCCCCACCCGCCGGACCTGCCAGAGCAGCACTCGGAGGCCCTGCCAGCTCCAGGGGCGCCAGACGCAGGGGAGAGCAGAGGAGGGACCCATCCCCTGCTGCGGGCTGGGGGGCTGACAGCTCTGACGCATGCATCCGTCTGCGGCGTATAAACAGCCAGAAGGGAGAAGGCATGTGCTGCTGTCCTGTTGCCAGAGCCGGAGGATGTTCTCCAGCAGATCCTGCAGGGGAGGGGGCCTGGGGGTGGCAAGCCCCTGGAGCTGCTTCCAGGCTCCCCTTTCGTGCAGCTCCCCATGTCCCCATGACAGGCCCCGTCCCACCTGCCGCGCTGCCCGGATGCCAGCCCTCCCCACGTGCTTTCCCTACCGGGGGCCCAAGTCAGGGAACCCAGCTTGGCTAAGTCCCGGGTGCAGGCCCCCTGCTGCAGTCACCCACCCACCAGCCCAAAGGGCCGGGATTTGGCGTGGGTCCTCGTCTCCTGAGGCTGCCTAGGGCGGCCAGGGCGTGGGACGAGGTGCGCCCCAAACCCTTTTCCTAGCTCCCCAGGGCCCCCGGCTCCCTCCCTGCAGCCAGCCCTTCCCTTGCAGGGCGAGCTGCCAACTGCACCTGCCTGCTGCACAGAGCACTCTTCGGGCACCAGGTCTCCCTTTGCCCCAGCTCCTGGGAGGAAAAAGTCATGTGCGCCCTCCCTCTGTTGCTTGCTCGCTCACTCGGATGGGGCGGGGGCTAGGAGGGGGGAAGGGGTGAGGGCTCTGGCTGGGGCCGAGGATGAGGGGGCTGCAGGCTGGGACAGGGGTTTGAGGCGGGAGGGAGGAGAGGGGGGCTGACCAGAGCCATAAGGGAAAACTGGACACCTGGCAACCCGAGCGGACCTGCTGCACAAGTTGTTTCCAACATGGCGGCTGGAGAGACGCTGTATGTTAATGGCAGCTGAAGGGCTGGCAGTCTCGCGGCAATGGAGCAGGGCCTGGCCCCGGCCTGTGTTGGGCGGCCAGAGGCTAATGGAGTCTGGCTGAGAACTGTGGCTTCTCTGAGGCTAGGTCTAGACGACGGCTTTTTTCTGGCACACCCCTGGTATCCCGGGAAACCTCCGCCGCGTCCAGGGAATGCGTCTGCTCTTCCGCCATTTTCTGCGGGAGAGCAGACGCGCTCTTCGGAAGCCCGGTACCCTTCGTTTCGCGAGGGAGAAGGGCTCTTCCGAAAGAGGAGGTTTTGCTGAAATTTGGCCCAGTGTGGACGGGCCAAATTTTGGAAAAGCCTCTTCCGAAGAAACAGTCAGAAGAAGCGGCAGCCTAGACATGGCCTGAGCCCGGCCCAGGCACCGGGGCGTGTGCTTGGAGATAAGGGCTGCACGTCCCTGAAATCTGGCCGGCAGGCGCGGCCCTCCTGGGGTGTGCAGCTCACCCAGCCTGGCAGCGTTCACTCGTACCCTCTCACGTGCCCCTCTGGAAGCCATTTCCTGACCAGCTGCCTCCTCGGGGAAGCTCAGAGCCTAACGGAGGCTGTGCCGCCTGCTGCCCCCCATGGGAACGCGCTCCGGGGCTGACTCGGGCTTGTTCATTCGGGTCTAAATCCGGGGAATCCAGCGGGGTTTCGGGGGCGGGACGCCGGGGAGCAAATGCAGGAGATGGCAGGTTGGAGATGCCAAGAGGGCGATGGGACTGGATCTCCTCATGGGAGGCTCCTTTACCATGTCTCCCCCTGCGTCGCTCCCGGGGTGACACGCTTCCCCCGAAAGGAGGGGAGAAAACAGCCTCCCTGCCTGCCCGGCCTGGAAAAACCTCAGCCCCGCAATGCCAGGATGGGTTGCATCATGTCGCCATGGCAACTGACAGCTTACCGTGCCCGAGCCGGCATACGGGGAGTCATGCCACATGAATCATATGAGCCGCTGTGACAGCCGGAGACAAAGAGCAGAGACGCGCTGGCCAGGCCCAGCCTGCCCGGATGGACCCGTTGGTCTTTGGAGAGATGTCTACGGGCCGGGGGGGGTTAAGTAATTAACACTGAGCCCTTCGTTCCAAGCGAGGCGGTGTAGGGGGCGAGATGCGGCGGCCGGCGCAGGCTGGTGGTGGGGGAAGGCACAGGAAAAGTGGTGGTTGATGCAGGAGTCCGATGCGTAAAGCCCTGCGGTTATGGGGCGTGAGGCTGCTAAGGGCAAATTTTCCAAAGCAGCCGCTGACTGGAATATTGGGAGCCCGCCTGGGCCCGATTCTGAGAGGTGCTCAGCACCTGCCATTCCCCTGAAACCAATAAGAAGTTTCATCTAAGAAAATCCGAGTCCGGGACTCCCAGGAAAGTTCCAGCCTGGCTGATTTTAGGGGGCCCTGCTGCAGGTGCACAGCTCAGCTCCGGGTCGGCTCGCCGCTGGGGGCACCTCCTCCTGGTGGCTTAGGGGCTAGCCCTGTCCAGGCACTGTGCCCTGCTCCAGCGGAGCCTTTTCCGCCATCTTCTCACACCCTCCACAGCTCAGCATTGTCTCTTCGTGCCTTGGCCTCCAGCCAGGCCGCTCCGGGGGTCTCCCCTCCCCAGTCTATCCAGACCCCTCTGTCTGAAAGGGCTGTCTTCCCTCAGCTGCTCTGACCAGGCAGCCCCCAGTTTCTGGGAGGGGAACCCGGGCCCGTCCTCTGCTCCCGGTTCCAGGCCAGGGCCCTACCTCGAGCAGCTGTGGCCTGCCCTCTCCTAGACCATGGTGGGGTTCCCCTGGTGCTGCCCCGCTTCTCAGTTCTGCTTCCTGGCTCCCTCCCTTCTGGGCTTGCTGGCCCAAGTACCCTCCTCTTCACCCGCACCTGCTTCTCTGCAGCTCCCTGTGCTGCCAGCTCCCTGGCTTTATACAGAAAAACATGAAAACTCTTGTGGGGAAAATGTGAAGCATTTTCCAGTGAGGAGCAAGCGTGAGAAGGGATCCGTGGAGCAATCATTTAACTAAAAGCCCCGTGCTCTCATCCATGATGTTTGTGACACTTTTTATTTGTGCTCATCAAAGGAGCGTACAAGTGAGGGGTTTTCTTTGCAAAATGCCCTTGGGAGTGTGCGTGTCTGCGTGTTCCTGGAGGAAGCACTGGGCCGCCATCTCTGACCTCCCTCCTGTTTATAAATGAGTCAGTCATCCAGTCAGGAAGTAAACAGGGCACCATGTGACTGAGGCTCCTCATTATGGGTCGCAAATAATGAAGAGGGGCTCGTCAGAGCCGTAGCTGGAATGAACATTTCCTGAGCAAGAGAAGAGAAATGCTGTTATGCTGGAATGTGCTAATGACTACCCTGCCATCAAGTGTGTCTTTGATCTAAAGGCAATCACAGACTGCTTTGAAGCTGATGGTGCTAGCCAACCTTCATTCAGACTAAACGGAAAAAGCAATTAAGCTTTTTTTATGGAGTAATATATACTTGAAATAATAGAAGCTACCGCCCAAAGCCCTGGCCCACATGGGAAGAGCTGAGCAAGAACTAATTCACAGAGAATAAGAGGGGCTGTCTTGAGGACAGACTGCATCTCCAGGGACTGGGGGTGATTGGCTGAATCTGGGTGAGGCTGTGTGGGTGGCAAAGCAGCCGGAAAGAGCCAGAGAAGCAGCCGGGTGTGGCTCTGAGGGAGCAGAGACCGATCCCTTGGGAGCACAGCCCTGGCTGGAGGGGCTCCGCTAGGAAATTGTGAGCAAGGACAGCGGCCTGGTGCTGCTCTTTTCTCCTGTGCTCAGCCAAACAGGACTTTGTACATCCCGTGCAAATGGCAGGGTGGCATCCCAGGCGACAGCTGCCTCGTAAGATTGATTTCTTCTAAGAGAAGTGACCCGACAAGCCACAGCAACTGGCTAAGCCCTAGGGCCCGGGGCCAGCCTGTTTGATAGTGAGTAGCCAGGCTTTAGTTCACACCAGTGCAGATGTCACTATGCACCACTGCACTCCCACTGCACAGCCATAACTGTCACCGCACGGAGTCCGAGCCCCAGCCACGGGTCAAGTAATCAATCGTGCCATTGCCCACCAGCTTGGAGCGGAGCTCAGTGAGCAAAGCTCAGGTCTGGGCCCCTGGAATCAGCTCAGGCCCCTTTTTCATTGTCCTGCGGAAGCAGCTGAGCCGAATCCCAGGGAATCAGCCCGTGTCTGGGCATGTTGAATGCTGAGGCTTCTCTTGGCTCTGCACGGACATTAGAGATCTCCCAGCTGGTGCCTTTCACCTGCTTTGCCCTGGCCATCTTGGACCCAGCCCCCTTCCTCCCAGTGTTGTGCAATGTGCTGTCTGCCAGTCAGCTGCCCCTTTTGCCCCAGAGGTGGCTGCACTGCAGTGCTGCTGCCTGCATGCCATTTGCAAAGAAGCAAGGCCCTCGGAGCCGTACGGCGGCTGATGATATTCCTCTCGGGGGTAGCGCTTTCAGTATTTGTTGCGGGAAAGGCACAGAGCTCTGAGCTCAGGACTTGGCAAGAACAAGCATTTCCAGTCACCTCTAACTGTATCTGTGCGTGAGATTTTTCTTTGTCACCTCCAGCCTGCCTGACCTCCTAGCGCTACACGTGGGATCGGCAGCGGCATGGCTGCTGCGAGAAGCCAGGATGCCATGGAGGAAGGAGAAACGAGACCCAGTCCCAGAGCTTTGAGGGAGCAGCGGCTTGAAATCGGGATGAGCCAGCCCAGGGGTGGTGCTGGTCAGGGGGTGGACTCCCGGCTGCAGCAGGCGTGAGATCCCGCAGCACTGACGTCTCACAAGCTGGCAGATTTCTCCAGTTCCAGAACCCAGCTGAGCTCCGAGGCGGGGGTGCCCCACAACCCACCGTGTGAGGCAGGCTCCGAGCGGGCCTTTGAATCTCCCCCCGCAGTGTGGTGAGGGCTCAGCATTGGGCCTTTCTCCAACATACAGACGGGGGGGGGATTTGCTGGACTTCTGCCCTGCACTTGCCTCCCTGCAGGAGACCCGGTCACAGCCTTGTCTCCACTGCTCTTCACATCCCTTTCCCTTTGTTCCCAGACATGATTTTCTGCAGCCCTGAAGCCATTTAGAATCGGCTTTATATATGGTGGCACTGGCACAAGGCGAACAGCCAGGGCACTGGGGACTGGAGCACGGCCATTAATAACGTCTCATGAACCACGCTGGAGAAGAGGGAGCTGATCCCAGCTGGACTGGGGGCTCACAGGAAGCCAGGCCTCACTGCTTGGGGCTTTGCCCTGCCTGGGGCAAGGGGCTAGTTCTGTGCTGATCTGTCCTGCTGCGAGTGGGCACAGGCCCAACAGCAAGTGGCTGAGTAGTTAAGGGAAGCACAAGGCTCAGTTCCCACCTGGAGTCCGTGCCGGACTGAGCTGTGCTTTTCATTACTTTCTGCAAACGGATTCCCCCCCCCCCCCCGAGCCGGGCTCAGCAGGGGGGCGTGGACAGGGAGCGGGAGGGGGCGCAGGCAGCCAGAGTGGTGCTAGCTCGGAGGCGCTGGCACAGGGCAAAGAGAAGGGGGCTGGGGCGGCACAAGCAGCAGCTGGGCTGGGCACCTGAGTGAGATCTGGGCTGAGGCTGTAGGAGGGGGGGCCTGCCCCTCCCACCGCTTGCACTGCCACAGGCCCCGGCCGGCCTGTCTGGCTACATCGCTGCCAGCTGCGCTGTCCAGGCACCCAGGTGTTGGCATATCCCACAGGGCAAGCCCATCTCAGGCTGCCCACACAGTCCCATGCTGGGGGTGGCCTAGTGCCCAGGGCGGGTTCCCACTTACATTCCAGTCCCCAGGCTCTGCATCATGCTCTGCAGCCTGCCTGCTCCTTTGCAAGACAGGCGCGTCCCCATTGCCCAAACTCCAACAAGCCCGGGGAGCAGGGTTCTCCTCAACTTTTTCCATCCATGAGAGGAATAAATTTTGCTCTGTGCACCAAGGCATGTGCCGATGTGCACCACACGCTGGCAGCTGGGGGCAGCTGGGGGTGCTCTGATAATGAGCTTGGTGGCATTTGTATGTCTCCTGGGGGGCTGTCCAGGTGCAGAGCTGAGAGGGAACACGGCTTGGGAGCCCCTGTGACTGGGTGCACCATCCAGGTTTTCACCCTCTCAGTTTGCAGGGCCTTCCCAGAACTGTGACATCGGAATCCTGCTGCACAGCCTGCAAGACCGACCGGTCACAGGGGAACCAGCAGTTCCTGCCTTCTCCTCCAAAGGGCTAGCACAGGCAGCAAGGGCCCATCACCCGGAGCCCTGCTCTCACCCCGCTGGAGATGAAAGCCGAGGGACGTGCGGCCAGGCCAGGCCCTGCTAGGGTTGCCAGGTGTCCGGGTTCTGTCCGGGAAACAAACTGAGAAAATACCGGACATCTAAAATGTCGGGTATTTTCTAATTAGGTCAGTGTATTATTGTTAGGAGTATCAGGACGTAGTTGCAAACTGCCTGGCTGGTAGACACGCTCACACTGCAAGGGGGGGCGGGGCCGGGGCGGGAGGGAACCCCCGGGGCTGGACTCGCTCATGCTTTGCCGGGACCGTGCACGGGACGGGCAGCACCCCGGGATCTGCACGTGCCCAGGTCAGCCCCGTTCCCCGCCGGCCGATTCTCTCCCCCCACTCCCACCCCGGCCAACCCCGCTCCCCCCGACCCCCTCCCGGCCAGCCCTGCTTCCCGCCAGCCAGTGCCCCACCCTGATCTCCCCCGGCCAGCCCCACTGCCCCCAACCCTGTTTCCCACCAACCAGTTTCCCCCCCACACACCTCCTCCTCGCCAACCCCGCGCCCCTCCGGGCTGTTCCGCCCCCCCCCCTCCCCGAATCTGAGATCAAATGTGTCCGGTATTTTTTTTGAGGCCACCTGGTAACCCTAGGCCCTGCCTCTCCCCGAGCCGGTGGAAAGACCCTTGTAGCTCTGCGGAGGTTGCAGGGGAGGGATTTCACTCAGTGTTTTACGGCAGATTTGGGTTTTCTCGCCACAGACAACCCCAGCAAACATGGCCTTTCCAGGGGCGGTTTTGTCCACAGAAGACGTTGTCAGCATTGAACTGTTTGCCCAACATGGTTTGATTTCGTCAAACTGCATTTGGTAGCGAAGCCAGACAACCCCGCCCAGCGCTAGCCATGGCTCCAAGCCACCGTGAGCGCAGCCAGCCGCCCGGAAGCGGGGACAGGCCACCGAGCTGGGCCAGGGCAGCCTGCTCTGTACACGGAGACAGGACACACCCAGGGAAGGCAGGTGAGGGGCTTGCTCCACTGGGAATTCACCCCCATGTTCATTGTCCCAGAATACCGAGGTGCAGCCTTCCAGCCCCTCGTGTCTCAGAAGGACCCAGCCCAGCCCTCTCTGCCTCTCTCCTGCCAGGAGGCTGCAGGACCTTGGGCATGGCGCCTGGGCCTTTCCTAGGGAGTACCATCAGCAGGGAGGGTGCAGCACCAGGCACCAGGACTCCTGGGTTCCATGTCAGCCCCACTGGCTGCCTGGGTGGCCTTGGGCCGGTCCTAGAGCTGCCCTCAGCCCCCGTTTCCCGTCTGAAAGGCAGGGGTCCCAGTCTGATCTTCCCGGTCGCCCGCGTGCAGAGCACCTGGCTGGGGGCAGCGAAAGCTGCAAAGCACTGCCACGTGTTTCGTTTACCAGGAGCAATTCCCAGCCCGCATGTGATGGCCCAGGGCCTTCCCAGCGCGAGGTGCCGTTATCCCCAAAGACGGCTGAGAATAGGGTGGCCAGGTGTCCGGTTTTGAACCAGGCAGTCCAGTATTTGAGCTTTCTGTCCAGGAAACAAATTGAGCAAATAGAAATGAGAAAATAGAACTGTCCGGGATTTTCCAAATAAGCTGGAATGTGGATTGGGATGGAATGTCAAGTGTGTCCAGTATTTTTTGTTGAAACCATCTGGCAACCCTAGCTGAGAAACTGAGGCACAAGGCTGCTGGCATGCCAGCGAGCTGGGGTCAGGGCAGGGGCTGCACTGCTCCCGCAAGGCCCTGTGGGGAAAGCAGGGGACCCTGGAGTGGCCAGGCTCTGTCCTGGCCCTGCTTTCCCAAACCCCTGGCCAGCTCCGCCTCTCCTCCCAACTTCCGCGACGCCTTCCCCGGCCCCAGCTCATCGGCCACGGCAGCATCTGCCTCCGGCCCCCTGCCTGCACCCGGTGCCCCTCCGTGCACTGCCTCCGTGGTCTGTGATGAGGGCAGCCCGGGGCACTGGGAGCCAGACTTCATGGCCCTTGCCCCGTGCTCCTTCCGGAGCCCTGGCAAGGTGGCTCCACTCTGAGTAGCCTGGAGACCCGATGGTAATAAATGAGCCAGGCGCACATCTGCACTCAGCGGAGACGCTCCCTGCCAAGTCGCTGCGCGGCAGGATCACTCTCATCTGTCTCTCTTTAACAGGAACAAATGGAAACGAGCGAATCAATTAACACAGCACATTAGCAAAATGTCAGAGCCTCAGCATCGCACTTAACCCTCCCTCTGCCGCCCGGCTCCAGCAGGCAGGTCGGCTTGGACCGAGAGCAGCTCGGCCGCTCCAATGCCAGGCTGCCCGGCATTGGGGCAAGCCAGTGAGCGGTTCCCTGGCGGTGGGGGGGCCTGCTCGGGGTCCCAGAGCTGCCCCATTGCTTGTTCCTCTGTGGCTGGAGAAACCGCAGGGGCACGCAGCTGGGATTCTGCTCTCCGGACAGCTCCCTTCCTCCCCACCAGACCCCCACACCCCGAGCTCAAGGAATCATGGCCCCAAAGGGTGTGGGGGAGCTCCAGTCTGAGGGGGAACTTAGCAGCTCACACGCCTGTGAGCCTTGTTCACTCTCATCCCCAGAGCCCCCATCTCTCCAGACCATCCCCCTCATCTCCGGTAAGAGGAGGCTGGCCTGGCTCCAGCTGGCCCTCACTGAGCGAAGCCAGACCAGATTGCCTGGCGTCAGACAGAGCCAGAAGCCGCCCCGGCCTGTGTCTTGCTGTGGGAAAGCCTGCGGGGGCTCTGGCTCTGGGGGTGGAGACTGGGGGAGAGGAGGAGAAAGGCCGGGGCCTGCGGGGTTAAAACCTTAAGCTACCACTTTCCATTTCGTGGAGGTTTCCTCGTCCTGCCTGCAGGCTGGCGGGTCTGTAGGGGGCTGTGCTCTCTGGGCCTGGTGGCAGAAGACTGTGAAGCCAGCCTATGGAACAGTGGGGTGTGTTAGGCCTCTCTGGGGGTATGTCTACACTGCAGAGTTTTTCCAGAAAAACAACGTTTGCGTCCACACTATTGTGGAAAGTGGAAAAACCAGAGGGGGTTTTCCAACAGCGGTAAACCGCTTTCTATGAGGAAGAAGCCTTTTTCGGGAAAAGGCGTGTGTGGATGCAGAAGAGGGAATTCTTTCGAAAGAAGAGGCCTCCAGGAAAAAGCCCAGGTGCCCTTGTGGCCACTCCATCCACAGTAATCATAGTGAAATGTGAGATAGTGTAAGCAATGTGGACGCGCTCTTTCGAAGAAGCAGATAGCTTTTTCCTTGCGCGTGGGCAGTGTGGACGCTCTCTGTCGGAAGAAGTTTTTTCAGAGGATCTCTCTTGGAAAAGCTTTTTCCAAAAGAAGGCTGCAGTCTAGACGTAGACAGGGTTAGGGAGCAGCCTGCTTTGTCACTCTCTGTTCTGGGATCTGTGCCGCTGTTCTGGGTCGCGGTCACTCTTCCGGCAGGAGTGTCGGTATTTCCAGTGGCTCTTTTCTCCCAGTGCTGTGCCCACAACTGTGGGACACATTAGCAGTAGCGTCCTCCAGCAGGCAGTGCCCCAGTGCCCGTGGGAGCCCCAGGCCTTCGTTGGCCTCATCTGGCGGGGTGTAAGTTACTGTTCTGCCTCGCTGTGGCAGGCCCTGAGCACAGGCAGGGCTGCCCGATCTGCTTGCCCATGCTGCTGCAGGTTTAGTCACATGACCGAATCTTTCATTAGAGATGAATCTTTAACTCCTGGAGACTCCAGGACAATCCTAGGGCCCCACAAGGCCAATGGGCTCTCTCATTGGCGTGGGTGGAAAGCAGGAAGCCTCTGGGAGACCGCTGGCTTCACACGCATGGACACAAGAGAAGAGTCGGGGCCCTTCTCTTTTTCTTGCCCTGTAAAAGGCGGCATTCAGTAAAGGGGCGATATTAGTGCTAACGAGTGATCAGTTAATTGGCAGTTCGCCGTTAGCGCTGGACATACAGACGCGGCTGGCTCCTGTAAGCCTGCAGCATCACTCTGACACTAGCAATGAGCCTCCGAGGATCTCCAAGCGCTCGGCACGTCTCTGTTACATAAACCATGTCAGGTAGGTGAGAGGCAGCCCAGACTCCCAGATTCCGATGCCCCATTGGGGTCACCCAGGCTGAGAACTGCCCCAACAACCCCTCGAGCGGAGCTTTTAGACAAACATCCCAGCGGCGTTTGAAACCTGTCAGGGATGGAGAAGACACCAGAAGCCTGATAAATTGTTCCAGTGATGAATTCCCCTCCCATCACAAACGCGCACCTCATTCCATCTGAATTTGTCTAGCTTCAGTTTCCAACCATTGGACCAGCGAGATCTCTGTCTGCTAGACTGAAGAGCCCATTCCTAAGTATTAGTTCCCATATAGGTATTTATAGACTGTGATCATCACCACTCAACCTTCTCTTTGTTTATCTAAATAGAGCAAGCACCTGCAGGTTCCTAATCTTTTCACCACTCCCCTGGCTCGTCTCGGACCCTGCTCCAGCTCATCACTAACCTTTGAGAACTGTGGGCTCCAGAACCGGACACAGGTCCCAGCTGTGGTTGCACCAGTGCCAAAAGCAGAAGTGAAACACCCTCTCTGTTCTGCCCCAAGATTGCCCTGTTTCTGCCTCCCAGGGCTACATTAGCCCCAGGAGAACACGAGTAGCTGATTACCCACCACATCGGACACCTTGGTCTACCCTGGGCTCTGACACTGATCTGCCACAGAACCTTGTGTCTGTCACTTCACCTCTGTGTCGCTTCCCACAGTTTGTCTCTCCAGGTCATACATTCTCTTGCCCTGCATTTTTGCAGCACCCAGCGCCATGGGACCTTGTGCTGGAACACAATTAATACTAATCAGTCTCATGCGACAAATGGGGAAACTGGGGCAGGAGTGGAGAAGTGATTCAGCCAAGGCCACTCACCAGGTCAGTATCAAAGCTGAGAACAGAGCCCGGTCACCTGCTCTAAACACTTCCCTTGTACGCAAAAGCCTTGATCAGCAGGAAATAGAAATTCCACGCTAAGGGCCAAAGTGAGCCCTGGGATATGTGACTCACTTACACCCAGGCCGAGCTTGGCCCATGTGGGCATTCCCCAGTGCACCATCTACCTTGGCTGCCTCTTTGTGTGTCTGACATGTAGTTAGGAACCCCCCGAAAGAACCTGGCCTGTCAGTGACAAACGCAGGCGTTGTGGGCTCCTGTTCGCTCTGTAGTGTGCTGCACACGGCCGTGTCCTTTGGCAGAGAGATCCGGCAGCTCAGATGCTAGAGCACCCTACAGACGGAAGCTGCTGGCAATAGGTGGTGCTTGTAGACCAGCTGCCCGCTCCTGTTCAGGCTGTAGGCATCAGCTAAGTCCTGACGGATTCATAGCTGGAAACCAGAAAACTCACCTGGAGGTTAGTGTTGCTCAAAAGGGGTTAGACATGAAAGGCTAAAAGGGGCAAAAAACAAGTATCATGCCATGGTGGGGGTCTGCTACAGATGACCGGATCGGGAAGAAGAGGTGGATCAGGCTTTTTTCTGTTTTTGTTTTTGACAACTAACAGAATCATCCAAAGCGCAGGACTTGGTGGTCATGGGGGACGTCAACTATCCAGACATCTGTGGGGCACAGATCATCCATCACGTTCTTGGAATGTATTGGGCACCATTTTTTATTTCAGAAGATGGAGAAAGCTAGTTGGGGAGCCACTGTTCTAGACTTGATTTTAACAAACAGAGAGGACTGGATGTGAATTTGAAAGAGGAAGGCAGCTTGGGTGAAAGTGATCATGAAATAATGGAACCGCAAAATAAAGACAATGGATTTGAAGACGGCAGACTTTAGCAAACTCAAGGAGTTGGGAAGTAAGATCCCAGCGGAAGCAACTCTAAGGGGAAAAACAATTGAAGACAGCTGGCAGTTTTTCAAAGAGACATTATTGAGGGCATAAGAGCACTCTATTCCACTGCATAGGAAAGACAGGAAGTCTGGCAAGAAACCACCCTGGCCAGGAGATCTTGAATGATCTAAAAATCAAGGAGTCCCATAAAAAGTGGAAACTAGGTCAAATTACAAAAGATTAATATAAGCAAAGAACAAAAGTATGTCGAGGCAAAATTAGAAAGGCCAAGGCCCAAAGGGAGCTCAAACTAGCTAGGGGCATAAAGGGTGACAAGAAAACATTCTACAGATATATTAGAAACAAGAGGAAGACCAAAGACAAGGTAAGCCCATTGCTCAATGAAGAGGGAAAAACAAAAACAGAAAATGTGGAAATGGCGGAGGAGCTTAATGACTTGTTTGTTAATGGTTTTCACCAAGAAGGTTGGTGGTGATGGGATCTCTAACGTAGTGAATGCCAGTGAAAATGGAGTAGGCTCAGAAGCTAAAATAGGAAAAAAACAAATTAAAAATTACTTTGAGAAGTTAGATGTCTTCTACTCACCAGGGCCTGATGAAATGCATCCCAGAATACTCAAGGAGCTGACAGGAAATAGCTGAAACATTAGCTATTGTATGTGAAAAGTCATAGAACACAGGAGAGATTCCAGAAGACTGGAAAAGGGCAAATCTAGTGCTCAGCTATAAAAAGGGAAATAGGAACAACCCAGGAAACTACAGACCAGTCAGTTTAACTTCTGTGCCAGGGAAGATAATGGAGCAAGTAATTAAGGAATCCATTTGCAAACATCTAGACGATAATAAGGTGATAAGTAACAGTCAGCATGGATTTGTCAAGAACAAATCATGCCAAACCCAACCTAACAGCTTTTTTTGACAGGGCAACAAGCCTTGTGGATAAGGGGGAAGCGGTAGATGTGGTATAGATAGACTTTAGTAAAGCATTTGATACAGTCTTGCATGACTTTCTCATTAATAAACTAGGGAAATACAACCTAGATGGGGCTACTGTCAGGTGGGTGCATAACTGGCTAGATAACTGTTCTCAGAGAGGAGTTATGAACAGTTCACAGTCAGGCTGGAAGGGCACAACAAGTGGGATTCCACAGGGATCTGTTTTGGGCTCTGTTCAAGATCTTCATCAATCATTTGGATAATGGCATTGAGAGTTCACTGTGGCAGGGTCAGGCCAGAGGGCTGCTGCGGAGCGGGGGGCATGCAGCCCCAAAAGGGAAAGAGGCTGCTAATTTGTGAGGGTGGTGGTTGCAGGACCATTAGGAACAGCTGGCAGAGAGCTGGCCCAGGCAGACTGAGACCAGCTGACTCCACTGCAGGCCTGCTTGAGGCCTTTAAAAGCCTCCCAGCGAGCAGGTGAGGGAGAGAGTGAGTTTGGGACAAAGTACCAGCACAGTAGCGGCCAGGCTCCCTACCCCAGGAACCAGCTGCAAGCCCAACCCCTGGCCAGGGGGGAGGGCTGCCGGCCCAGACGCTGGCAGGGGAGGAGAGGCCCTGGCCGCAGCACTTAGGAAGTTTGCAGATCGTGCTGAGCTGGGAGGGGTTGCAAGTGCTTTGGCTAGATGGTTTGGAATTGTAACCCTACCCTCCAAAGTGGAGAAATGGCCGGAAGTAGGACGAAATTCAGCAAGGACAAATACAAAGGGCTCCACTTCAGAAGGGACAATTAATGTTGCACGTACCAGGTGGGAAGGAAGGGATATTGTGTCTTGGAAGGAATACAGTGGAAAGGGATCTTGGGGCCATAGTGGACCACAAGCTAAATATGAGTCACAAAAAAAGGGAACATAAATCTGGGATGTAACAACAGGAGTGTTCTAAGCAAGACATGAGAATCAATTTACTGCCCTCCTGTAACACACTTTACAAAGATTCATTCAACTTCCCAGGCCCCCAAATGACTCATTGTAATCTGATTGCAGGATCAGAGTCTGACAATTATCCCCATTGTACAGACAGGGAAACAGAGGCACGCACCGTACCGACCACGGCGGGAGTCAGACTCAGAGCCAGAGTGAGAGCATCAGCGTGGCTGACTCCCCGGGCTCTGCTCCGCCCACTGCCCCCTGCAGGGCTATGTCTACACTCGCGGCTTCTTGCGCAAGTACGGCAGTTCTTGTGCAAGAATCCGCAGAGCGTCCACACTGCCCGCCCGCTCTTGCACAAGGAAATGTACAGTACGGCGTGGTAAGAGAGGGCGTCTTGCGCAAGAGGGCAGTGTGGACGCTCAGCAGGGATTTCTTGCGCAAGAAAGCCCTATGGCTAAAATGGCCATCAGAGCTTTCTTGCGCAAGAGAGCGTCCACACTGCCCTGGGCACTCTTGCGCAAAAGCACAGCTCGCACATGGCAGTGTGCACGTTTTCTTGTGCAAGAAGCCGCCAGTGTAGACATAGCCCAGGAGGGGCTGAGCTGGATGGTGACTTGGTCAAGAGATGGACTGGCCTGCGCAGGACAGCCGGATTCCTCTCTCGAACACACATTAATTCGGGCCCCTTTCCCTGTCTGTCTCCTTGGCGCTCCCGTTGGCTGCTTTTCTCCTTCCTCCCGGAGAACCAGAGCCATGTGGCAGGTGTCACCCAAATGTCTAAGCAGCCCCTCCCAGAGCGCCCGAGGCACGGATTCCTGTCTCATGGTGCATGGGGATTGCTCTCCAACCCACCCCACTGATCAGCTCCGCAGGCGGCACGGGCGGCATACAAATACTGCAGGCAGGAGGGGGTTTAAGGCATCACCCTGACAGGAGGAGCTGGCCTGGGCGACTCGGTGTGCTGCTGGAGCAAGGGAGAGAGCGGGGAGGGAGAGGGCCAGCCAGGCCAAGGCGCGCCGGCAGAATGGCCAGTGATAAGCAAGGCTGTGAGTGTGGATCTCAAAGCGCTTTCCAAGCAGGAATGATGAAGAGCTGGGCAGGGGAGCTGTCTGCTTTCAGCCGCACTCTGGGGAGGCCCAGCATGCAGGGCACAACCTGGCCCGGTGGCCTTTGCCCTCCCATTGTGGGGCTGAAGTGGCTCCCAGCAGAACTCATGTAGCCCGGGGGTGCTTTGAGTTACAGCAGCCTTTCAGGCCTGCCTCTGGCTTAGAGGGCAGGCCCAGCTCTCCCCCGGTCCCATCCGCCTGGGAGGAGGCCATGCCACACAGTTGGGGAGGGTGGGATTAGCACCAGGCCCTCCCTTATTTTGGGGGGTAGAACAGTCCCTCAGGTGGGTGGGCCCAGGTCTGTAGCCAGAACAGAGCAGCAAAGTCAACAAGCCCCAGCCCTCAGGCAGGGTGGGGCAGCAGTCAGGGTCCTGGCTCAGGCAGGCCGCCGACAAAGGCAGGCTGCCTGGCCTACAGGGAGGTGCCTGCCACCGCGGTGGGAGGACCTGGGCCCACCCACCGACTCCACTGTGTCTCAGCCCAGGGCCTAGTGACCCACACTAGGCCAGTGGGGAACCAGCCAACAGCTCCTCAGCCTCTCCGGCTCCCAGCTCCCGGGGCTGCGGCGTGTCCGCCATCGGGGGCGAGCTCCCGCAGCCCATGGGAGACGCCCTTCTCCAGCGGCTCTTCTCCGAGGGCGCGTCTACCAGCCGGGCGTCACTCGAAAGGAGCGACGCAAATTGAACTACTTCCGTTGGGCGGCTTATTTCGAACTTGGGAGCGTCTCCACAGCCCTTATTTCGAAACAGAGCCCTCTTCCTCCGCTCTCCCTTCCTCCTCGCACAATGAGGGCTGCAGGAGGCGGGGGAAGACATCCTCCAGCTTGACAGGATTTCGATGTTATCTCGAAAGAGCATTGCTGTGGAGACGGACCCCACGCGAGCCGGCGGGCCCGCCTCTTATGTCTAGGTCCTAGCCTACCCGTGGGTTTCCTGGCACTGACCACCAGGGGGCGGTCATGCCCCTCCCCTTTCCATCTGGAAGGGCGAGACCACGCCCCCGGCTAAGCCTCGGGCAGCAAAGCAGACAGGTGGTAGCCCTGTGTCCTAGAGCCACATTTCCCCACCCGCCTGCAGCCCGGCACAGATCTACCTAGCAGCACAGGACTCGTGCCAGGAGCCGCGCGGATAGTGTGCGGCCCTGCGCACCGCAGCAGCTGCAGAGAAAGGCAGAGCTGGGGATTCGGGGGGGGTTTTAGAAAGGGAAGAGACTTCACAGCAGTGGGCCCTGTCCAAACCCCAGGCCCAGTGTGGTTTTGCTTTCTGGGGTGTATTTGCCGCAGTGCCACCAGCTCCCGCAATATGATTTGCATCTCACGATGTCTGGTGTTTGTCTTCATCCCCCACCTCCTGGAATCAGGAGATTGCACAAGAATCTGAGTGTCCCCTGGGGAACCAGCGCATTTCTAGCCTCTCTTTGCAAAGAAAACCTTTAAATGTTCAGCATGTGCCAAGGAAAGCCAAGGAAGCCGGCAGCAAATAAAAAGAACACAGCCTGGGTTCCTTTTTCCTTTTCTTTTCTTTGTCTTTTCTGTTCAGATCCCATGATTTTTAAGATGATCTTGTGATTTTTGAACACTTGGGCTTAGTGATACGGTTGGAAGCTCTGTGTCCAGAGAAACAGCACAATGTAGCCTACATTTTTCACTGTTTCCCCATTTGCCTGCTGTAGCCATCAGCGGTCACTGGTTCCCCCCATAGATTGAAAGTTTTTTGGGCTAAGGTCCATCTCTTTGTTCTCTGTACAATCTCTAGCGTAATGGGACTTGGTGCCTGAGCTGGGCCTCTCAGGCACTACTACTGTGCTCCAAATAACAAGTGACGCGCTCTGTATAAACGACTTTTATTTCAGATTAGGAACAACAGCCAAACAAGAAAGAACAAAAGTAAAGCTTCCAGGAGAGCACACGGTGTGAGAGTCTCCTGTGTAACATGCGGCCGGCGAGGGGAGCTGGGTTTTATACTGGCTCCCCTCGCAGGCCAGCTCCCGCCTGACATCCTGCGCTGCTGCCTCTGATACAGCAGCAGAAGTGAGGGATGATGGAGGGGCTCCTCGGGAGTGAGGCTGGAGCGCACTGGCTGCCGGCCCCGCCCCGGGGACTACAGACTAGTCGACTAACCGCTAAGAATTCACGAGGTTACTCAACTATTCAATTAACCGATATCGGACATCCCTACTCTGAGTTCCTCTGGTGGCACTGCGCCAGCTCTTTTCAAGCACCCTTGTGGTGCAGGGGAAGGCAGCTTTGCAGAACAATTCCATCCTGCGGTGCGAGCGTGTGTCACAGCTCCCAAGAGGAACAGGAGCTGCTCGGACTTGGTAACTACCAGCAGAGCCCAGCTCACGGGAAGGGTGGCCCAGAGGTTTGGGGTCTGGCCTGGGGGGGAAGCCCAGCTTGGTTCTGTGCTCTGCCACAGATTTCCTATGTGACCATGGGGAAATCCCTTAGCCAAGAAGGCAGCTGTTCTGTAAACACCAAGCTCTCCAGTGCCCATATATTTTGCAAGTTGCTGGTGTCTCTGTCACCAATGGGACAGATGGGGGGGACCCCCCCAGAATCCCCAGACAACCACTGTTGTGTGTTTGTTGTGGCTGTTGTTCCAGGTCCAGCAGCAGGGTGAGATTTCACACTGTGTATTCGCACTAGAAGCAACAATTGCTGCAGCGCCAGGCCAGGATGTAACTTTGTAGCTGCGGTACAAAGTGCAGCTGCTAGTGCCCTGGGCAGGCACCGAGCTAAGTGCAGGATAAGCCCTCGCCCCCATCCCTTTGCTGATCAATAATAACCCAGCCAATGTGTCTGTCCCGCCAGCCAGCCCCTTTCCTATCTGGGTTCCCTATATGCAGCCCTGGAATGCAGCATCCTGCCATGCAGGGACGTAAATCAAAGCCCCGCTGCTCTATGCGAGTGATTAGTTTTGCCCACATCTATTCTTTAAAGTGGGGACGAGATTCTTATTTCCAAGCATGTGCACAGCCCTTGACTAATCTGTCTCTCCACTGGTATTTTCCATCAGTCTGTCTATTGTCTATTTAGCCCTTTTCCACCCCGCTCGGCAGAGAGAGATTTGCCCCGCATCCAGGGTCTCCATGAAACCATCTGTGTGTCTGTCTCTCTAACCATCTGTGTGTCTGTCTGCAGTGTTCACTGTGGCTCTAACGCATATACCGCCGGCATGTATAGATCTATCAAAGCTAGGTCTAGTTGCCAGTCTCTCTAAGCTGTGCATTGTCAGCTTCATTAACATGCAAATTAGCGAGAGCTGACTGGCTCGCTTAGCTGCTACTTCTCTCAGACAGCCAGGCAACAAAGCAAATGCTAATGAGGCTCTGGAAATGGCACTTACTGCTAAGCAGGCATGCTCCCGGAGCCAGCTTGAAGAGGCCTCAGCGCACTCTCCGCACCCCCGGCTCAGGCCACAGGGATGGGCACAGGGGGAACTGGTCAGAAAAATTCCCTCCCCCTCTAGAAGCTCTGTACACAGAGCGTCCCACGGGTGAGATGCTCCAGCGTCCCCTTCGGGGTCTCTTGTCCCCACCACGCGGGATCCAGCCTGGGCGGCGGGGGGAGGCAAGCACAAGCCCTGCCCCTTCTGTCTGAAACCACAGCCCTTCCCCCCGGCCACCCCCCTTCAATACCTCCCCCTCCCTGCCATGCCCCGCGCACCCAGCCCTCAAGCCCCACCCTTCCTGGCCACCTGGTGGGCTGGGATGGTCGGCCAGCACAGGCAGTTTTGGGAAGGCAATGCCTTCCCTTGCCTACATCACCTGCCACCGTGGGATCCAGATGCTGCTGCTCCCAACACCAAAGGTCCCTTGGATCCGGCTCCTGCTCTCCCCCACCTGGGCTCACTGAGGCCTGGTTCTTGCTTTCCCCAAGCCCGGCTCATTGAGACGCTGGGCTTTGCTTTGTGCCTGGCCCTGGTTCGAAGGGTTCCGGGGACCGTTCTCTCTGCCCCTTTGCAGGGCTCCCTCCAGCTGGGAGAGCTGGAAATGTGGGCAGAAAAGCTGTTCCTGAGAGCTTCCCAGTGCTGATTCCCAGGTCCAGGGACTGCAGAGGTGTGTGCAGCCCTTTGGGCTCACTCACAGCCCCTGGCGAGCTCAGGGGCGGCCCCAGGCCCCACCCTGGCGCCTGGCGGCCGTTCCACCCGACCGCTTCGCCTTCCTTGTCTCCTCCCTGGCTGCTGATTTGGAAGGTGAATTCAGGCCGCTGGGGGGGGGGGAGGGGAAGGCTCAGCCCCATTTCACCCCCCCCCCCGTAAAACATGGGCGGTGATCAAACGCCGCGCCGCGAAATGCAGGCGCCGCGAAATGCAGACACCGCGTCTGAAGAGCCTGGCTCCGGGCTTCCTTTTCATCCGGGACATTAGATGTGGCCCCGTTTGCTGAGGCGCTGGCTGGGTGCTTTCTGCCCCCTCCCCCGCCCCGGGAGGCTGCTTTGGTGGGCAGTAATGTCCTTTCCCCGCCTCTCCCCTCGCCCCCCACTGATCACTGAACACGAGATCTGACCAGGCCGTGTCTTTGCGCCTCTCTAAGGACTTACTCACCTGTCAGCCGCCGGCGTTCCCGTGTTCTCGGCGAGTTACTGGCGTGTGCATGGAACCTTCCATCCCTGGCGCCTGCAGCATCAGTGACCCCGCCCCCCCGGGGGAATGCGCCACCTCGCGTGTGACCAGCTGTCAGACGCAGCGGGGGTCACTGCACGGCAGCTCAGGACAGGAAGTGAGAATCGCTGCATCAGGGAGGGGGGAGGCAACGCTGACTCCCAGGAGCCAGCTGGCACCGATGCTCTGTGCTTCAGCAATGAAAGGTGCCACTCCGGGGGGCTGGTGGGAAGGGGGGGCTAAGGCCAGAGGAGCAGCGCCCGTGTGATGGGGAGAGGGTCAGAATCTGACCCCTTCTCTTTCTGGCTGGCGCCTTATTCCACGGCCCATGCCTTGGGCTTGGTGAGGCGCGCTCCCCGTGGCCGAGCGTCTGGCCTCGAGCATCTGGCCAGGCTGGGCTGCATCACCGGCCTGTCCCAGGCTCTGGGTCAGGCTTTCTTCCTGCCTCCATTTAGGGGGCTGAACTAACGGAGGGGCTGGGGCTGAGCCCCCCCTCCCCCGGCCCCGCATCCACCACGAGCCCAGTGTGCCAACCCTCCCGGCCACTTCTCCAGCCACAGAAAGAGCCCCCAGGCTCTGCAAAGCCCTTCTGCCCCCAAACCCCCGCAACGAGCCATGGGGAGCCCAGACACAGCTCTGCCCAGAGAAGGTGATGGGGGCTGCAGGGCTGGTTAGCAGCCAGGCAGGGGGAGTGTCAGCATGCCCAGAACCAACCATCTTTGCCAGGTTACCAAATCTCTCCACATGGAGCAGGTCGTGCTGGGGCAGTGGCTGGAAGGAAGCCCAGAACCAAGTGGAAGTGAAACTCCAAGCTGTTCCGTAGACTCTCCCGGGGCAGTAGCTCCGTGCTGTGATAGTACGAGTAGAGCGTAGCTGTGTGCTTCACGTCCCCTCGTCCTGCATGTCCCCCCCGAAACGACATTGTCGGGGTGGGAGGAGCATGGGGAATAAACAGGAAGACCTGGAAGTCTTGCTGTGCCAGCTAGAGTCTGCATTAATTGGCATCACGGAGGCTTGGTAGGCGAAATCTGGTGGCTGGTCCAGTGGGCTCGAGGGCACAGCTGTTCAGGAGGGACAGGCCGGGCACAGGGACACTCCAAGCACTAGCCTGGGCAGCGATGGGGCCTTAACTATCTGGCACTTGAGGGAAAAGTGACATGGGAAACCACACAGTGTCCCGGACTTTGGGGGTGGGGTCTTGCTTCAGAAGGTAGAGGAAGTAACGACAGGCTGGGCCTTCCTGCTCCGGCACCCTTGGGACCTGACTGGTCCCAGATGAGGGATTTTGCCAGACCAGGGGAGGTCATTTCTGGCCTCACTGCTGCCAGCTCCACCCCCTGCCCTGCCCCCCATAAGCTTCCTGGCTCCCCCAGATAGCCCAGCTGGGTTATGTGTCTGGCTTCCTCCCCCCACCCCCTGCAGCCCAGTGGAGCCACATGCCCGGCTTCCTGGCTCCTGCCCTCCGCCCCCCCCCCCCCCAGCCCAACTGAGCCACACACCACCCTCCCACATCGTGCCGGGCTCCCGGCCCTCGCAACCCCCACGGCACCGGGCCTCTGGTCCTGGAACATCCTGCCAGACCATGGCTGTGGCCAGATCCGGGAGTTCCCATTTATAGAGGTGCAGCCTGTGGGGACAGCCCTTTCCAGGCCCCGTGTTTTGGGGGGGCCTGCGGCATCCACCTCCACCGTCCTCCATGTTAGCCATAGGGCCCAACGTGGCCTGGGGGATTACCTGGGGGCCTGGTGCAGGGACACGACAGGGATCGGCCCCTCTGCCCTCACCGCAGTGGTCCGCTCCACTGCCATCTGCCCGCTGGGCCGCTCCACTTCCCGCAGCTCCCACCGCTGCCACCATGCGCCAGACCCCAGTAATCCCCTGGGCCACGTCTCTGGGGAGGGGGCGGAGCAGGGGAGGCAGGGTGGGGGTTGCACCCGCCCCTCCCCCCAGGGATGCCCCTGGCCATTTCCGACTTGATTCTGACTAGCGGCGAGGAGCTGGTTGTGAACCTGAAGGAGTAAGGCAATGTAGGTGAAAGTGACCGGGGCAAATTGCAGGATACTGAGGAACAGAAAGCGGGAGAGCAGCAGAATGAGGACCAAGCAGCCTTTCCCAGGCTCCGGGAGCTGGTAAGTAAGGCCCCAAGGGAAGACAGTCTAAGGGGAAAAGGAAAGGAGGAAAGGGGCAAGGAAAGGCAAGGAGTTGGGGGCACTGGTCCTTTCTCACAGAGACCATGTTAAAGGCACAACAGCAAACGTTCCGGTGGAAAGGAAAACCAGGAAGAAGAGGGAGGCCAAAAGGAAGTTCTCTAAAGACCTGAAAATCCAAAAGAACCCTACAGGAAGCAGTACCCTGGAGGCATTCGAGTGTGCACACTCCAATCGTGCAAGCGGGCTGGGGCTCTGTGCCGGGGCAGTCAGACAGAGCCCAGGCCTGCCGCTGTGCGGAGCTACAGAATGACACGGCCGGTCAATAGACACAACAACTGTGACTCAAACCTACTATACGTCTGAGAGGGCTTGTGTGTCCGCCCATATGTCTGTCTGTCTGTCCAAGAACTCCTCCGAAACAGGAAAGGCTCGGACCACCAAATTCGGGATACGGCTTCCTCTTGCCATGACTGAAAACGGGCTCATGGGTTATTTCTGCCAGGAAAACGGGATTTGCCTGGAGTGGGATTGCTTCTCAGAAACCCACACAGAAAAGAGGCCGAATCACCAGGCAGGTGGAAGGGGCTGGCTGGGGGCGCCCCCTCTCCAGGACTGCCCCAGACCCGAGCCTCCCACCTCCCCAGGTGCCCTTTAGGGAGGGTAGGGGGTTGAAGCTCCCCTCCACACACTTCATACGGGAACGTCGCTGGCTGTTCCTCTTCCTCAGGGAGCGAGGGGAAAGCGCCCCCTTTGCTGCATCCCTCCCTCTGCCTGGGAGTGCAGGGGGGCAGGTGAGCCCGGACCCGCCCCCTCCCCCGGCTGTGCTGTGAGATGCTTCTCACCTGGCCCCAGGCTGCTGCGATGAGAGGGGGCTGGGGTTGTCCTCGCTCCCTGGGGCCTGCAGACCGAGCCCCTCCCCAGCCCCGCCCCCAAGCAATGAAGAATGGATATTTTCATTTGATGTTTTTCAAAAAAACGCTGGAGCTAAGGATCCGAGCAAGGCCGGGGCCTCTCCCAGTAACACCCAAAGCCTCCTGCTCCCAGGGCCCGGGGAGAGGCACTAGGGACGGGCGGTTGTGGGCTGTTTCTCTCCCTCCCCTTTCACTCCCCCAATACAGCCCCCTATGGCCCAGCCTCCAGGGTGAGTCCGCTGTGCCCCTCCGGCCCAGCTCCGAGCACCTGGCCCCATCCTCCTGTTGGAAAACCCACATTAAAATGAAGGAAGGTGGGTCCCTCCCTCCGTGGAAACTGCCTGCACCTCACGCTCAGCGGCTCGTGCACAGAGGCCAGGCAGAAGAAAGCAGCTGCTTAATGTGGCCTGTGGACTCTGGGGGAAGCGGGCGCGTGGGCTGGGTTGCTAAGGTCGGCTCATTAGGAGGCGCAGGATCAGTCTCCCCCTCGGGGCGCCGGGTGGCTCTGTCCCCGGAGAGGTGACCTTTTCTCTGCCACGCGTCGGCGCACCCACCCCCAAGGCCGCTTGTTTTCCAGACACTTACACGGCCTGAGCCGCGGCGTGAACTTTTCATTCTCCCCGGGCTGTCAGCTGCTGAAGGCTCGTGGCCCTGCCACGCTCCCGGCCCTGCCGTCCAGGCTGCGTCGCCTCCCTGCCCACCCCGCGGCTGGGCCGTGACTGCGGGGGAGAGGTTCTGCCTCTGCAGGGGGAAACGGTCCCACATTGTCTCCCTGCCACGCTGGGTCTGTACCCCGCCCTCTCTGGGTGTTACCCTGTGCCCCCCACGGTGTTACCCCTTGCCCCCCACAGCGTTACCCCACGCCCCCCACAGCGTTACCCTGTGCCCCCACAGCGTTACCCCGTGCCCCCCACAGCGTTACCCCGTACCCTCCACAGCGTTACCCTGTGCCCCCACAGCGTTACCCCGTACCCCCCACAGCGTTACCCTGTGCCCCCACAGTGTTACCCCGTACCCTCCACAGCGTTACCCTGTGCCCCCCACAGCGTTAACCTGTGCCCCCACAGTGTTACCCCGTACCCTCCACAGCGTTACCCCGTACCCTCCACAGCGTTACCCTGTGCCCCCCACAGCGTTACCCCACGCCCCCCACAGCGTTACCCCGTGCCCCCCACAGCGTTACCCCGTACCCCCCACAGCGTTACCCCGTGCCCCCCACAGCGTTATCCCGTACCCTCCACAGCATTACCCTGTGCCCCCCACAGCGTTACCCTGTGCCCCCACAGCGTTACCCCGTGCCCCCCACAGCATTACCCCGTACCCTCCACAGCGTTACCCTGTGCCCCCACAGCGTTACCCCGTGCCCCCCACAGCATTACCCCGTACCCTCCACAGCATTACCCTGTGCCCCCCACAGCGTTACCCTGTGCCCCCACAGCGTTACCCCGTGCCCCCCACAGCATTACCCCGTACCCTCCACAGCGTTATCCCGTACCCTCCACAGCGTTACCCCACGCCCCCCACAGCGTTACCCCACACCCCCCACAGCGTTACCCCGTGCCCCCACAGCGTTACCCCGTACCCTCCACAGCATTACCCCGTACCCTCCACAGCATTACCCCGTACCCTCCACAGCGTTACCCCGTACCCTCCACAGCCTTACCCCGTACCCTCCACAGCGTTACCCCGTACCCTCCACAGCATTACCCCGTACCCTCCACAGCGTTACCCCGTACCCTCCACAGCCTTACCCCGTACCCTCCACAGCGTTATCCCGTACCCTCCACAGCATTACCCTGTGCCCTCCACAGCGTTACCCCGTACCCTCCACAGCATTACCCCGTACCCTCCACAGCGTTATCCCGTGCCCCCACAGCATTACCCCGTACCTCCCACAGCGTTACCCTGTGCCCCCCACAGCATTACCCCGTACCTCCCACAGCGTTACCCTGTGCCCCCCACAGCATTACCCCGTACCTCCCACAGCGTTATCCCGTACCCTCCACAGAGTTACCCTGTGCCCCCACAGCGTTACCCCGTACCCTCCACAGCGTTACCCTGTGCCCCCCACAGCATTACCCCGTACCCCCCACAGCGTTATCCCGTACCCTCCACAGCGTTACCCTGTGCCCCCACAGCGTTACCGCGTACCCTCCACAGCTTTACACCATACCCTCCACAGCGTTACCCTGTGCCCCCCACAGCATTACCCCGTGCCCCCCACAGCATTACCCCGTACCCTCCACAGCGTTACCCTGTGCCCCCCACAGCGTTACCCCGTAACCCCCACAGCGTTACCCCACGCCCCCCACAGCATTACCCCGTGCCCCCCACAGCGTTACCCCGTACCCCCCACAGCGTTACCCCACGCCCCCCTCAGCATTACCCCGTACCCCCCACAGCGTTACCCCGTGCCCCCCACAGCGTTACCCCGTACCCCCCACAGCGTTACCCCACGCCCCCCACAGCGTTACCCCATGCCCCCACAGCGTTACCCCGTACCCTCCACAGCGTTACCCTGTGCCCCCACAGCGTTACCCCGTGCCCCCCACAGCATTACCCCGTACCCTCCACAGCGTTATCCCGTACCCTCCACAGCGTTACCCCGTGCCCCCACAGCGTTACCCTGTGCCCCCCACAGCATTACCCCGTACCTCCCACAGCGTTATCCCGTACCCTCCACAGCGTTACCCTGTGCCCCCACAGCGTTACCCCGTACCCTCCACAGCGTTACCCTGTGCCCCCCACAGCGTTACCCCGTACCCCCCACAGCGTTACCCAGTACCCTCCACAGCGTTACCCCGTGCCCCCACAGCGTTACCCCGTGCCCCCCAAAGCGTTACCCCGTGCCCCCCACAGCATTACCCCGTGCCCCCCACAGCGTTACCCTGTGCCCCCACAGCGTTACCCCGTGCCCCCCACAGCGTTACCCCACGCCCCCCACAGCGTTACCCCGTACCCTCCACAGCGTTACCCCACGCCCCCCACAGCGTTACCCCGTGCCCCCCACAGCGTTACCCCACGCCCCCCACAGCGTTATCCCGTACCCTCCACAGCGTTACCCCGTACCCCCCACAGCGTTATCCCGTACCCTCCACAGCATTACCCTGTGCCCCCCACAGCGTTACCCCGTACCCTCCACAGCGTTACCCTGTGCCCCCCACAGCGTTATCCCGTACCCTCCACAGCGTTACCCCGTACCCCCCACAGCGTTACCCTGTGCCCCCCACAGCGTTATCCCGTACCCTCCACAGCGTTATCCCGTACCCTCCACAGCATTACCCTGTGCCCCCCACAGCGTTATCCCGTACCCTCCACAGCTTTACACCGTACCCTCCACAGCGTTACCCTGTGCCCCCACAGCGTTACCCCGTGCCCCCCACAGCGTTACCCCGTACCCCCCACAGCGTTACCCCGTACCCTCCACAGCGTTACCCCGTGCCCCCCACAGCGTTATCCCGTACCCTCCACAGCGTTACCCCGTACCCTCCACAGCGTTACCCCGTGCCCCCCACAGCGTTATCCCGTACCCTCCACAGCATTACCCTGTGCCCCCCACAGCATTACCCCATACCCTCCACAGCATTACCCCGTGCCCCCCACAGCATTACCCTGTGCCCCCCAGAGCGTCACCCCATACCCTCCACATCATTACCCTGTGCCCCCACAGTGTTACCCCGTACCCTCCACAGCATTACCCCGTATCCCCCACAGCATTACCCCGTACCCTCCACAGCGTTACCCCATACCCTCCACAGCATTACCCCGTACCCTCCACAGCGTTACCCCGTACCCTCCACAGCATTACCCTGTGCCCCCCACAGTGTTACCCCGTACCCTCCACAGAGTTACCCCGTACCCTCCACAGCATTACCCCATACCCTCCACAGCGTTACCCTGTGCCCCCCACAGCGTTACCCCGTACCCTCCACAGCATTACCCTGTGCCCCCCACAGCGTTACCCCATACCCTCCACAGTGTTACCCTGTGCCCCCCACAGCGTTACCCCGTACCCTCCACAGTGTTACCCTGTGCCCCCCCACAGCGTTACCCCACGCCCCCACAGCGTTACCCTGTACCCCCCACAGCATTACCCTGTGTCCCCACACTGTTACCCTGTGCCCCCCACAACATTACCCCGCGCCCCCCACACCCACACAGTGTTACCCTGGTCCCCACCCTCCCAGTGCAGCTGGCCGGGCCTTTCTCTGAGGGTCTCAGGTTTTGCAGTTCCCAGTGCAGGGTGTTTGGCTCCAGTCCCCATCAGCTCCGGGACGGGTGGCCTGGGCAGAATGGCTCCCATTCTGGCCCCCTGCTTAGCAGTGTCCAGAGATGGGCAGGACCCACCAGGGCAGGGCTAGGCCGTGGGGAGGAAGTAGCCCCCCCCAATTGTTAGCTCCCCCAGCACCATCTGGGGGGGATTCCAGCCGAGTCAGCAGGAGCAGGTGGGCAGGCAGGGACGCAGGCTGGGGGGGGAATGTTGGGGGGATGCAGGCTGGGGGAAAGGCGTGGGGGGGGGGCCACAGGCTGGGGGGGTAGGTAGGGGGCAGGCCGGGGGCGGAAAGCAGGGGGATGCAGGCTGGGGGGCGGGCAAGGAGGGACGCAGGCTGGGGGGGCAGGCAGGGACACAGGCTGGGGGGCGGGCAAGCGGGTACTCAGGCTGGGGGGACAGGTGGGGATGCAGGCTGGGAGGAAGGTGGGGGGGATGCAGACTGGGGGACAGGCAAGCGGTAACACAGGCGGGGGGGCAGGTGGGGACACAGGCGGGGGGACGCAGGCTGGGAGGAAGGCGGGGGGACGCAGGCTGGGAGGAAGGCGGGGGGGACGCAGGCTGGGGGAAAGGCGGGGGGGACGCAGACTGGGAGGAAGGCAGGGGGGACGCAGGCTGGGGGGAAGGCAGGGGGGACGCAGGCTGGGGGGACAGGTGGGGGGATGCAGGCTGGGAGGGAGGCGGGGGGGACGCAGGCTGGGAGCAAGGCGGGGGACGCAGGCTGGGGGGACAGGCGGGGGTACGCAGGCTGGGAGGAAGGCAGGGGGGACGCAGGCTGGGGGGACAGGTGGGGGGGACGCAGGCTGGGAGCAAGGCGGGGGACGCAGGCTGGGGGGACAGGCGGGGGGACGCAGGCTGGGAGGAAGGCGGGGGGGACGCAGGCTGGGGGGAAGGCGGGGGGGACACAGGCTGGGAGCAAGGCGGGGGATGCAGGCTGGGGGGACAGGCGGGGGTACGCAGGCTGGGAGGAAGGCGGGGGGGACGCAGGCTGGGGAAGAAGGCAGGGGGGACGCAGGCTGGGGGGGAGGCAGGGGGGACGCAGGCTGGGGGGACAGGCGGGGGGACGCAGGCTGGGGGGACAGGCGGGGGGACGCAGGCTGGGGAGAAGGTGGGGGGGATGCAGGCTAGGGGAGCTGTGGGGTGTGAGGGCAGGAGGGGGAGCTACCTGGAGTGTCAGGTGGGATCACCCTCGGGTGGCCACCCCCCCCCACTCACACCCCTGTGGTGTCAGCCCCACTGGTAGCACCCTGGTGCCGGGATGTCTCCTCGGGCAGGGACCTCACCTCCTGCTCTGTGTGAAGGAGCCTTCTCCCCCACTGTCTGGAGGGGGCTCAGATCTCAGCTGCAAACATCTCACCTCCCCGCTCCCCCATGGGCCCCTCCACTTCTCTCCCTGCCTCTGCCCTGTGTGGGATCGCCTGCTCTGCAGTGTGGGGCAGAGGGGGGCCAAGCCCTTCCCTGGTGTAACGCCACTGACGCCAGTGGCATTGCACCAGAGATACAGCTACCTCAACGGTCCCAAACACTGATGTTATCCCACTGCTGCCCCCAGCAGGGCGGGAAGAGGAAGCTCCACCCCACGGGAAATTCTGACAGCTTGGCCTTCTGAACTGGAAGGAAAATCCAAATGTATCACAGATGGAAATTCCCCCCCCCCCATTTCTCTTTGGAAACAGCGAATTGTTTTTTCATGGAAAGGCGAACCCCGTTGTTTGGGAATGTCGAAGCAGCCTAACTCTCAAACAGCAGAGCAACCAAACAGCAGCATGGAGATCGGTGTTAGAGACAGCTAGAGAAAATGAAACGAGAAAGCCGAAATGCATTTTTTGACCGGATTGAAGGGAAATGTTCTGACGTTGGCAAAACAAAAGGAGAAAAAGTGAGTCGCTCTGGTGCTCCCCGGTGACCGCCCAGCTGAAGTGTACATGTCCCGCAAACCACGGGGCGTCCGACAGAGCGGCAGTGGCCAGTGGAAACTAGGGATGTAAACTCTGGGATAATCAGTTACCGGTTATGCCTTAGGTGTAGCGGGTTAACCGATTTAGCGGGATCCCACTCCCGCACCTCCCCACGCCGGGCTGCCGGCCCCTGCTCCCCGCCCCAGAGCAGCCGGGGCAGGGGAGGGGCTGCTCCAGCACCGATTAACTGGTACCAAGTAAGCATCACCCAGGAAAGACGATGCTCATCAGGTAACCGGTCACCCGGCCAGTGACCGCCGGTGCAGAGAAACGCCCCCCGGTCGGGGCTGTCCAGGCAGAGCACGGGCGTCCTGGCGCGAGGGGCCGGGCTGGCTCTGAATCCAGTCTGCCTAAGCCTCTCTCAGGAGCCTCTCTAAAGCACCTCGCGGGGCCGGGGCTTGTTCAGGTGTGGCGGATGGGCGCAGGCCCCGGCGCTCTGCACGCAGCCCTGGGCCCCAGCCCCGGAGCAGAGGAGACCGCGAAGGCAGGGGGCGCTGGCACTCGCTTCCGGAAAAATGCCGCCCCCCTGGGGCTCATGCTCAGGTCTCTGGGGCCCAGGCAGATGGACCCTGCGAGAAGAGGCCCATCCAGGCAGGGGGTAAGTGCTCAGCCTACTCCCCCTGGGCTGCTGTTTCAACGCGAGCGAGCGGGTGAGTCTCTGCCTGCCGGAGCCGGTGCCACCCGCCGGCTGCAGCGCCGACGCACCCCGCAGACACTCAGCTCGGAGGCGGAGCGAACGGGACCCACCCAGCTGGCAGCACAGCTCAGCACCTCCCTCAGGGCCACTGGCAAAGTCGCCAGCCAGGTTCCTGCTTGATCCTTGTGCCCAGGCGGGGCATCCGGAGCTGGGCGGGCGGCGCTGGGAGGCTGGTGCCCCCTGCAAGCAGAGACTCCGACAGCGGCCCCAAGCGCAGCAGGCCACCCGCCGTGTGAGGGGAGGATCCGCGCCTGTGCCGGGCCCTGCTCCCGCCTGTATCCTGGGGCCGGGAGCCCGCCGGGCCGGCCCGCGCTGGTGAGGATTTCCTGGAGCGCTGCTCAGCAGACCCTGGGCCGGGCGTGAGCTGCTCCTGGGTCGTGGGCCCGCACTTACCGATGCGGGTGGATTCGAAACACTTGGCAGCCCGCCGAGGCCCGGACGCCTGGCAGAGCGTGAGACTGGCCCATTCGCCCCACAGACCCCATGGCCCCAAGGGGCGGGGGTGCGGCGGGCAGCTGCGGTGCTGCCAGACACGGCCACGGCTCTGACCCACGGCGGGGCCTGAGGTGAGCTTTCCGGCTCAGGCCCGGAGCAGCCTGCGGCGCCTGGGGACAGAGCGGGGAGACGCGCCCCCAGGCCAGTGGGCGCTGGAACCGTGCACCCCCGCTTCCCAGGGAGCCCCTCACCCTTCGCTCCACCCCCAGGGACGAGCCACGGGGGCAAGGGACGCTCTCCCCAGCCTGGGCTCGCTTTCTGCCCTGGCAAAGCAGGGCCACATGAGCTGGCACCAGTGCCCCTTCTGTCGAGAACCGCGCTGGAGCCGGGGGTGCAGGGTGGGGGAGGGGAGTGCCCGGCCAGCTCAGGAGAAGGTGCTGGCTCAACCGGCCTCGTGGGGAGGTGGGAGGCTGGGCCCAGCCAAAGCCCCGCAGAGGGAGACGTCCCCGAATCACGCCCCAGGCACAGGCCAGCGTCTGGGGGACTTGCTGTCAGCCCAGCCGTTCCCCTCCCTGGCATCTGAGCCCAGACTCCTGCACCTAGCAAGGGCTGGCGGGGGAAACGCACCGGGGCGCCTGGGGCCAGGCCCCGCTCACACGCACCCGGAGCTGATCCGCCCTCGCTCGGCTCCACGCTGATCCGAGGGCTGGGGAGGGGCTGGCCAGGCCTAGAGTGGGGCCGGGTGCAGGCCCGTTGGGTGCTCCCCGCCGCAGGAGAGCCCCTGCTAGAGCCCCTCCTCACACGCTCCTGTTCCCCCCATGCCTGGCCTGCTGCTTCCCTGCACCACAGCCCGGCCAACAGCCTCCAACTCCCCAGCCTCCCCAGCCTCATGTCCCAGCTGCTCCCACACCTGGTCAACGCCACATGGCAGCGCAGGGGCCAGCCCTGGCCTGGGGCTGCCTGTCTCTGCCCTGAGTTCCTTGGGGGGTTGAATCTTACACTGATTGTTCTTGGAGCAGATACAAATTCAAGGCAGAGGAGCGAAGCCCCTTCCCCTCCCTGTTTTCAGCAACGTGACCCTCTTTAGCCTGGTTACGGCTCCGGGTGACGGTCCCAGCCACTCTGCCTGCTGCTCCGGCTTGGGAAGCAAAGCTCCCGCCAGCAGCTGGCACTGTGGCTGCCGGGGGGGGAGCTGCCTCTCCTGCCCCTGTGCAGGGTGGGAGGGTGAAGATGAGGAGGAAAATTGAAGGCTATTTTACCTGCCCTGGTTAAAACCAAGTAGCCTCTCACCCTGGGTGCCTGGGAATTGGCACCGCGGCCCGGGCACTGCTCCGCGGCAGGGATGGGTGCACTGTGCCGGGGAGGCAGAGCTTTGGTCTTGGCGAGAGGATGGCAGCTTGGGGAGAGCGGCGCGGAGGGGCCCAGCCGAGCGGAACCCCGACCGCCTGCGATTTGCAGCCTCCTGCTCCCCGTGGAGGGTGCTAATAAATCTCCATACGGTATTTCGCAGGAGACATGTTGGCAGGGCGGATGGGGGGGGCGCCTGCCAGCTCCTCACTTGCATAGCAACAAGATGCTGCTTCTCTGCTAAGGACGCAGCCCATAATTACCATGATATTCCCCTTCGCCAAGGCAGCTCCTCCCAGCGTGCCCAGCAGCACCCAGCCCCCATCTGGATCACTTCTCCAGGGGCGCTGGCAGGCAGTGGGCACGGGGCAGCCGGAACACAGCCGAGTGACAGCCTGCATCGGCCCCCCCAGGAGCGCCCACTTGGCCTGGGGAGGCAAGGAACAGAGAGGGCCTGGGCCATGAACCCCAGATCCCCCGCGCTGCATGCGAGGAGCCCTGTGCCAGCCGCCTGCCGTTGTTTTAGCTGCATCGGCACCATGGTGCCCGCCTGGAAGCTGGTGCCAGCAGCTGCCCTGTCGGCTGGGCTGGCAGAGTCCCCACCCCTGTTTTGCAGGCTGGGGACCCCCTGAGTCCCAGTGTCTGATGGGGGAGGCCAGCTCTGTGTGTGTGTGTGTGTGTGTGTGTGTGTGTGTGTGTGTACAGGTGTGTGGGATACGTGTGCATGACCATGTGGGACTCATGCCTGTATGTGCATTTGAGTGTCTACCGGTGGGCTCGTGCCTGGGCACATGTGTGCAGGTGGGGCGGGGGGTGGGTCATGGGGGGAGCTATTTGAGGGTGTCATTCTCCCCAGGATTTGGGCAGGAAGGCTGCAATGACCCAGCCCTGCGAGAGGCAGTGGCGGGGGAGAGGGGAGGGGGTGGAACCCGCACCAGCCCTGGCACTGGACTCAGCTGCAGACAGGACCAAACCAGACCCCGGTCCTCCCCAAACTCCACAGCTCAGGCTCCCGTCTCCCCTGGCAGGCAATGAGACAGGCCCAGGCTGCTGGGCAGCTGCCGAGATCACACGGGGTCCAGATACCAACCCACTGCCCCGGGCAGTCCCCAGCAGTCTGCTGGGCTGAGTTAGTCCAGACCCTCTGCAGGCAGCAGGACACGCAAACTCCTTTGGGTGACTTGCGGGGACACCCCCTGCCCTCCCGTGCACGGGTCCCCTCGTGCTGCGGCTCCTGAGAGCGGCCCCGGCTCGCACGCTGCTCGCCAGGGCCTGCAACGGGACACGCCCCCAGCAGCCTGCTGCTCCCAGCTCGCCCCGCTCAGCAGCCAACGACAGTCGTGGGCACGGGTGATGCAGGCAAGAGCAGGCACTGCCTCCCCAAAACTGGCTGCCCTGCCCAGCTGCCCTGGAGGGGCTGCGGCTGCACCCTCAGCTGGGGTTTGGTGTGGGCAGGGCTTGGCTGGGACGGAGGTTGTTGAGGGGGCATGGTCTCGGGAAGGGGTGTGGCTTCAGGTGGAAGGGGCGGGGCTTCAGCTTGCCTCCCCCAGCTGGGCCTTCGCCCTCCCATGATGAAAGTCATTCCCCCCCCAGCTGCTCTGTGTTCCCAGCCCAGCCCCTAGGGCCCAGATGTTAACTGGAGACGGCTCAGAGAAGAGCCACGAGAACGAGGAAACGTTTGGAGAACCTGCCGGAGAGGGAGAGACTCCAGCAGCCCAACCCGTGAGCAGATCCCAGGCTGTTCCCTGTGGGAATGGGCTCGAGTCTAGCAGCCCGGCAAGTCCAGAGTGGAAATAAGGCTCAGGAGGGGGAGGCCCCGTTGGGACAAGGTGTCCCTGGTTGCGGTGGATTCTCAGCTCTTCAGTGACGTCTGGGGGGCTCCTGCGTTGGCTCCACGTGGAATGACCTTGGAGAAGCCGGAGGCCCCGGGCGCTTCCCACACTGACCCCGTCTGGCCTCGGGAGCGACGGGGCCGTGAGCCAAGCTCACTGAAGGGAACGGAAATTTCCACTGTCGTCGTAGTCAGCCCTTGGCGCCCATCACAGCCCGACCCTCGGCCCAGTGGCCCGGGAGTCCTTCCCCTTTGCCTCCAAAGCTCTGTCCCACGGGGGGCAGGGGAGGCTGAGGACGCAGGCAGCTCACTTGGCAGCCAGGCCACACCCCCCATGACATGAAACAAAGGAGCCCGCTCGGCAACTGCCAGGGCTGAGGCGAGCAGGGGGCAGGGCCGGCAGCCAGCTCAGCCCTACGGGCGAGGGTCCGTGCATTGCATGGCAGCCCTCGGAGTTTCAGGCCCTCACACCAGGCTGGTGAGCTCCCTTCACGTGCCCCTCACACCAGGCTGGTGAGCTCCCTCCACGTGCCCCTCACACCGGGCTGGTGAGCCCCCTTCACATGCCCCTCACACCGGGCTGGTGAGCTCCCTCCACGTGCCCCTCACACCACGCTGGTGAGCTCCCTCCACGTGCCCCTCACACCAGGCTGGTGAGCTCCCTCCACGTGCCCCTCACACCGGGCTGGTGAGCTCCCTCCACGTGCCCCTCACACCGGGCTGGTGAGCTCCCTCCACGTGCCCCTCACACCAGGCTGGTGAGCTCCCTTCACGTGCCCCTCACACCGGGCTGGTGAGCTCCCTCCACGTGCCCCTCACACCGGGCTGGTGAGCTCCCTCCACGTGCCCCTCACACCGGGCTGGTGAGCTCCCTTCACGTGCCCCTCACACCAGGCTGGTGAGCCCCCTTCACATGCCCCTCACACCGGGCTGGTGAGCTCCCTTCACGTGCCCCTCACACCAGGCTGGTGAGCTCCCTCCACGTGCCCCTCACACCAGGCTGGTGAGCTCCCTTCACGTGCCCCTCACACCGGGCTGGTGAGCTCCCTCCACGTGCCCCTCACACCGGGCTGGTGAGCTCCCTCCACGTGCCCCTCACACCAGGCTGGTGAGCTCCCTCCACGTGCCCCTCACACCGGGCTGGTGAGCTCCCTTCACGTGCCCCTCACACCAGGCTGGTGAGCCCCCTTCACGTGCCCCTCACACCGGGCTGGTGAGCTCCCTTCACGTGCCCCTCACACCAGGCTGGTGAGCTCCCTCCACGTGCCCCTCACACCAGGCTGGTGAGCTCCCTTCACGTGCCCCTCACGCCAGGCTGGTGAGCTCCCTCCACGTGCCCCTCACACCAGGCTGGTGAGCCCCCTTCACGTGAGCACTTTCCCCTCATTCCCTTAGCGTCCGGGGAATGGGAGGAAAAGCGAGCCGCGTCTTGGAACGCATGGCTGCTGCCCCCCGCCCCCAACACACACCCCCTCCCGAAATGGCACCTTTGCATCTTGGCCCTGCCCAGGCCTAGCAGGGGAGACAGGCCCTGAAAGACCCCGGCCTGGTCTCAGGTGGTCTCCTGCCTGTGGCCCCAAGCCAGGCCTGGCTGTGCCCACCTGCGGCCTGTGCTGCACCCCTGTCAGCCAGGCCCGGGCACTGGTCCCAGATGCACTGACAGGCCGGGGGTCTGCACTGCCCCTGCCAGCCCCACTGGTCCCGGCTCGGCGGGAAGTGGAACAGAGCAGCAGCCTGGAGGAGCCCGAGCGGAGCAACGGGCGGGTAGCTGGTGCACTTGGTCTGAGCAACACCCCAGCCCCGCCAGCGTCCCGCCCCCGCCACAGCCAGTGCCTGGCGCGCTGGAGCCCGGCAGAGCCCCCACCGGGCACCTGGCTGGTGGTGAGATGTCGAAGACAAGCAGAAAATTCCTTCTTGGCCCCTGCAGTGATCAGCTGGTGCCCCAGGCAGGAGACTCATTAACCTTCTCTTGACAAGAATAACTACCAACGGGATTATCGATCGGGACATCCTCCAGCCCGCCGCAACTGCCCGCTGCCAGAGCTCGACAGGCAGGTCGGCCCAGGGCCAGAGGGCCTGGCGGCGGGGTACAGGCCGTGACAGCATCCAGAATAAAACGCCCCCGTCCCAGAGCCCCACAGGGCAATGCTGTTCCACACCCCGGCTTTGCTTCTGCCTCTGGGAAGACGGGGCCAGTTGCCAAATCTGGAGGTGGGTTCAGAGTCTGGACTCCCCCAGCTGGGATTCTTCAGGCTCAGGATCACAAGCCAGCGAGCGCCCCAGGCAGTCAGGGCCAGAGGGGATGCTGTGTGCGGGAGAAATCAGACCAAGCCCTGCCTGGGGCCTAGCTCTCAGAGTCTGTGGGGCTCCCAAGTTCTCCCTCCGCCCCCTTGGCTCAGCATTGCCGGGGCAGAGGCAAGGGCCGCAGGCTGACCAGCAGGCGTGCGCAGGGATAGCACGAAGTGCTCCGACGCAGCCGAGTCCGGTCAGGGGTCACCCCGAGCCCACGAGTCACCGGGCAGCGGGCCGGCGAGGGGGGCTCTCGCCTGGAGGAGGCTGAAATATTTTCATCCCAGAGGAAGTGAGTAGAAACGGGTTTTCACCCAAAACACAGAGGCTACGTCTAGACTGGCATGAATTTGCACAAATGCTTTTAACGGAAAAGTTTTCCGTTAAAAGTATTTGCGCAAGAGAGCGTCTAGATTGGCACGGACGCTTTTGCGCAAAAGGGTCCGTGGCCAATCTAGACGCGCTTTTGCGCAAGAGAGCCCCGATCGCCATTTTAGCCATCGGGGCTTTTTTGTGCAAAACAAAACTGAGCTGTCTACACTGGCCCTTTTGCGCAGAATGTTTTGCGCAAAAGGGCTTTTGCCCGAACGGGAGCGTCAAAGTATTTGCACAAGAAGCACTGATTTCTTACATTAGAACGTCAGTGCTCTTGCGCAAATTCAAGCGGCCAGTGTAGACAGCTGGCAAGTTTTTGCGCAAAAGCGGCCACTTTTGCGGAAAAACTGGCCAGTCTAGACACAGCCAGACTGTTTGTGGAGAACGCACTTTTGTGTTCAAGAAAACCCAGAAAACTGGAAATTTGCAGAGGTAAAAATTGTTCAGGTTTCGGCCTTTGGAAACCTGAGTTCACTGAAAAATCCCAAACCGGGTTGTGGGAAACGCTGATGAATGTGAAACCAAACAAGGATTTTTTCCAGAATGTTCCACGGCCAGGCAAAGAGAATGCTCTGGCCTGAACCCTCCTGACAGTCTTCGCCCCTTTCTCAGGCCACATAGAGCAATGTGCTAAACGCCCCCCAACTCAGACCCTAAAACGGGCCCCCCGTAATAGCCAGTCTTTCCTGGGCTTTTCCCCTATGCTGCCCGTGTTTCATGGGGAGACCCGAGTTTCTCAAACTGGGGGTCCTGACCCAAAAGGGAGCTGCAGGGGGGGTCGCAAGATTATTTTAGGCAGGTCACAGTATTGCCACCCTTCCTTCTGCGCTGCTGCCTTCGGAGCTGGGCGGCTGGAGAGCAGCAGCTGCTGACGAGGGCCCAGCGCCGCAGGCAGCAGCACAGAAGTGAGGGTGCAGCACCACATCCCCCCACTCCTTTTCGGGTCAGGACCCCGCAATGACAACACTGTGACATTTTGGGCTGAAATCGTGACATTTACGATTTCTAAATTCCTGTGACCATGAAATTGACCAAGTGGGCTGTGAACCGGGCAGGGCCCCGGTGTCAGAGCCAGAGCCAGAGCCAAACCGGTCAAGCTCCCCCGTGCAATGCGCCCGGCAGCAGGGGCCCACTGGTCTGCAGCAGGCGAGCGGTGACCTGGCTCGCCCAGCCTCCAGCCACTGCTGCCTAAGCAGCTGTCAGGGGTGTCACCGGGTGACAGGGTGCGGCTGGGGGAAGGGTGCGACTGCACCTGGCTGGGCGCTGGGCCCTCCCCGCATCCCAGCTGCGGCGCAGCGGTGGGCGGCAGATTCGCCTAGCGCTGGCATGGGGAAAAGAGCCGGGGGGGAGGAGAGGGATTTAAGGCTAGGAGAAAGTACCTCAGCTGGGCACTTGATGGAAGGTAGCCCGAGTGGTATGTGAGGTAGCTTGGTCTCGTGGGCAGCTCCCAGACCTGAGAGCAAGGGCTGCCAGCTCTGACACTGACTCTCTCTGAGACCTCAGTCATGCCACTTATTTTTCTGCCTCGTATCACCTGCCCCTTAAGAGGAAGAGGCCTACAGTGGTCTATTGAAAACTGTCAAGCAGCTCTGCACTGCAGTGTGAGCTCCCACCACATGCTCAGCAGGCTGTGTCAGGCTAGGGTGTGTGTATGTGTGTGTGAGGGAGGGAGGAGTGGGGGAATGTGTGTTTGTGTGTGTCACGGCTCACAGGTCGTGCCCACACTTGGCCCCTCGGCTCCTGGGCGGACCCCACCCTCCAGTGCGGCAGCCCCTTCTCGGGGAGCCCTCCAGTGCGGTGGCCCTCTCTTGGGGGGCCCACTATCGCCTGCGGGGTCCGCCCCTCCGCCTCCAGGACGGTGCCTCTCAGGGCCTTCAGCCGCCTGCCTCCGCCGTGAGCCCCTTCGGGGGGTCCCCTCCCTCTGGACGCCCAGGGCCTCCCCTCCCAGAGGGAATGGTGCCACCCTGTTCTCCAGACCAGAGCAACACAAAACAGGAGGGGTTATTGAGCTTTGAACACAGCAATGGGTCTCTCAGGCCAGTAGGCCTGGGCCCTCAGCCCTCACATCAGCCTCCCCCTGCAGCCACTTGAGCCTTGTCTGCTCTGCTCTCAGTCCCCAAAAAACAACCCCCAGTCTCCCAGCAGAGCCTCCAATACACCCAGCAACAGCCCCTTCCCCAGCCATTGTCTTCTCCCCAGGTGAGAGGGTCGCCTGGGCCCCTCTTCTCCGCCTCCCTCCCCGTCCAATGTTCTCCCTTCGCTCGGGTCAGCTGGGCTGGTCGCTGGGGTCCCTCTCTGCAGCCCCTTGTCTGTCATCTGTCCGGACCCAACCGTGTCCTCCAAGCAGGGTCGGGGTCACCAGGGTACCAGACACCCCGGCTCCAACTCTGGGCTGTTCTCTGAAACAACAAACTCCCCCCCTTTGTCACATTAAACCAGTAACTGCTGGGCACTGAGTGCCCCCCTGTATGTAACACCCCCCTTTGAGCCCCCAAAACTCCCCACTTCCTCACAGTGTGTGCAGGAGGGAGGGGGAGAGAAAGAGGGATGGGGGAATGTGTATGTATGTGCATGCGGGAGGGAGAGAAGGGGGGAATGTGTGTGTGGGGTAATGTGTATGCATATGTGTGTGTGTGTGTGTGTGTGTGTGTGAGCATGAGGGGAGGGAATGTGTGTGGGAAGGTGGGAGAGGGGAATGTGTGTGCATATGTGTGTGGGGAGGAAGGGAGGGGAAAATGTGTGTGTGTGTGCATGCGGGAGGGGGGAATGTGTGTGTGTGTGCACGAGAGAGGGGGAGTGTGTGTGTGTGTAGGGGGCCAAGGGTAAGGACAGCACCCTGGCCTGCAGGCGGCAGTGGCCCAGAGTGACCAGTGCTGCCCGCGCACCTGGGGCAGGGGAGTTACCGCCTGGCTCTGACGGGGGCCAACATTGCAGCGAGCTGGCTGCGAATTCCCTGCTCCCGGCCTCACTCTCCCGCCGGGCTCCCCAGGCCGGCCTGCGCGGGGGGAAGCGACTGGGCTGAGGCCAGACTTCTCATGCTGCACCCTGGGCACTTCCCGCCGCCTGCCCAGCTGGTTCCGCCCCGCGGCCCTGCACACCCGGCTCGGCAAAGGGTCGAGCCAGCACAGGGCTGGGCACGGGGCTGCCCCCGGCCCGCGGGAACCGCAGTAGCAGGCAGCGGCTTCCAGGTTCCTAGGACACCCGGCTGCAGGGAGCACGGGCCCGGGGCTCAGGCAGCCGGCGAGAGGGACCAGTGCTTGCCCAGCGACAAGCAGCCCAGAGCCTTGCGGAGAAGCTGTGAGAGACCCTTTGCCCTTACGGAGCCGGATGCTCTGGACTCCATGCTCAGGCTGTGCAGCCGCTGGCTGGGGCCTGCCCTGCGCCCCGCAGGGACGTCACATCCCCATTGATCAGCCACGTCAGGTCCCCCTGACCTGTAGCCTGTGAGCTGAGCAAGCGGGATCCATCCAGGGGGCTGGGGCTGCTGCTGCAGCTGGCAGCAGGAGGCCCCCAGCCCCACCTCCAGGACTGCTGCTGGCTCCCAGCCCCACTGGGGCAGCCCTCCCACTGCAGCAGGCCATGAGCGGGAGGCCGCTCCCGAGCATTGGTTAAGCATTGCCCGGTTAGTTAACCAGTTACCCGTTCACATCCCTAGCTCCCAGCGCCCCGAGACACTCAGAGCCTCCTCCGGCTAGCAGAGCTGCGCTGGTGGCAGAGGCTTGTGCCTCTCGGGGGCAGTGGGCGTAGAGTGGCCCCCGGCCAGGGGGTACGATGTGACTGTCCCAAACCTCAGCCCGGTTCCCGCTCTGGCCTTTGAGCCAATGCCCGTTTCTCTAGGCAGGACCTGACGAACGGCAGCGTCGCCCCTTCCTGGCTGGCACAGTCAAGCTGGCCCCACAGCAGGCTCCGGTGCGGTGGGGCAAGGCCAGGCCAGGGCCTGCCGGCAGGAGCAAGGGGCAACTCCTGTGTGGGGCTCCCGGCAGTTCCAGCTCGCGGGACTGGAGAGAGCGCTCTGGTTGCAACGGCGGCGTTTCGAGAGGGATGGAAATCTGGTGTGGGTGAAATTAATTGCACAATCTGCTATTTACACCCATTTCCTATTGCTCTGGAACGCTCCTCACTGCTGGAGCCATCTGGACCTTGGAGCCAACCCTCCCTTGGACCAGAATATGGAACGTTTCAGGTAGTGATTCAATGTGTTGCATAAAGCGAGCTTCTTCCAGGGAAAAATTCTCCTCCACGTTCCTGGGTCTCTGCTGCCCGGCGCAGTTCGGGGTGGGGGGTGGGGGTGGCTGAAAAGGACATTTAAAGAAATAAGCAAATTTGGGGACACGCTGTGTCCAAAGCGTGCGACGTCGCTTGGGGACTTGAACAAAAATCCCTTTGGGGCCCAACACAAAGGGTCTTCGTTCAGGGCGTGGCCTCAGCTGGTCCAGTGCCCAGCACGCCCAAGGGGTGTCAGAGACCCAGGCTGGGCCCACCAGGGCAAACCCCGCAGAGCTTGGGCCTCCTGCATGTCTGGGGATCAGCTCCCCTCATCTCTTCTCCAGCTGGAGTCTCCCAGGGTGCCCTGCCCCCTAGGCCAGAGACCCGCTCCCCCTCCAAGGACCAGCCATTGTCCTGCAGGGAGCCCCTCGGGCGCTGCCCTTGACACGTTTCCTTTGTCCCTCTGTGCATTGAGCCCAGCCTCAGCGCAGTGACACACGTCTGGCTGCTTCCCCCGAGTGAGCGGGGGATGGTCCCGCTACTGGGGGAACTTTCCTGGGCTCCACACGACCCAGGTGACATGGACCAGCGAAGGGCTCTGTGAGGAAGGGGGGAGCTCCGGGGTTGCACACAGGGGGGCACTCGGTGCCCGGATGTTACTGGTTTAATGTGACAAAGGTGGGGAGTTTGTTGTTGCAGAGAAGAGCCCAGAACTGGAGCCGCAGCGTCTGGTGCCCCTGGCCCTGCTCAGAGGACCTGGCCGGTTCCAGCCAGACCACAGACAAGGGCTGCAGAGGGGAGACCCCAGCCACCAGCCCAGCTGGTCCCAGCGAGGGGAGAACATTGGACGGGGAGGGAGGCGGAAAAGAGGGACCCAGGCGACCCTCTTACCTGCAGAGAGACACTGGACGGGGCGGGGGGGGGTGCTGGGGGCATTGGAGGCTCTGCTGGGAGACGGGGGCTGTTTGCGGACTGAGGGCAGAGCAGGCAGGGCTCAGCTGGCTGCAGGGGAGACTGACCTGCAGGGCTGAGGGCCCAGGCCTAAGAGCTCTGTTGCTGCGTTCAAAGCTCAATAAACCCTCCTGTTTTGTGCTGGCTGAGAGTCGCTCTGGGCTAGAGAGCAGGGTGGCACCATTCCTTCTGGGAGGGGAGGCCCCAGGGGTAGGGACCCCCCCATACACAGTGGAGGCAGGCAGCTGGAGGCTGTGAGAGGCACCAACCCCCCGGGTGAGAGTGGGCCCCCCAAGACAGGGTCACTGCACTGGAGCCCCTCACAAAGGGCTGTCTCACTGCAGCTGGACTGGAGGGGGCTCCCCCAGAAGGGGCTGCTGCACTGGAGAGGGGGGTTCCCCCCAGGACCAAGTGTGGGCATGACCTGTGAGCCATGGCAGGCTCAGAGACCTCACTCCCACCCCTTCACCCACAGGCTCCCTGGCCTCAAGAGCTCCCTGCCTGGCAGTGCCCTCCCTCCTCCCACATGGCTGGGCCCAAGATCCCTGGGGGCTCCATCCCCAACCTTGTCATGGTCCCTTCGAGTAGGGCGGCTCCCTGCCCTGCCCCACTGATGGCTGCAGGCAACTCCCAGCAACCACACGTTATTACACGTTACCACCACCGGGCCCTCAGTGCAGGAGCCGCTACAGCTGGAGCTATGAAGCCAGCCGGCTCCCAGGGCAGGCTGTAGCGCTCCCCTGTTCTTCTCTCTGGCTGTAAGTGGCTGCATGGGACAGTGACTCGCACCAGGGGTGGGGATTACACTCAGGGATGAATTTTTTAAAAGTGAGGAAAAACGGGAAATGTCACAGGAAACACGTCCCCACCCTGTGGCCCAGGGACCCCCTGGGGGACACCCCCCAGGACCCCTCCAGCATCTCTGGGACATCAGGGCGGGTCAGAGTCTGTTCCTTGTAGGTCCCAGGCCCCTGCCCAGCCCCAGCCTCCTGACTCCCTCATTGGCCCGCCCGCCCTGTCAATCAGGCTGGCCTTTTCCCATTGCTCCTGGGGGCTGTCAGTCTCAGGGTCCTGATTTCCCTCCAGCCTGCCCCCTTTTGGTGTTGGGGTTCACTGCGGATTGGAAGAGCCCCTGTCCCCGACTGCCCTCGCCTCGCGGGATGCGGGTTTCAGGGGCGGGAGTAAGAAGCCTCCAGCTCGCTCTTATTCCGAACTAACGCTGCTGTGTAGACAGAGCCTTAGTGAGCGGCGGAGGGACAGCTGAGCAGGTCCCTCTGCCCCTGGGGTCGGCCAAAGGACCTGCGGCGGGTGGCCTGGCTGCATTCGGGGCGTTCTCGGGGCCACTCGGTGCACAGCCAGACATGCTGAGCGGGCGCTGGGCAGCAGGCTCACACCGTGGCAGTGCGAGACGATCCCAGGGTGCCCCTGCTCTCACACCCGTCTGAGCTGCAGCGCCAGGGCGCCCAGGCCTTACCGTGCACGCAGGTGAGTAGCACTCCACCCCCCACCAGCAGGTGAGAGGGCGGAGATGCCGCCACTAGCGCTACTTGCTGAGGCAGTCTGGCCGAAATCAAACGGTTCGTCTGCATCACTGGACGCTGTGACAATCAAACGTCCACGGACACTCAGCCGAGCAGGAGGGGTCAGAGTTCGGGAGCGAAGGATTCTGCCCAGGAAAAGCCAGTTCTGGCCCGCATCCTCATCCCCAGAGAACTAGCCACAATGGCTCCAAGATCGGATGGGACTGGACTTTTGGTGGGTTCCAGGAGTTCGAAGGGCCCCCTCAGACCCTGCTGCCATTCCTGCGGCTCTCAGCGGGGGCGGGCGGGACAGGGCGGGCTGGGCGCTCGTCGGTGATTCATCTGATCGGCGCCACGCCCTGAATTTCCATGCAAGGAGCAATACCGCTGGGCTCTCTGCAGGGCAGCTGGGCAGCAGGGAGACGTGGCAGGAGCTTTTGCACATGCCAGTGTCACAGTACTGGCTGGGCCCTCCCCCATTCCCTGCCACCTCCATGATACCTGTGGGCAGGCAGCCCTTCCCGCCACGGGTCCCTGTCTCACGCACGGGGCAAGAATCAGCTACAGGGGGGCAAGTATCACTCTCCCTGCTTAAGAGAAGGGGAAACTGAGGCACAGAGCCAGTGGGCTTCTGCCCAAGGTCCAAAAGGGGCAGGGATAGAGCCCGGTTTCCCAAGGCCCCCCCCCCCCCCTGCGGCCTTGCACTGGAGCCGCTGCCTCGGAGCCCGGGCGGCTGGCTGCATGCAGAGGGGAAGTGACTCGACTGTGCTGTTTGCTCATCGTTCTCCTTGACTCACGGCTGGTGGGTGTCGCAGCACAAGGGAGTCTCCTGATGTTCCTGGAGCACGGGCTGTGTCGTGAGGGGAACGGGACGTTATCTCGCCTCCACACCGGGGGGGGGGGCAGATTCTCAGCTGCTGGAAATGGGCCCAGCCCCACTGAACCCGGGGGGACTCCCCCGCTTACGCTAGCAGACGCTCCGGCTGGGAAGCTGTGTCCGGAGGGAGTGTGCCGTGGGGTGAGGGGTGAGCAGTCAGCCCAGCAGGGCGTGCTCCCCTCCTTCCCTCCCCAGGGCCGGGGGGGGGCAGCCAAGGGGTTCCTGGAGGGCGGGGGGGTCTAATGTGGGCCTCTGCAAGAAGTGCTCTGTCCTGACAGGCGTGAGAAACAGCAGCCCTGCCATGAGGGGAGCTTTCATCCAGAAGTACTGCTGCTAGTGGAAAAGGGCTGGGTCAGCCAGGCTCAGCCCTGCACAACCTGGATGGGCCCATGGGTGAGACCATCCCAGCACACCCCAGCCACCAGAGATGGGCTCCCACAGGGGCAACACGCCTTCCTGTCTCCGTCCCTGTCCACCAGGGATCAAGGCTGCCTGCCCGCTCTCCTCTGGGGGTTTGTCCAGGCCCCAGCACCAGGGGCCCCAGATTCTTACTGGACACCCTATAAACATTTGTCTCCCTTGTTATTTATATTACAGAGCACCTAGCAGCCCCGGCCAGGACTTGGATCCAGGGGCTAGGCGCTGCGTGTTATATATTAGGTGCAATACGGTAGTGCCTACCAACCCCTGCCATGATTTAGATCCAGGGGCTAGGCGCTGCGCGTTATATATTAGGTGCAATACGGTAGTGCCGAGCAGCCCCGGCCAGGACTTGGATCCAGCGGCTAGGCGCTGTGCGTTATATATTAGGTGCAATACGGTAGTGCCGAGCAGCCCCGGACATGACTTGGATCCAGGGGCTAGGCGCTGCGCGTTATATATTAGGTGCAATACGGTAGTGCCGAGCAGCCCCGGACATGACTTGGATCCAGGGGCTAGGCGCTGCGTGTTATATATTAAGTGCAATACGGTAGTGCCGAGCAGCCCCGGGCAGGACTTGGATCCAGGGGCTAGGCGCTGCGTGTTATATATTAGGTGCAATACGGTAGTGCCGAGCAGCCCCGGACATGACTTGGATCCAGCGGCTAGGCGCTGCGCGTTATATATTAGGTGCAATACGGTAGTGCCGAGCAGCCCCGGCCAGGACTTGGATCCAGGGGCTAGGTGCTGCGCGTTATATATTAGGTGCAATACGGTAGTGCCGAGCAGCCCCGGCCAGGACTTGGATCCAGGGGCTAGGCGCTGCGCGTTATATATTAGGTGCAATACGGTAGTGCCGAGCAGCCCCGGACATGACTTGGATCCAGGGGCTAGGTGCTGCGTGTTATATATTAGGTGCAATACGGTAGTGCCGAGCAGCCCCGGCCAGGACTTGGATCCAGCGGCTAGGCGCTGCGTGTTATATATTAGGTGCAATACGGTAGTGCCGAGCAGCCCCGGCCAGGACTTGGATCCAGGGGCTAGGCGCTGCGCGTTATATATTAGGTGCAATACGGTAGTGCCGAGCAGCCCCGGACATGACTTGGATCCAGGGGCTAGGCGCTGCGCGTTATATATTAGGTGCAATACGGTAGTGCCGAGCAGCCCCGGACATGACTTGGATCCAGGGGCTAGGCGCTGCGCGTTATATATTAGGTGCAATACGGTAGTGCCGAGCAGCCCCAACCATGACTTGGATCCAGGGGCTAGGCGCTGCGTGTTATATATTAGGTGCAATACGGTAGTGCCTACCAACCCCTGCCATGATTTAGATCCAGGGGCTAGGCGCTGCACGTTACATATTAGGTGCAATACGGTAGTGCCGAGCAGCCCCGGCCAGGACTTGGATCCAGCGGCTAGGCGCTGTGCGTTATATATTAGGTGCAATACGGTAGTGCCGAGCAGCCCCGGCCAGGACTTGGATCCAGGGGCTAGGCGCTGCGCGTTATATATTAGGTGCAATACGGTAGTGCCGAGCAGCCCCGGACATGACTTGGATCCAGGGGCTAGGCGCTGCGTGTTATATATTAGGTGCAATACGGTAGTGCCGAGCAGCCCCAACCATGACTTGGATCCAGGGGCTAGGCGCTGCGTGTTATATATTAGGTGCAATACGGTAGTGCCTACACCCCTACCATGATTGATCCAGGGGCTAGGCGCTGCCGTTAATATTAGGTGCAATACGGTAGTGCCGAGCAGCCCGGCAGACTTGGATCCAGGGCTAGGCGCTGGCGTTATATATTAGGTGCAATACGGTAGTGCCGAGCAGCCCCACCAGACTTGGATCCAGGGGCTAGGCGCTGCGCGTTATATATTAGGTGCAATACGGTAGTGCCGAGCAGCCCCACATGACTTGGATCCAGGGGCTAGGCGCTGCGGTTATATATTAGGTGCAATACGGTAGTGCCGAGCAGCCCGACATGACTTGGATCCAGGGGCTAGGCGCTGCGGTTATATATTAGGTGCAATACGGTAGTGCCGAGCAGCCCACGACTTGGATCCAGGGCTAGGGCTGCGTTATATATTAGGTGCAATACGGTAGTGCCGAGCAGCCCCACAGACTTGGATCCAGGGGCTAGGCGCTGCGGTTATATATTAGGTGCAATACGGTAGTGCCGAGCAGCCCCGACATGACTTGGATCCAGGGGCTAGGCGCTGCGGTTATATATTAGGTGCAATACGGTAGTGCCGAGCAGCCCCGACATGACTTGGATCCAGGCTAGGGCTGCGCGTTATATATTAGGTGCAATACGGTAGTGCCGAGCAGCCCCGACATGACTTGGATCCAGGGGCTAGGGCTGCGGTTATATATTAGGTGCAATACGGTAGTGCCACACCCCGACATGATTGGATCCAGGCTAGGGCTGCCGTTAATATTAGGTGCAATACGGTAGTGCCGAGCAGCCCCGCCAGGACTTGGATCCAGGGGTAGGCGCTGCGTTATATATTAGGTGCAATACGGTAGTGCCGAGCAGCCCCGGCAGACTTGGATCCAGGCTAGGCGCTGCGCGTTAATATTAGGTGCAATACGGTAGTGCCGAGCAGCCCCGCCAGACTTGGATCCAGGGGCTAGGCGCTGCGTTATATATTAGGTGCAATACGGTAGTGCCGAGCAGCCCCAACCATGACTTGGATCCAGGGGCTAGGCGCTGCGGTTATATATTAGGTGCAATACGGTAGTGCCGAGCAGCCCCGACATGACTTGGATCCAGCGGCTAGGCGCTGCGTTAATATTAGGTGCAATACGGTAGTGCCGAGCAGCCCCGGCCAGGACTTGGATCCAGGGGCTAGGCGCTGCGCGTTATATATTAGGTGCAATACGGTAGTGCCGAGCAGCCCCGGACATGACTTGGATCCAGGGGCTAGGCGCTGCGTGTTATATATTAGGTGCAATACGGTAGTGCCGAGCAGCCGCGGACATGACTTGGATCCAGGGGCTAGGCGCTGCGCGTTATATATTAGGTGCAATACGGTAGTGCCGAGCAGCCCCGACCAGACTTGGATCCAGGGGCTAGGCGCTGCGTTATATATTAGGTGCAATACGGTAGTGCCTACACCCCGGCCATGATGATCCAGGGGCTAGGCGCTGCCGTTACATATTAGGTGCAATACGGTAGTGCCGAGCAGCCCCGGCCAGGACTTGGATCCAGGGGCTAGGCGCTGCGCGTTATATATTAGGTGCAATACGGTAGTGCCGAGCAGCCCCGGCCAGGACTTGGATCCAGGGGCTAGGCGCTGCGCGTTATATATTAGGTGCAATACGGTAGTGCCGAGCAGCCCCGGACATGACTTGGATCCAGGGGCTAGGCGCTGCGTGTTATATATTAGGTGCAATACGGTAGTGCCGAGCAGCCCCAACCATGACTTGGATCCAGGGGCTAGGCGCTGCGCGTTATATATTAGGTGCAATACGGTAGTGCCGAGCAGCCCCGGACATGACTTGGATCCAGGGGCTAGGCGCTGCGCGTTATATATTAGGTGCAATACGGTAGTGCCGAGCAGCCCCGGACATGACTTGGATCCAGCGGGCTAGGCGCTGCGCGTTATATATTAGGTGCAATACGGTAGTGCCGAGCAGCCCGCGGACATGACTTGGATCCAGGGGCTAGGCGCTGCGCGTTATATATTAGGTGCAATACGGTAGTGCCGAGCAGCCCCGCCATGACTTGGATCCAGGCGGCTAGGCGCTGCGCGTTACATATTAGGTGCAATACGGTAGTGCCGAGCAGCCCCGGCCAGGACTTGGATCCAGGGGCTAGGCGCTGCGCGTTATATATTAGGTGCAATACGGTAGTGCCGAGCAGCCCCGGCCATGACTTGGATCCAGGGGCTAGGCGCTGCGCGTTATATATTAGGTGCAATACGGTAGTGCCGAGCAGCCCCAACCATGACTTGGATCCAGGGGCTAGGCGCTGCGCGTTATATATTAGGTGCAATACGGTAGTGCCGAGCAGCCCCAACCATGACTTGGATCCAGGGGCTAGGCGCTGCGCGTTATATATTAGGTGCAATACGGTAGTGCCGAGCAGCCCCGGACATGACTTGGATCCAGCGGCTAGGCGCTGCGCGTTATATATTAGGTGCAATACGGTAGTGCCGAGCAGCCCCGGCCAGGACTTGGATCCAGGGGTTAGGCGCTGCGCGTTATATATTAGGTGCAATACGGTAGTGCCGAGCAGCCCCGGACATGACTTGGATCCAGGGGCTAGGCGCTGCGCGTTACATATTAGGTGCAATACGGTAGTGCCGAGCAGCCCCGGACATGACTTGGATCCAGCGGCTAGGCGCTGCACGTTACATATTAGGTGCAATACGGTAGTGCCTAGAGCACCAGCCATCGGCCAGACCCCACAGTGCTGCTCAGAAGCAGCCCCTGCCCCCAAGTCAGTGGAAGGGCAGAGAGACGGGGACCATGAGGCCGCGGCGACACCGGGAGGGCAGCAGGCAGGCTGCGGTCTCGGCACGCCAGCACCTCACCCGTGTCAAGTGTCCAGCACCACCACTGCTGCTCGGCCTCCTCGCCCGAGTGCACAGCTTGAGGCCAGCAGCCCCGAGCCAACGTTGCCTCTCGCGAGATGGCTGGCGGCGGTGCCAGTGCCCAGCGGCGCCCAGACTGGGTTTGTGTAAGCTCCTCCCCGAGGGTACGTCTACATTACAGGGTTCTTTCAAAAGAAGTTTTTTCGGAAGAGATCTTCTGAATAATCTTCCGACAGAGAGCGTCCTCACTGCCAATGCACATCGAAACAGCGAGCTGCTTCTTCGACAGAAAGCATCCACACTGAATGGGCGCTCTCTCCCATGTCAGCTGTGATTGCTACGGGCGGAGTGGCCACCAGGGCACCTGGGCTTTTTCCTGGAGGCCTCTTCTTTCGAAAACGCTCTCTCTTCTGCGTCCACACACGCCTTTTGCAAGAGCTCTTTGGAAAAGGCGTTCTTCCTCGTCGAATGAGGCTTACCAGTGTCAGGAAAACCCCTCTGCTCTTTCGATTTTCTTTCAGAAGAAAGCGATAGCCGTGTGGACGTAAGTGAAGTTTTTTCAGAAAAACCCTGCAGTCTAGACACTCCCCGGGCACAGCCCCGCCCCGGCATGACGCCAGAACAGGACGTCACCCCTGAGGAGTGTCAGTCTCCCGTCTGCAACCCCTCGTCCTCTCGTCCCCCGGCCAGCAGCAAAGCCCTTGGCGCATGGCGCCCAGACAGCGCCCGGGGGGAGAGCAGCACAGCCTGCCGCAGCCAGCGCACGTGCCGCGGGGCTCGGAACCGAGAAAGGGGAAGCCCCACTGTGTGTCCAGAGCCAGGAGCATCCGGCTCCCCGAGCCACGGGGGCCTGCAACCTGGAGCTGAAGGAACTTCAGCACCTCATGAAAGGCAGAGCCCAGTGCAGCTCTTCTGCCCTGGGGCAGAGCTTCCTGCGCTGGCTGGGGGGGCAGGAGCTCTCATGGGGGGGACCAGCCCCTTTGCACAGCTCCTCCAGGACACCGAGGCGCCAGGTGCCTGTGGGGGAGCCCAGCGGCCCTGCCCGGTGGCTCACGGCTCTGGGAACTGCAGGCATCCCGGGCAGGGCACGCCCGTGATTTGCTGGGTTTCATTCTGACCTGAGCGTGAAGCCTTTGTGAGTCCAGCACGGCTGAGTGTGAGCGGCCTGGACGCTACGGGCGCGGTGGGACGGGGCGGCCCATGTCCTCACTCTCCGCGTGCCAGCCTGTCCCTGCCAGCCCCGCTCTCCCTGGCGCTGGCTCTGCCTTGTGGACGGACTCGTTCCATCACCTGCCTTCCACCGGCCCGTCTCCGCCGCACCTGACAGAAGAGGGATTTGCACCAGCTCGAAGGGCTTCCCCTTCCTCCCGACGCTGAGGACAGCCGGCCTGGCCAGTCAGCCGCTGCCTTTTCTGCCTCATGCCCACACGGCAGAAGGAGCTGTTGGCTCCAGGCCCCGGGCTCAGATCCCAGGCCAGGCCCCCGCACGTCCATTCCGCTCCCTGCTGGGGCTGGGGCAGGGCCGAGGGCGCGTTGCCGCCGGGGCCTGGATTTGCACAGGCGCTCTCAAGACAAGTCCTGGTGCCGCGCAAGGCCCAAGTCCAGTGACCAGCCGCAGCAGGCGGTGAGGATCCGGCTGCCATGATACCCAGCGTGCCAGCGGCTAGGAGCCAGAAGCGGCCCGGCCCGGCCACAGCTGCCTTTATTTGCAGGGCTGTGTGCCTGGGCCCTGCCCCACCTTGGGGGCCCCGCGCCCGCGGTCACCCCGCATTGCCAGGCAGGGAAGGGCCAGCCCTGGTTTCAGAGAGGACGCTGCTGCAGAGGGAGGGCCGGTGGCTGGTCCCAAGGCCGCGGGACAGTTGAAGCAGGTTTCAGTCTCGTCCCCTCCGCACCAGAGCGTCCCTCCCACTGACCTGGCGCGAGGGCCCCAGGACAGAGCAGGGAGCAGGCACCGAGGGCAGCGCCCCGTTGGGTTCGCTCACTGGCTCTCACTGCAGCCGCCCGGCGCCCAGGCCACTGAGGCCTGTGGGAAGCAGGGACGGCTCCCGTGGGGCTGACGGCTTCCCTGGAGGAAGCAGGGAGCCGGGCCTGTGGTCCGTAGCGGGAGAGCCTGCAGGCCCAGTGGGATGCCCCCCACCCCAGCACTGAGCGAGCGGGTTGGCATGCGTGCGCCGCAGGGCCCCGAGCTGGCAGCCGGGTCAGAGAGGGGCTGGGGGGTATGTGCAGTTACAGCGTTGGCACTTGTGCCAAGGTACCTGTAACCGAACGCCCGGCTACAGGCCATCGGCTGAACCCCAGCAGGGGCAGGGCACCCTTGGCAGCAACCCGCCGCAGCAGTTCCCAGCCCCCGCGCGGTGCTGAGCCCCTGCTGGAACGGGCTGCTGGGCAGCCCTGGGGCAGAGCCCTGGGAGGAGGCGCCATCCCCAGCCCCCAGGAGCCCAGCACCATTGGCTCTGCCGACATCTTCTCCCCTTGGGCCCCGATCCTCAGCCGCCCGCAGGTTTGAGCCACGTTCTCCTCTTCCAAGGGGCAGGTAACCCGACGGCAGCACGCCTGGGCCGAGCGTTTGGTGGAGCCCCAGCGTCTCCCTGCCCCCAAGGGGGGAGAAATCCCCTCGGCAGCTGCTGGAAACGGGGCTCTGACGCTTTCATTGACAATCTGAAAAGGGGGGGGGGTCGGTTTTTGGCCCCCACCGCGAGCCGGCACGTCTCTTGGAACATGGTAGTTGAAGCCCAATTTTGTAGCCGAAACAGTTCGAACAGGAAGTTTTCATCCAGCTCCAATCCCCTCGCTGCGCCTCGCAGCCGCGCCCCGCCCCCCTCGCTGCACCCTGGGCAGGGGGAGGTGGGGAACAAGGGTCTGACTCTGACATCGCTGAAGATAATCTGGCAAGAGCTGGGGTGCTGGTCTCCGAGGGGCATGTGAACGGCCTGTCAGCAGCTGCCGTGCTCCCGGCCAGAGGTGGCTGCCTTTTGGTTCCCTGTATCCAGCGGGTCATGAGGGGCCCAAGCACAGGCCTGGTCACTATGTGACCAACGCCCGACTCGCTCTCCAGCTGCATCTCAGCCTGGGCCGCAGGCCACGTGGAAATGCCCCTGGGACCGCTAGCCCTAACCACAGCCACGGAACTGAGGGCACCCTCCAGAGCTGCCCTGGTATCTCCCCCAGCCCCTCTGCCAGCTCCATTCCCAGCGGGGGCAGTGGCCTCTTGGGCAGGGAGGAGGCAGCTTGTGGGAACCAGATAACTGGGCCCTCAGGCAGCAAAGGAATTTCCGCTCCCATCCCCCAGGCCTGTCAGCTGGGAGGAGCTGGAAGAGATGCTGGAAGCTGCTTGTGGAATTCGGCGAAGCCTTGGCAGCAAGCGGCTGGCGCAGCGTAATAAGGCTCCTCTCGCTGACTAAATTACACCCTTTAAAACCCCAGTGAGCCCCAGCCGCACCCCAGTGAGCCCCCCCCCCCAACTTTGCAGCATGCCTGGGCCACGCCCTCGGGAACAGAGCAGGGGCAGGGGCTCTCCCTGGCCCCTGGCGGGGGGCCCGGCTTGGCATCCAGGAAGTGCATGCGCTGGTCTGCCAAGGCCGCTGCCTCCAAGCAAGGACGTGGACTCTGGGCCTTAGAAATCACCTCCCCCCGCTGCACCCACCGTGCGGCAGAGCTGGCCCCCGGCCACCCACAGCCCCGGCCAGCACCTGCTCGCCACTGGCGCCTGCGGTTCGGCTGCTCTCAGGGGGCTAACCCCGTTCTCCCAGCGCTGGTGCGAACTGCAGGCCGATGCGGACAGCCCCGGCACCGTGGGGACTCGGCCTCCCCGGCGGCTGTGGATCGAAGGGCTGGGCCCTCCCAGTCGGGGGGCAGAGCCAAAGCAGCGGGTGCAACTGGCTCTGGTGGGAAAGGTTGGGCACTTCCCGCCCTAGGGCTGCTGGGCGGGGGGGCGGCCGTGGCTGTGAGCACTCTGGGATGGGAGGCACATGGATGGCACCATCTCTCATGAGGGGAGCTGGCTCAGTACCGGGACCATATTTCCCCAAAGGGAAAACAGCTCCCTATGGGCCAAACCAGGCCCACCCCGCTCTTCTGGGACATGGAGCCGGCCTCGCCCCTGCTGCCTGCCCATGTATGAGGCTGCCTGAGGCCCCTCTCCTGCCCAGACCCAGGGCCAGCCCAGTCCCCCTGCTGCCTGCCCACTCGTGGGGCTGGCTGGCCCGAGCCGCTCTCCCTGGCCCTCCCCAGTGGCCTTGCAGCTCCTCTCCCCTATATGTTCTCTGCAATCCCGGGTCCCACCCCATGTTCCCCTTGCGCCTGCTGAGAGCAAACGGGACAAATGCCCAGTTAGACCAAAGTCAGGGCAGACAGGACAGGGCCTCGAACGGGACACGCAGTCGCCCTCCCGTTTAGCCAGCGGCCCTGCCTCTGTTGCGGAGCAAGGCCTAGTCGAGCTGCCTCCCTGGAACCAGAGCAGACGGCAGGGCAAGAGGGGGGGCTGCCCCTCGCCCCGGCAGACAAGCTTCCCCTGAATCGATAGCCGAGAGGAGGGCAGGGCCGAGCCCCGCCCAGCGGTAAGAGTGCAAGGCACCATCTCAGGACACGCCCCTCCCCCGGGGCGGAGGTGGAGCAGAGGAGGCCACGAGGCTCCAGGGGACTGTGTGGGGACTGGAGCTGGGACTTGGCACAGTGTCTGGGAGGAACATTCATTTGGCTTGGTACCCACGCCCGCCAAGTGAGGACTCACGCCCTTCACTCCCAGCCATCAAGCAGGAAGGTGCAGGAGCGGGAGCAGCGAAGGCTGCAGGATATTCACCAGGAGTGAATGTCACCATCACAAGCACGTGGATGTGCACCGGGAACCTGATTCGAAGGGCCACGGGGAGCCAAGCAGGGGAGGAAACATGCCATGGACCGAGGTGTCTAATCAGAATCACAGAATCCTAGAACACTAGAACTGGAAGGGACCTCGAGAGGCATCGGGTCCAGTCCCCTGCCCTCCCGGCAGGACCAAGCACCATCTAGAATCCAGACTCGAGATCATCCCTGACAGGTGTCTGTCCAACCTGCTCTTAAATATCTCCAGTGAGGGAGATTCCACAACCCCCCCCAGGCAATTTACTCCAGTGTTTAACCACCCTGACAGTTTGGAAGTTTTTCCTAATGTCCAACCTAAACCTGCTTTGCTGCAGTTTAAGCCCATTGCTTCTTGTCCTATCCTCAGAGGCCAAGGAGAACAATTTTTCTCCCTCCTCCTTGTAACAATTTTTTAGATACTTGAAAACCACAATCATGTCCCCTCTCAGTCTTCTCTTTTCTAAACTAAACAAGCCGAATTTTAGAAAAACTTAAAAAACAATGAATAGTCTTAAAGACTAACAAAACATGTCGATGGTATCATGAGCTTTCGTGGGCACAACCCACTTCTTCAGATGAAACCCACAAAAGCTCATGATACCATCGACGTGTTTTGTTAGTCTTTAAGGTGCTGCAAGACTATTCATTGTTTTTTAAGTTTTTCCAGTTACAGACTAACTCAGCTACCCCTCTGAAGCCCAGTTTTCAGTCTTCCCTCATTGCTCATGTTCTCTAGACCTTTAATCATTTTTGTTGCCCTTTCTGGACCTTCTCCAATTTCTCCACCTTTCCTGAAATGTGGTGCCCAGAACTGGACAGAATGCTCCAAATGAGGCCTGATCAGTGCAGAGCAGAGCGGAAGAATGACTTCTCGTGTCTTGCTCACAACTCTCCTGTTTATGCAGCCCAGAATCAGGTTTGCTTTTTTTTGCAACAGTGTCGCACTGTTGACTCATATTTAGCTTGTGGTCCACTCTGACCTCTAGATCCCTTTCTGCAGTACTCCTTCCTAGACAGTCACTTCCCATTCTGTGTGGGTACGTCTACACTACATTGTTATTTCGAAATAGCGCGTCCACACTGAGTGGACTCTGAATTGCATTTAAGGCTGGCCAGAACCAGTTCCAGCAGGGCACCAGGTCAGGACTTACTGTGTGTGGCTGCTGCCTGAGGCTATCTGAGGTCTGTGCTTAAAGGGACCCCTCCCCCCCCCGGACAGCCAGTTCTCTGGTTTCCCTGCTTGCTTGCCTACCTCGCTGAGGGACAGCAAAGCATTTTGTCTCTGCGTGCTCTGGTTGCCCTCACTCGGGACACCACAGCACTCTGCAACATGGAGCCAGAGCTGCCCCTGGGCACTCTGGGGCTTCTCGTGGATGCGTTGCTGCGAGCCTGGCTGCACTTTCTGCAGGCTGCCATCCGGGAGGTCCATCGGGGGGCTGTCAGGATCCAGGAGGCCCTGCGGGAGAGCTTCCACCCTGAGGAGCACTAAGAGTCTCCCAGATCTGCCCCACTGGGGGCTTGTGCCTCATTCCTCCCTCACGTCCTTCCACTGACCCCTCCTAACCCCCCTTCCTGATGTCAAATAAAATACATGTATTTTCATGAACACAAACTCTGTTTAACAGAACTGGGGGGGGGGATGAAACTCTGGGGAGACTGGGGAAAGGAGGTGGGAGAGGAGAAGAGAGAGGGTGGGACAGGGGAAGGGGAAACCTGGGAGGAGGGAGCTGGAAGGGGGAAGCAAGGGGAAGAAGGGGGAGGGGAAGCTCAGGGCTCGGGGTGGGGGTCTCGCTGGGCCAACTGTCTCCCAGCACGGTGGGTGCGGGGGCCTTGGCGTCCCCGGGGGCATGGGGAGGAGGTGTGGAGGTTGAGGTCGGGGGTGTGGAGATTGAAGAGAAGGGTGTGGAGGTTGAGGCGGGCGGGGAGAAGGAGTGGGAGGAGGAGCAGGAGCTGGAGAGGCAGCAGGCGCTGGAGCGGCACGAGGCAGCACGCTCTGCACCAGGGTCTGCAGATGGGCACAGATGTCACGACCCTGGGCAAGCAGCTCCCGCCGAAACTCCAGTTCATCCTGCACCCACTGCTCCATGGTGTGGTGCAGGGCTCGCAGGGCCCCCCAGGTGCTGGTCTCGGTACCCCTGCAGTGTTGCGGTGGACCTGCTGAGCCCTCGGGTGCCTGGGGATGTCCCGGGTGGGGTGGTGCGCCCTGCACGCGCAGCTGGTGCGGCTGTGGAGAAAGAAGAGAAGTGGTCAGTTCTCCCTGGGGACACGGTGGGTGAAACCCAGCCCCCCTCTGCGAGGTGAGGATGACCGTGCCCTGCACCGTCAGAGCCGCTGTGCTTGCACAGAGGCCATGGTCGGAATGTCTGGCTCTCCCCAGGAGTGGGAGCTGCCCCGAGACCGCACCCATGCCCCTGTGCTGTGTATAGTGCGGCCGAGGTGGGGGGAGATGTCCCCTGCCTCTCTGTAGTGGGGGCTTGTGAAGGGAGGGCGTCTTGCTGTGTCCCGCCCCGGGGTCAGGAGCATGTCAGGTCTCTTCACACACGCGTGTGGCTATCAGGCCACGGCCCCTGTGTAGCACGCAGCTGGAGCCACCTGCCCAGGGGTGGCACGGCACGTGCTTGCACGTGCACAGGTTGCTGCGTGATCCATGGTAAGCAAGGCCCACGCGCGCGGTCCCTGGTCTCCCTCTTCCCCCCCTTACCCCCGGGAAGGGGACAGTGATGGCACTTACATGGTGTGGCCTCCCCGGATGACCGTGGTTACTCTGCTGCTGGGATAGCTGGGGGTCCAGCTGGCGTGGCACCCTTCGTGGTGGCTCCTCCTCTGCGCCCTGGTCAGGGCCCTCCAGTCCTGGATCGCTGCCCCCCAGGGTGGCACGGACCGTCCCGCCCCCCATGATGTGGTCCAGGGTGTCGAAGTAGGGGCAGGTGTCTGCCCCGCTGAGGAGCTGCCCTGAGTGGCCCTGGCGTAAGCCTGCCTCAGCTCCTTGATCTTCCTACGCACCTGTTCTTGTGTGTGCACGTGACCTTCGGTGGCCATGGTGCCAGCTATGCATCCGTAGACAGCGGCGTTCCTCCGTCTAGTGTGGAGATCAGGGACATTGGAGGCCTCCCCCCAAACCTCAGTGAGGTCCATGATCTCTGCACTAGTCCAGGAGGGCGCCCGCTGTCTCCGGCCCCTGGCTGGCTCCTGGGAGCTGGGGGACTGGGCGGGGGACAGCTGGCTGGCACTGGCTGCCCGGCTCATTCTCTGGCCACTGGGTGAGGGGCAGCGACTGCTGACTGGCCTGGCTCTGACATACAGTGTGGCCAGAGTCTACCCCTTTAATGGCTCCGGGCCTGGGGGAGAGGAGAAGAGTTTTCCTGGTTTGGTCCAGAGTGGCCACCAGGGGAAACTGGGAAGGGCTGGAGGCCCCCTATTTCGGAATAAGCATCTACACAGCGCTTATTTCGAATTAGCGATTTCAAATTTGGCATTATTCCTCATAGAATGAGGTTTACCAAATTCAAAATAAGCACTGTGTCGATGCTATTCAATTTTATTTTGAAATAGCAGTTTGCCTGTGTAGACGCTAGGAAAGTTAATTCGAAATAATGGCTGTTATTTCCAATTAACTTTGATGTGTAGACATACCCTGTGTGTGAAATGGATTGTTCCTTCCTAAGTGGAGCACTTTGCATTTGTCCTTATTAAACTTCATCCTATTTACCTCAGACCATTTCTCCAGTTTGTCCGGATCATTTTGAATTGTGACCCTGTCCTCCAAAGCTCTTGCAACCCCTCCTAGCTTGGTATCATCTGCAAACTTAATAAGTGTACTCTCTGTGCCAATATCTAAGTCATTGATGAAGACATTGAACAGAACCGGTCCCAAACAGATCCCCTCAGTACCCCACTTGTTCTGCCCTTCCAGGAGGATTGTGAACCGTTAATAACTACTTTCCGAGAACGGTTATCCAGCCAGTTCTGCACCCACCTTACAGTAGCCCCATCTAGGTTGTATTTCCCTAGTTTATTGATAAGGTCACGTGAGACCATATCAAATGCCTTACTAAAGTCTAGATACACCATGTCCACCGCTTCTCCCTTATCCACAAGACTTGTTATTCTGTCAAAGAAAGCTATCAGATTGGTTTGACATGATTTGTTCTTTACAAATCTGTGCTGGCTGTTACCTATCACCTTATTTTCTTCCAGCTGTTTGCAGATGAATTCCTTAATTACTTGCTCCATTATCTTTCCTGGCACAGAAGTTAAACCGACTGGTCTGTAGTTTCCTGGGCTGTTCTTATTTCCCTTTTTGTAGCTGGGCACTAGATTTGCCCTTTTCCAGTCTTCTGAAAGCTCTCCTGTCTTCCATGACTAAAGGCTCAGACACCTCCTCTATCAGCTCCTTGAGTATTCTAGGATGCATTTCATCAGGCCCTGGTGACTTGCAGACATCTAATTTTTCTAAGTCATTTTTAACTTGTTCTTTTTTTTATTTTAACTTCTACACCTACCCCATTCCCACTAGCATTCACTATGTTGGGCATCCCGTCACCATCCATCTTCTTGACGAAATCCGAAACAAAGAAGTTGTTAAGCACGTCTGCCATTTCCAAGTTTCCTGTTATTGTTTCTCCCTCTTCACTGAGCAATGGGCCTACCCTGTCCTTGGTCTTCCTCTTGCTTCTAATATATTTGTAGAATATTTTCTTGTTACCGTTTATGTCTCTAGCTAGATCAAGCTCGTTTTGTGCCTTCGCCTTCCTAATCTTGCCCCTGCATACTTGTGTTATTTGCTTATATTTGTCCTTTGTAATTTGACCTAGTTTCCACTTGTTATACGACTCCTTTTTGATTTTTTAGATCATGTAAGATCTCCTGGTTAAGCCAAGGTGGGCTCTTGACAGATATTCTGTCTTTCCTATGCAATGGCATAGTTTGCTTTTGGGCCCTTAATAATGTCCCTTTGAAAAACTGCCAACTCCCTTCAGCTGTTTTCCTAGAACAACTCAACATTTCAGTGGGGCAGGGTCCCAAAATTGCTGCAGGCCGGGGATCACAGGAGGAGATGAGTCAACCAGGGAGTCGTGATCTGCTTGGGGGCAAACTGTCAACAGGGAAAGACATAACCTTGACTGAGGAATTGTTCCTGCCCTCTGCAGGGGCTGTTCTGCCTCATGCCCAGGGCAGTGTGTAAGACACACTCAGCCTCTCACTGCTCATACACACAGGGAAAGCTGCTGTCTGTCTATCCCCACACACCCCCTCTGTCTGTCTGTCTAACCCCCCACACCTCCTCTATCTGTCTGTCTATCCCCACACACCCCCTCTGCCTGTCTATATCCCCACACGCACCCTCTGCCTGTCTATATCCCCACACACACACTCTGTCTATCTATCCCCACACACCCCTTCTGTCTGTCTGTCTATCCCCACATAACCCCTCTGTCTGTCTGTCTAACCCCCCACACCCCCTCTGTCTATCTGTCCCCACACACACCCCTGTCTGTCTATCTATCTATCTATCTATCTATCCCCACACACCCCCTCTATCTATCTATCTATCCCCCCACACCCCCTCTGTCTGTCTATCTATCCCCACACACCTCCTATGTCTGTCTGTCTGTCTATCTATTTATCTATCCATCCCCCACACACCCCATCAGGGGCAGCCCGTGGCTATAGGCAGACTCAGCCGCCACCTAGGGCACCACCGCCCGGGGCACCCGCTGATGACGTCAGTCCATCAACGGCCCTGCAGGTGGGGGCGCCGATCGCACGCTCTGCCTGGGGCGCCAGCTGCCACAGCCGGCCTCAGACCACTCCTGCATCCCATCTTTCTATCTATCCCCACACCCCCCCTCTGTCTGTCTGTCTATCCCTACACACACACCCTGTCTGTCTATCTATCCCCATAACCCCTCCCCATCTCCATGGCCTCTGTGACCTCCCATCGCCTCCCCCCACCGCTCATTCCCCGCTGCACGGGACACCCAGTAACAGCTCACGGCCAAGGGATGCAAAGCCCTTTGGTTATTCCAAGTGCTATGGGGTTCATCGGTGCCCGTCCTTGGCTGAGCAGGCCCCTCGCAGGATAGCCAAGGCTGAGATGCCTTTCGCTGACAAGCCAGGGCTCTTTTTGGGGCCTCCTGTATCTTTAAAGGAAACCCCCCCTTGCCTAGAGGGCGGTGGAACAATTCTGACTGGAGGAAGCGGTGAGGCGGCGAGAGGGAAGTGAGCTTTAACAACTCCTGAGCCAGTCCCTGGGCATTCATTAATGTTTCATGGTGCTTTCAATTATTGCCTCCTCTGCCACCGCCGTCATCTGTCTCTTCAAATCGACGGTGTAATAACCACTCGAGCAGAACTCCACTGCCTGCCTGCCTGGTGCTCCCCTTCCCGGCCGCCCAGCCCTCCCCTCCGCGCTCACGCCCACAGGCCCTGCCGTGGCCCGGGCCTGTCCGCCGCCATCTCGCGGGGGGCTGGGGGCGCCTCAGACCTGCCTAGCTCAAATCAAGCAGCCTCCCCCCCCCCCGTGTAACTCTGTGGCATTGTCGCAATGAGAGGCCTTGTCACTTCAGATGTTTCGTGCACCGGCATGGCCAGACTTAGGCACACCCTTGTCGTGTGCCCTGCACACACATGTACACACACATGCGTGCCCAGACCCACATGCATAAATACTGCCACATGCTCAGCACGGAGAGGCCTGCATGCCCACACCCACACACCTGCATGCACACCCCATGTGCGCACACACACGCATGCTATCTGTGCATGTATACACATGCCCACACACATGCACACTCCATGTGTGCGCACACACGCTCATGCATGCTGATAAGGGTGCACACACACACACAAACCTGCATCCCGACACATGGGCATGTTGTATATGCACAAATAGATGCGCGAGCAGAGACCCCCCCCACAGAGTCTACACGCATGCACCCCGGTCCACTCCAGAGACGGAGCACATCCACACTCACACAGATGCACAGAGCCTCGCTAACACAGACACACACAGGCTGGGCCTCTCCCTTGACACACACATTGTGGCAGGCGGGCGTCGACTGGGACGAGCTCTGTGTGTAGCGCCAGAACCTGCCTGACACAAGCAGGTCCCTCCCCACCTTGGGTCACTTCCTGGTGACCTCAGCGGCGGGTTTCTTCCGCTCAGCTTGGTAGGAGGCTCCCCATTCAGTGCTCTACCTTGGCAGGTTTTGCCCTGGCCTGGCCATGCTGGATCCTCACCCAGGCCCTACGGAGGCCCAGCAGAGCCTGCTGGAGAGGGGCAGAGTCCAGCCATGCACAAGCAGATGAACTGGGGATCAGAGACTTACAAGCACTAGGAATGGCAGGGCCCCCAGACAAGTCCTACCAGAGCGCAGCTGGCATCCCCGCACCGCTGCGCCCTCCAGGCCTTTCCATCCCGCGAGGATTTTTTTTCCATCCAAGTGTGGAATAAATGTTGTTCTGTGCACCAAGGCATGTGGGGATGTGCACCCCCGGTAGAAACAAACAATGGAGCGGTGGGCACTCTGCTATTCAGCAGGGCAGCAGCTGAACCGCTCCTGAGTGGCCACATGAGCGCCTGGCTTCCCGGGAGCACGGCCCGGCACCACAGGGAAGCTGGGGGTGCAAAGCAGCCCCCTCGGCTTGAGCCTCAATTTGGGGCCAGTGGCGGCAGGTGGTAGCTCCAGGGTGGGCCCCTCAGTGGGTGCTGCAAAGAAAGCTAATGTCTGCAGGAGCGACATCCCGCTGGTGCCCCCAGCGCCACGAAACCACCTGGCTCTGGACGGGCCAGAGACCCACGGGGCTGCTCCACGCTGGGCAGTCGGCTGAGCACGTTCGCCCACATCTGGGGCATCTGCAGCCTCCAGGGGGCTGGAGCGTGAGCCCGAAGGGCCGTTCCCAACACGAGAGCCCCCCGCCAGGGACCCTGCACGCGGCCCAGAGCATGTGGGTGAGTGCGAGCGGGCGGCCCCATTTGGGCCTGGGCCGGGCAGGAGATGCCGCCTGCCCGGCAGAGGGGAGGCATTGGGGGAGGGGTTGGGAGTGGGCGCAGTGGCGTCCAAAGCGTGGCGCAGGCTGCCACCCCGCCACGTGGGGCTTTGTGACACTAAGAAACGTCCAGTCTCTGACCTGAGCTGGGTGGGGTCCAGGCAGGATGCAGGGGAGCTCCCGAGCAATGATCCCGCCAGCTCCGGCAGGGCTGATAGATCTGGGAGCTGCAGAGAGCCGTGGGCTCTGGCTGTGCCCAGCAGCCTCTGGGACGGCGCCACAGTGCGTCTACCAAGGGCTCGTCTGGGCCCTGGGGGCGGCAGGGAGACGGGGACCTTTGTGTGGAGCACAGGCCGGCGGGAGCTCCGCCCTGAGACACTGCTCCCAGGAGGGCTCTGACGTGCCGGTGCCCAACGCCACAGCCCTGTCCCAGCTCCCGGCCCCACAGACCCCCAGAGAAGAGAGCCCCGCAGCCGGGGTCAGCAGTGCCACTGGAGGCGTAAGTGGCCTGGGCCTTGCAGGAGCTGCCAATGGGCTCCCCAAGAACATGGGGCTCCCCAACCCCGAGGTGAGGGGGATGGGCTGCTCCCCAGCCAGCAGGAGGGGGGTCATGGCAGTTACCAGCCAGTCTGGCATTTGGGGAGCTGGCACGTGTGGGGCCCTTCCCCCAGTTGCTAGCTGTGGCCAGGCCTCTCCACCCACCGCCCTTGGCCTCCTGGCTGAGTCTCCCAGGCTGGGCAGGGCTGCACCCCGACGCTCGCAGCGATGAGCAACCCTGGCAAGCTGCTCGGCCCTTGCAAGTCGGCATGTGCCAGGCCATGCGGTGCCAGGCTGCCAGCCTTGTGGAAGCAGTGCTCTCAGGCCCTGCCCTCCAGCCCAGCCCAGACGGACCCCGGGTGCAGGCTCTCCCCCCCGGGGCTGGGCGGGGTCCCTGGTCTCAAAGGTGACTGAGATTCTGGCTCTCCCAGCGGGTTCGGGTGGGTTTGAGGGCCAGGCCTGGGCTGCCTGTCCTGAGGCGTGTCCAGCGCTGGTGCCCCGCTGAGCACTCGAGAAAGGGTGCTCGGGCGCATCAGTGCGGCGGGCGCGCAGGGCCGGTCTGACAGTCCCTGCACTACCGTGCCCCGCCGGGCAGAGGGGAGCTTCACACCCACAGGCCACTCTCAGCGTCCTGCAGTCCAGCCCAAATGCCCAGGGCCCCCAGGAAGGGAGCTCCCACTTTTGGACCAGCCCGGCGCGGCCTCGGCTGCACTCACTCCCGTGCTGCGCCTGAAGACGCTCCACGAGTTGCTGGCTGCGCGGGGCCCTGTGACGCACATAGTACCCCGCACCCTCCATGCCCCTGCCCGCAGGCGAGATGCAGGCTCCTTGTGCCAACGGGAGCAAGCAGCCGCTCTACGTGTTCACTGGACACGGCTGTCTCCAGAGGCAACGCTACAAGAGCCTAAACGAGGAAAGAACTGAGCCCAGAATGAACCAGAGTGATCAGTGTCGGCTGTGAAAAGACTCCCCCAAGACTAGCATGTGCACGCACACAGACACATGTGCACACACATACACTTGTGCATGTGCACGCACATATGCACACACAGACACGCATGCATACGCACACACCCCCACACAGGCAGGGAAAGAGGTGTCCCCTTTAAGAGCCAGGATGCTGATTTTGTCTGGCACCTGGGCACGCAGGGGTGCAGTTGCAGGCCGGGAATGTACACAGAGGCCCCGGAGCCGCTCTGGACACGCATGCACACACACATACACACGTACACTTCTGCACAAGTCCCCTGCCCTGACCCCTCCTTCGGTCCCCACACTGTCCTTTTCTGACTGCTCCCAGCTTGCTCAGGGGGGCAGTGTGTCCCATGCTCAGAGCAGCAGGCTGGGCACCAGGACCCGGACGCCTGCTTCCGGCTCTGTCACTGTCTCGCTGGTGGGGTCCTTTTTTCCGCTCTGGGCCTCGGTTTCCCTGTTTGCCCTGGAGAGGAGACTGTGACGCCGCCACAAGGCGGGTGGTGGCGTGTTTGTAAAGAGCATGGAGAGCCTTGAATGACAGGTGCTCTGACCAGATGGGGCTGGGCGCTAGAGAAACACAGCCGATAGGCTGATGTGTTAAATGTGCTATTATTAGGATTATTAATTACGATGATTCGCCAGGCCCAGACCCCCTGCCGGGGCGACCGTTTGCTCCCCATTTCTGGGCTTTGCGGCCCACCGTGCAGCACCGAGCCGATGCCGAGCGGCATTTGTGAGGGGCCTCGTGCGCAGGGGCCTGGCTTCGCCGGCGGATGCAGGGAACCTTGGCACGACCGGCCGGAGACTTTCCTGCTCGTCCCCAGCTGCCCTGGCGCCCCGGGGCTGGGGTCCCGCACCAGGCTCGTGCCCGCAGAGAAGCCTGGGGCAGGCCCGGAGCAGGAGCCCAGCCAAGACAGGCCCCATGCCTGGGGATTTGGAGAGACTCTGTCTGCTCCCCCTCCCCACCCCCCCACCTCGCTCTCGCTAATCCCCACAAATGCTAAGAGATTGAAATGTGGCATTTTCCAATCTAATCAGCCTTCCCACGCGGCGCTGCCGCCACCCCCCGGGAGCGGGCCCGCCGCTGGCTCTGTCAGGGGTCACGGCACAGCCTCCCACTCCAGACACAGGCCCCCCGCCCTGGGCAGGGAGGCTGGAGCCCTGGTGGACAGCGCTGCCGGATGCCATCCCCTCGCACTGCAGCAAGAGCCCCCCGCAGCCATGAGAACAAGGGGGAGATCCCCCCGCGGGCTCTGCCCTCCCTGGGCCAGGGCCCTGGCAGTGCTGCAGCCCCTGGGCGCATGCACGGGGGAGGGCTGCTAGATGGTCAATGGGGGGTAAGGGGGAAGGGCAGGGGAGAGGTGGGGGGAACAGGCAGGGGCAGGGCAGAGCAGGAGGGGAGAGGCAGGGCTGGGGCGAAGGGGGGTTCTCCCAGCCGCCCGGGTCTCTGTGCACTGCCACAACAATGACAATGACTTAGCGCTGTTATCTGGGCCCCCGCCCCACACCCTGACTCCATGAGCTACGCAGCGAGCAGCCCGACGCAGGGAGGAGCAAACCGTCTCCACAGACACACGGGGTCTCGCCTGCCAGCCAGCAGCCAGGAGCCTCTCCCCGCACTGCCGCACTCGCAGCCCAGGCCCGCGGCACCCTCTGCACGCAGCACCTGACGAGCAAGGCCCCGCTGGGCTCGCGGCCACGTCCTCTGTCGGCCTGTTTTTAAGAAGGGGCTCGTCTCTGGAGCACCAGGGGGCGGGGGGCTGCGAGCTCTGCCTTGCTGCGACCAGTGATTCCAGCTGGGACTGAGAAGGGTTAGTTGAAACTGACGTGTCTCTGAAAAATGCTCTGATGTGGCAGAGCTGGCGGGGAGCCCCGCCTGTCGTGGATTTCAGCATGAACGCTTTATTTGTCCACGCTCTGGGGGCACGGACTGCACTGCTCCGTGGGGGGGCCACGGCCCAGGCTGAGCCCCTCCTCCTGTGACTGGACTAGAAATAATAACAGTAATAATAATCAACAGCCGGTCATCTGGAGAAGTGGGTTGTGCCGGCGAAAGCTCATGATCCCATCTGCATGTGTTGTTAGTCAGTAACTGGAAAAACGTAAAAAACAAGGACTAGTCTTGCAGCACGTCGGAGACTAGCGCGCCCCCCCCCCAAGCTACACATAACAACAATTCCGCAAGCAGCTCCCATCCCTGTACCGCGCCGCGCGCCGCAGCCACCCCGCCCCGCACCCCAACGATGGGTCAGCCTGCGCCTCGCGTCACAGCAAACCTGGGCTCCATGTCCCCGCGGGGCAGGCGATTTTGCAGGCACCTGGCCCCAGCCCACGTTCCATTGGCTCGGCCCCGTCCAGCCAAATGTGACCCGGTTTCGATCAGAAATGGTCAGTACCAAATTCTGACGCTGAAAATGAGACCTGCGCTCAGAGCCTCCTGGACCCAGGAGCCAGTTCACGTCTTCTCACATGGCAGACGCTTGGTTCCCTGTTTGCTAAGCCTGTGGCAGCAGAGGCGGGACATGGCAGCTCTTAGCCGGCCAACGCCCAGCTCCCGAAGCACCGTGGCCTGTGGGTGGCATTGCTCCTGGGAGCAGCCCGCTGAACCCGCGAGACCGCAGGCAGGCAGAGGGCACTAAACATGCAGAACTGCTTGGGAGTTCAGGGCCTTTGGTGTTTCCAGCCTAGAGCTCCTGCCCAGGGCCCGTGGCTCCGTCTGTGTCGGCCAGCTGCCCTCCCACAAGGCCGCTGAGCACTGGGCAAGCCTGGAGGATTTGGGCAGCGAGACGTTTCTGAGCTGCCAAAGGGCCGGGAAGTAAATATTGGATATTGTGTGGCTTGGAATCCCCCTTGGCTCTTTATTGCTCCATTTCACAGACAGAGAAACCGAGGCTTTCCCAGGGCACACAGGTCCCACCTTCTCCAAGAGAGAGGGGAGGAGCTGAGCCGCGCGGAGGGAGAGCAAGGCAGGGGGAGGGCTCTGCGGCACCTTGGAGCAAGCGCGGCACCGAGGACTGGTTCAGAACCAAAGAGCTCGCGGGGTCTCCGTCCTTCCCCGGCTTGGGCGACGCCGCTGCCTATCCTCTCTGGCGAAGGCTGCACAGTGCTGGGGGACCGAGCTGCGCAGCCTGGCACTTAACCCGCTCTGGGTGGGATGAGGTGGGTTTCCAAGCCCCTGCAAGATGACTAGGAGATGGTAATTATTAACGACGGAAAGAGGAGCCAAGCAGCTTTGTGGTAGCGCCCGGCCATCAGGAGAGGCAGCTGCCGCACGTAGGAAGGGAAAGAAAGGCGGAAAAAAGGGAATAAACAAGTTTTTTTTTTTAATAAAATTAAAAACCCAGGGAAATAAATTAATGTAGAATTAAAGTGCCAGGCAAAGAGGGGGAGGGGCCCGCGCGAAAACAAGACGAATATTGGGGACCAGGGCAGAGCGGAAGGAAGAGAAACGCCAGAACTGGAACCCGGCTGCCTGGGCCGCACGGCAGGTGGGGTTCAATCAGACTGGAGCCTTCTGGCCTGGCGATGGGGGAAGGCCAAGCTCTGCTCACCCCTGGGCCTTTGGAGGGGCTGGGTCCAGCTTCCCGCCCCACGGCCCAGCCGCCGCACATGCCAGCTGCAGGCAGCCAGGCTTTGCCGAGTGGCGATGCAAAGGCAGGGCAGATGCTGGAACCGCCCCCAGCCGGCCCAGGGCTGCCCCACGCTAGCTGCACTGGCAGGACCCATGCTGGGATCCAGGGCGCCCGCTAGCCTGGAGCCTGAAGGCTGTCGAGGGGCAGGGTGAATGGTACACACCCAGGGCACGGGCTGCCCCACGAGGTCCCATCGGCATCCCGGGGAATCTTTTGGTGAAAAGGGGGCGGGGTGTCCATCCCAGGCTGCATGAATACGTTCATTTCCAGCACCCCCAGACTGGGTTTCGCTTAAAACCAACCTTCCTGCCCAAAAGCAGGAGGGCAGAATTGGCGCCAAAAAGCTGCAAAACATTTTTCACAAAACTCCCAAATTTTTCATTTTCTGACTTTGGTGAAAAAACCCTTGTGGGGGCGGGGCGGCGGGGGGGGAGGGGGTGCCTGAGCCGCCGGCACTGGCCAGCAAGGGGAGCGGCTCTGCAGCGCAGTCACCCTGCTCCGTGCCCATTGCTCACTCCAAACCCTAGAGCCGGGGGTCCCGCCCGGCCATTGCTCCCGGGCCAGTGCAGATCCAGCCCCACCAAGTCCCTGTTCTGCAGGAGCCCCTGGCCGGAGCACGGGGAGGAGGGTTGAACTGGAGGGGCTGTGCGGGAGCCATTCCTAGAGCAGACCCGGTGGCCCCCCCGCCCTGCAGAGCCCAGCTAGGTGCCCGGGCCGCGGGGAAGGCAGCAGGGAAGGAACTGAGTCTGTGCCGTGAATGTGGAATTATCAGCTCGGAGCAGCAGCAAATAAATTAAAGATGCGCCGAGTTTCGTTGCCTTTGATGTACAGATGATGGCTGCGTGTGTCTGTGCGGGGGGGGTTGGTTTTCTCCACTGTCTGGGCTGGGGGGGGCAGCTCCCATATCAAAGTCTCTTTTCTCCGGCTGGCTAGTTAGCGCAGCTCCCAGGCTGGGTGGGTGAGCGGGTGCAGGGGCTAAGGGGCCCTGCAGCTGCCCCGGGGTTCCCCTGGCTTGGTCAGTGAGCGTTTCCCGCCCTGGGGGGTGGGACCTTGCTCCCCACAGGCCGGCCTGTGGCTGTGGGCAGGGCAGGCCACGTGGGCCACGCTCGGGGGCAGGCTGCAGGGGGAGAGGGGGGCGTTGCTATGGGTTACTCAGCTGCTTTGAGAGCCACAGGGATGCTCACGTCTCAGTCGGGGGTTCCCGGGGCGTGATTGTACCGGGCCTGCCCAACGCAGAGACACAAGGGCCCCTAGATCCCTGCTTTGCACGGGCCCTGCCCTGCCACCATCCCGCTAGGCCAGCCTGGGCTGCCCATGGCCCCTGCGGCGGGGGCGGAAGCGGGTTCCGCAAAGGCTGAGGGCAGAGCCAGGAGCTGGGAGGCCCAGGAGGCGTGTGGGGTGCAGGCTCAGGCCGGGGGGCAGCCGGGGAAACATGCTGCTGAGTCTCCCCGGGCCACACGGCCTTTCCACGGGACTCCACGGAGCCACGCGCCAGAGCGGAGGGCAGGAGAGCACGCAACCTGCCTCAGACGGGGCGGGGGATGCAGGACCCAGAGAGAGCAGGGTAGCTCTGTCTGCGGCCTGGCCATGGGCCTATGGAATTCAACACAAACAAAAGTGCGTGGGGGGGGGGGTCCTGGCCCCGCCTGCTATAGGGCCAGGGTCCAACTGTGGCCCCCAGGGGCTCAGAGCCGGCCCACTCGCTCCCTCCCTCCGCCCATCCCACATGGCTCCAGCGAGGGGCTCTGCCTGGACCACCCCCTCGTGCCCTCCCTCTCCCTTCCCTTCCACCCCCAGTGCTGCCCTAGCCCCCCCACAGCCTGGCCGCTGGCTCTTTGCTCCATGGTGCCTGGGCTGCGGGGTGGCTGGGGCGCGGAGCTACGTGGGGAGGGCACAACGTGGCAGCAGGGCAGTGCCGCGCCCACGGGGAACCTTCCAGTGTGGGTTCTCACAACCAGTGTTCCCGGCTGGCTGGGCACCTGGGCAGCCCCCCAGGAGAGATTCCAGTGCTGCCCAGCAGCGTGGGTTTCTACTGGTGGTGCACATGCCTGGGTGCACAGAACAACATTTATTCTGCACACAGATGGACAATATTAGAGGGAACATTGCTCCCCACCGTCCTGGCTGAGCCCTCAGGGGCCCCGGCATCAAGCAGGCACTTGGGATTCTGATCCCTCATTTCAACCCTGCCCTGTAGGTGTTGGAATTAGGGTGCAGGGGGCTGCTGCACCCTCTGGCATGAAGTGGTTTCCATTCTATCCAGGGTGCTTGGCACCCCTGCCTCACCCACCTTTCCCTCCCCCACACTTCCCCTTCCCCCGCTCCCCCCCAACCTGTGTCTCACTCAGCCCATGTGCCGTCTCCCCGGCCACACGGCACAGAGCCCCCCTTCCCCTGGCACCCAGAGGCTGGCGGGGGCGGGGCCGGGCAGCGGCAGTGGAGAGACAAAGCCGAGCAGCGAGGAGCCCGGCAAGGCCTGCCCCTGCGTCTGCGTGCAAAGAGTTAAGGCTCTGATCTGCCGCGTGAGTTCTGGGGAGAAGCCGCTTGCCACGCGGCGCTGGCACAATGAGACGGAGGCACGTTAATCGGGCCTCCCACTGCTTGATCACTTCTGCTCCAGTGGCCCCATTGAAGATTTCACTTTTCTTTTAACAGTCAGAATAACAGAATGTGACATTAAGCCTTTTACATGCAGCAATTTATTCTGAAATATCGGGGCACTCCAGGCAGGCTCCGGCACGGTAAATAAGCCAGGCGGGAGCTGGGTTGCGGAGCCGAGCCACGGCGAGCAGACAGGAGGCAGACGGTGCTGCTGGCGCGGGCAAAGGGGGCTCCACTGTGATCCTTAATGGCTGTTTAGGGCACAATGAACGAGCGGAGCTGAAGAGAAAACACCCTCCGTCAGGGCGGCAGGGCCCAGGTGTCTGGGCTGCTCGGGGGGAGTCGTCCCCTAAAATACATCAGGCAGAGAATGTTACCAGGCAGCAGCCTCGCCGTGGGGCTGACGGGGAATGAGCCAGCCCCCGGGAAGGCGCCTATGCTGTCTGCCCAGACCCTGCATTTCTGTTCAGCCTGTAATGACCCCGGAGCCTCGGATGCCTTGCCAGCGCCACAGGAAGGTGGCAGCCACCGCTGGGGAGGAGGGGGCAGCAGATGAGCCCTGCCCAGCAACACGCCCAGCAGTTTGGGGGAGCACAAGGGGGCGTACTCCCCACACCAGCCCCCTGCCAGGGGGCCCACGCAGCCAATGAAGGTGCAAACGGGGCGAAATTTAGGCTAGGAGGAGACAGCTGGCTGGAAGCAGGCTGGCCTGCAGGACACTGGGGCGGGGACCAGGCAGCAGGGGGGCTGCAGGAGCCGTGGCTCCCCATGAGGGAAGGGGGAGGAATCCCGGAGTGGGCCCTGGCTCTGCTGAAGAGCAGAAGCCTGGTAGGACGCAGTCCGGGGGCAAGAGCAGCACGGGAGGGAAGCCGCAAAGCTGGGCTGCTTGGAAGGGAGCCCTGGGCTGGCCCCCAGGCTAGAGGGGGGCCGGGTTCCCCTGCGAGGGGTGCCACAAAGGGAGGACAGAGCCTGGCCGGGAAGAGGTGCCACCCAGCAGCAGGAGGGGCTGTCCCTGTGGGGCTGTGTCGAATGGCCCAGTGCCATTGGCAGCTGTGGAGCTCCCCGCTGGCCAGTGTTGCCTGTAAGCTGAGCACTTGTGCGGCCAGCTGATTAGCAGAACACACCACAGCCTGCATTTCTGCTGTTGGTGCACATCCAGGCCTGCCTCAGTGCACCGCACAAAATGTATTCCGCACACGGGTGGTAAACCTCAGAAGGAACATGGAAGCCAGCCCACGTGCTAGAACCACGCCTGGGCGCTGAAGCAGGCCTGCGTCCACCTGCGCTGGTCAGGCTGAGTGCATTGCGCGCCCAGCACTCGTGGCTCCAGGACTTCGCCAGGCATCTCCGTGTGAAGGAACCTGTCTGCCCACAGCTATCAAAGGGATGCCCCTGGCGACCCAATAGCCCTGGGCCCGTCGCCAGGAAGTGCCTTTCCTTGGGATCGGGGAGCCCCCCAGCACTCGGGGGGTTCTCAGAGCCCTGCGCGTTCCCTGGCCATGCCCCAGCCTGTCACCGGCGCCATGCCCCACAGAGTGACCCGTGTGGGAAATGCACCCTGCCCACCTGGCAGGCGGGACCGGCTCTGAGCGGGACAGCCGCGCCTCGCAGGGTGGGCTGGGGAAAGCCACGCGGCCACGGGGCAGCTTGTGGACCAGGCTCGCCCAGACCAGTCCCCCTCCCCCAGCTGTGCCGGCCATGGAGAGGTGCTTCTCAGCTGGCCCTAGAGGCTGGCTGTCCTCTCTCCCGGGGCAGCCGGAAGACTGAGCCCATCCCACAGCCACAGCCCAGAGCCGTGATGTAAATGAAGAAAAACAAGTGGCTGGAGCGAAGGCCCCGCCAGGGCTGGGTACCGCTATTCCCGGGGCCAGGTGGGACTGGAGCTGGCCCCTCATTTGGTGGCTGGCCACTTCCGCAGGGGAGCGAGAGCAAATGCAGTAAGTTACCAGCTCTCTGGGGCCCCCAGCGCAGAGGGCGGGTCCAGCTCGGGTAAGTGACCCTGCCTCCTGTGGCGGGTGACGAGTGCTGCATTAATTCACCTCTTGGCAGATGCTGCCAGGGAAGGGCTGCGACTGCCAGGAACACTGGGATCTGCCCCGTGGATCTGAGCAGGGCAGGTTGGGTGGTGTCTCCGACCTATGCCACTCTCCCCGGCTGGCTCCTTAGCTAGCCCCCATGCCGCTGCTGGGCCTGCCAGCTGAAGCCCGCCCTGCCGCTCCAGGCTTAGCCAGGAACCCTCGCCGCCTGCGGCAGAGCCCCCAGCTTTGTCCCCAACATCAGCAGGGGGATGGTGCCACCAAGCAATTCATTGGCTTCGCCGGCTGCCCGCCCCAAGCCAACCCCAAGGGAAACGTTTCAGCCACCTCATTCTCCAGGCCGGCACCACGTCCTGCTACCGCCCCCCAAGGGTTCTGATCCCTGCGGGGGTCCAGATGGGGCAGCTTTGCCCACTAGACCAGGTGCATCTTCCCATGCTGGCCAGCGAGGCCACTGCGCCGGGTACACCAAACAGTCGCTGCTGGCAGGCCAGGGATTTCGCATATGCCCAAGGGTGCTGCCCGTAGCAAGGCCCACACCGAGGCCTGCGGCTCCGGGTTCCACAGCCCACGGCCATGTTTTAGTGCTGTCGGCAGGCGTCAGAGCTGCTGCGTCATTAGCGACGGCTTGTCCTTGTGTCCCACTTCTCCCCCGAGCAGCTCACAGGGTTCTCCAAAGGCAGGGAGAGCGGCACCTCCCAGCTCCCTGGGAGTGCACGAGGCTGCGTCTGACTGTGCGCCGTGGGCCAAGAGCAAACCGAGCTGGTCGAGAGACAGAGGCACTGAGCCGCCAGCAGCGAGGCCAGGGCGGATAAAGCGTCTCCGTGAAAAACACAACTAGGGAGCTCTGTGGTGCAGGCTGGGCCTGCTCTCCCAGGCGTGGGACACGCCAGACGCAGCGTCCCCCAGCCATGGCGCTAGGCTGAGCTCGGGGCATGGAACCGCCACGGCAGCTCACACTCTGCTGTTCCACAGGCCACAGCCACACAAGGCGGCTGGCCCTGGCAGCACAGACCTGTTCCGCCGCGCACGCTCGCGTGGGAACAGGCCCGTCTTTGCCTCTCACGCTGGATTCGGACTCTGCGCTGGGCCCTTCCTGTGCTGCCTGCCGAGGGCTAACCCCGGGAACCCGGGGCCTTGTCACTTGCCGGTCCTGATTGCCCCGTGTGCTCGGCACAGTCATTGTGGGCTGCTTTAAAGCACCTGCTTCCAGCTGCCTGCGCTCCCACGCTGGCCCCGGGGATCGGTGGCCGGGAGCAGCGCCCCGCTGAGGCTATTTCAAACACTCCTACGGTGCAGTCAAGTCCTCAGCTGCTCTGGGCGCTCCCGATGGCCCCAAGGAAATCCCTCTGGAACTGCACTGGGACCCGGACTCCACGTGGGCAGCCAGCCGAGAGCAAAACCACAACGCTCAGGCCACGGCTACACTGCGGCACTATTTCGGGATGCTGGCGGTATCGAAATATAACGGGCACGCCATTCCGAGGTCCCTGTAAGCCTCGTTCCGCGCAGGGTCAGGCACAGTTCGGAATAGCCGGCTGCGCAGACAGTGCCAAATTACAAAATAAGCTATTTCGAAATAAGCGACGCTATTCGCCCAGCTTCTTTTGAGCTCCGGGTGCCATGTGCACGGGCTGTGCGGGGCCGGGTGCCGTGTAGACTCCCCCAGGGACGGGCTGTGCGGGGCCGGGTGCCGTGTGGACGCCCCCCAGGGACGGGCTGTGCGGGGCCGGGTGCCGTGTGGACGCCCCCTAGGGACGGGCTGTGCGGGGCCGGGTGCCGTGTAGACTCCCCCAGGGACGGGCTGTGCGGGGCCGGGTGCCGTGTGGACGCCCCCTAGGGACGGGCTGTGCGGGGCCGGGTGCTGTGTGGACGCCCCCTAGGGACGGGCTGTGCGGGGCCGGGTGCCGTGTAGACTCCCCCAGGGACGGGCTGTGCGGGGCCGGGTGCCGTGTGGACGCCCCCTAGGGACGGGCTGTGCGGGGCCGGGTGCTGTGTGGACGCCCCCAGGGACGGGCTGTGCGGGGCCGGGTGCCGTGTAGACTCCCCCAGGGACGGGCTGTGCGGGGCCGGGTGCCGTGTGGATGCTCCAGTGAGGTGCTTTGCTCAGCTGGAGAGGAGCGGGACTGGCTGTGGCCCTTGGGCAGCGTCCAGGGTTCACGGTTCCCACCGTTCGCCCACCGCATTGGCCTGTACCCGCAGCCAGTCTCTGCCCGGGCTGGCCTGTGAGCAGCCCCTGCCGAGCTCGGCACACTGCACACCGGCCCGCCCTGCCCCCGGTCTCACCCTCTCCCGAGGTTCTGGGCACACTGAGCTGAGTGCCCAGGTTACGTCTCAGTCTTAGTGCGGTGCCCTTCCCATTGGGTCACACTGCCCCAAGCAATGCCCGCCGGGCGGTGGGCTCCTCAGTGCTGCTCCAGCCGCACGGATCCCCAGGCAAGCGGCAGCACTGAAAGTAACCCTCGCGGCGGCCCCACCGAGGCCGGGTGAGACTCTCAGCCCAGGGCTGGAATGCGCTGAGCCTCAAAGGAGTGGGGCCCGCCTGGCAGAGACCAAAGTGGCCATGGGGCAGCCCTGCCCTGCTGCATCCGGCATGACCTGTGCGCCGCATGGGTCTGGCGCAGTTTTGCCAACCCCCGTGGTGGCTAGGCAGGCACTGCCCGGCCCGGCCCGGATCGCGTCCCAGCAGGGCTCAGCACTGGGCGTTGACCCCATCCCCCTGCACGACACTGGGCTGCAGCCCCCTTGCCATTGTGAGTTGCTTCCTTGCCGGGGCAGAGGGGAGCGGAGGAGCCGAGAGGAGCCGGAGCCCGCCCCTGGCGGGTGACTGTAGCGGGATTTGCAGCCTCCTGGCTCAGCGTGGCGCGCTCTCGACAGCGGCTCGTTTGCCAAGAAAGCCCTCGCCGCAGTTTACAGGGACAGACGGGGACTTTTATGTGCAATCTGCACAGCTCTCCAGAAAGCACTTACAGTTATGGTGCTCGTGAAATTTATAGCCAGTTGGCAGGGCTGCCCGCTGCCTCCCCTCCGCCAGCCACCATGGCAGCAGGGAAGAAGCCAGCCACACATTCAAGTGGCATAAAAGGCATTTCTACAAGTCAGGCTCCTGCCCAGTCTTACAAACTCTAACAAGTCTCTAACAAGCAGGCAGGGTCTCTTTGTGCCCAGGGAGAAAAATCCCTTTCAGAAATGGCCTTTTCACAAAGCCTGCACCTTCCCTCTAATTAAGGTTAAATAGCTCCATGTTTTCTGGCCAATTTCATTCTTTTCCCTTATTCCCCTCTTAACAAGGCAGCCTTTAAAAAGGCTCCACTAATTGGTGTCTGCTTCTCACATACCAGGCATGCTTTGATAGCCGGCTAGAATGCCTCCCCCATCCATCAAACGTACCAAGCGCCCGCCGGCTAACGCGTTCCATGTGTCTGCCGCAGGACTGCGCCGAGCGGCGGGTCCCCAGGCCCGGTTGCGCCCGTTCCCACCTGCCCCCTCGCACCGCCCGGCAAGCAGGTCCTGCCCCTGCTGCTCCCCCCCCCCCCAGTCTCCTGGGAACAGGCGGCGAGTTGGGGCCCAGCAGCAAGAGGCGCCCAGGACAGACAGGCAGCGCGACGTGTGTGGCCAGTGGGGAAATTCACCGGGGCAATTGTCATGCTGATGTGCCTGGACGCAGACCAGCGACTCCCAGCTCCGCCATCGCCTCCGCTGGTTCTCAGTGGGCACCGGTGAGGGGGGGCCGGGAGAGATGTTACTAACACCACAAATCCCCCCTCCCCCCCCGGTGCCTGGAAAGAAACACACGGTGGGACAATCTCTGGGGAGCGCCACCCACTGCTGCCCTGCACCCCGGCTGCGTGGTACCAACACAGGCGGCATTGGCACCCGCTGGAATTGGCGGCTGCCCAGCCCTGGCAGCCCGTAGGTCAGCGCGGCCGCGGCGCCCTCAAGGACAGGCTCACACATCGGCAAGCGCGGCCGCGGCCCTGCCAGCCACCCCCGCTCCCTGACACCGAGGCTGCCCTGCACGGGGGCTGCCCTGCTTCCCCATGCACCGTCCCAGCCTGATACTACACAGGAGCCCCCTCCCCAGCCTGTCTGCTGGTATGGCTGCTGCCAGCACAGGGCCATTTTAGGGCCCCCCCCCAGTTCTCAGGTTGTGGGTTCCAGGAAGAGCCCCCTCTAGTCAGGCTGTGCCAGGACAGGGGCAGGAGACCCCTGGAACCCTTGGGGCACTGGTCCATCCATCTGCCTTCTCCGGCGTGGTTTTGCACAGGTCCCTTGGAGTTCACACCCCGGGCCTGCCTGGCGTCAGGCCTGGAGAGGCACAACTTGGAGCAGATTCTGGGCTGCTCCTGGGCGTTGCACTGGGCATGGTTCACCCAGCCCCCATGCCAATGGGGAATTATGGATTGGATTAAAAAGTCTGTAAGGTGGATAGAAAGCTGTCTGCATCATTGGGCTCAACGGGTAGTGATCAATGGCTCGATGTCCGGCTGGCGGTCGGTTTCAAGCAGGATGCCAAGGGTCGGTTCTAGGGCTAGTTTTTGTTCAACATGTTTCTCGATGAACTGGATGAGGGGATGGATTGGATCCTCAGCAAGTTCGCAGAAGACACTAAGCTAGGGGGAGAGGTAGATACGCTAGAGGGCAGGGATAGGGTCCAGAGTGACCTGGACAGATTAGAGGATTGGGCCACAAGAAATCTGAGGAGGTTCAACAAGGACAAGTGCAGAGTCCTGCACTTGGGACGGAAGAATCCCAAGCATTGTTACAGGCTGGGGACTGACAGGCTCAGTAGCAGTTCGGCAGAAAAGGACCTGGGGGTTACAGTGGATGAGAAGCTGGATATGAGTCAACAGGGTGCCCTGGTAGCCAAGAAGGCTAATGGCATATTAGGTTGCATTAAGAGGAGCGTTGCCAGCAGATCCAGAGAAGTGATTATTCCCCTTTATTTGGCTCTGGTGAGGCCACATCTGGAGTATTGTGTCCAGTTCTGGGCCCCCCACTACAGGAAGGATGTGGACACATTGGAGAGAATGCAGCGGAAGGAGACCAAAATGCTGAGGGGGCTGGAGCATATGACCTATGAGAAGAGGCTGAGGGATTTGGGCTTGGTTAGTCTGCAGAAGAGCAGAGTGAGGGGGGATTTGAGAGCAGCCTCCAACTTCCTGAAGGGGGGTTCCAAAGAGGCTGTTCTCAGTGGTGGCGGATGGTAGAACAAGGAGCAATGGTCTGAAGTTGCAGTGGAGGGGGTCTAGGTTGGATATTAGGAAAAACTATTTCCCTAGGAGGGTGGTGAAGCACTGGGCTGGGTTCCCTAGGGAGGGGGCGGAGTCTCCATCCCTAGAGGTGTTTACGTCCCGGCTGGACACAGCCCTGGCTGGGGGGATTGAGTCGGGTTGGTCCTGCCTTGTGCCAGGGGCTCCTGAGGTCTCTGCCCACCCTGGGATTCCATAATTCTAAAACGCTTGGCGCCGGGCACTGGCCTGCAGCTCCCATTGTGGGGAATAGCACCCAGCTGAGCACCCCGAGGGGACTCTGTCGGATCCCTTTTGTGCCTGTCGCTTTAAGAGGAGACCGCCTGCAGTGACCAAGCAATCTTCTCTTCAGTTACCAGTAAGGTGGCAGGCCCGTGTGCAGGTGAAAGGAGCCGGACACCCAGGAGCCCTGCAAATGCGCCCCACCCTTCCCCTCCCTCCTGTAACCAGGAGAGCCCATCTCTGGGCAGGAGAGGGCCTGAGCACCCCAGGGCTCTCAGCTCTGCGCTGAGATGGCCACAGAAGCCCCTCAGCGCACGTGGCAGTGGCTTTGCTGTGGACACGCATTGAATGGGGCTGAGAAGCCATCGACTCATTTGCTCAGACCACCGGGAAGGCAAGAGACTCCCAGGCAGCCACGTCCATGCTGGTTAGGTACCGGGGCAGGCTCGTGGTCTAAGGGCGGGGTGATTCTCCGTGGGCCCTATGCGCACGTCCATGCTGGCCTGGGCTCGGACTGTGGGGCTGGCCACTGCAGTGCAGACCCTCTGGCTTGGCTGGAGCCTGGTCTCTGAGATCCCACAAGGGGACACTCCCACAGCCCAAAGGTCTGCACAGTGATTTATGGCCCTGCCGCTGTGGCGGTGAGTCGGGTTCCCCCCGACCCTGCACCCCGTCTGCAGCAAGATGAGACTCCACCAGCCAGTCGAACAGAGAGGGGTTACTGCTGCTCCAGGATACGGCCCACACCGGCGTGATGTGGACATAAGGAGTCAAGGGCTGGCAGCCCTAGACCCCTTGGGGTGGGGTCCACAGGCCCCTGACCCCTCAGTACTCAGCTTAGTCTCCTCTCTTCATGTTTTCCCAGCCAACCTGCCCAGCTCCCAGCCCTGCCCCCCACCCAGGTGGTCGTCTCCGCCTCCCTCCCTTTGTCTCTCCCCCTAGGAAGAGCCTTGTTATCTGCTCAAGCTGGTCCTAGCGTCTGGGCTAATACACATGTGGGTGAGTCAGTGGGAATCGCACAGCACAGCACAGGGGGACACCGGGGTACAGAGCAGACAGCCCCCCCACTGCGTCACAGCCGCCCGAGCCCCAGGGCTGTCACTGCAGGGGGACACACGGATGCGGCCAGGCAGGGTTCTGCCTGCAGTGCACTGGTGGGGCACGGGGCACACGCATTGTTCCACTGCCCATGGCTGTGGCAGGGCGGAGTGCGAAGGGAACATCAGAGCGGCCAGGCTGGGTCAGACCAAAGGTCCATTTACCCAGCGTCCTGGCTGCCCACAGTGGCCAATGCCAGGTGCCCCAGAGGTAGTGAACAGAACAGGGAATCATAAACTGATCCCTCCCCTGTCATCCATTCCCAGCCTCTGACAAACAGAAGCTGGGGACACCATTCCTGCCCATCCTGGGTAATAGCCATTGCTGGACCTGTCCTCCATGAATCTATCTAGCTCTTTTTTGAACCCTGTTAAAGTCCTAGCCTTCACCACATCCTCTGGCAAGGAGTTCCACAGGTTGACTGTACACTGTGTGAAGAAAATCTTCCTTTTGTTTGTTTTAAACCTGGTACCTATTAATTTCATTTGGTGACCCTAGTTCTTATGTTATGGGAATAAGTAAATACATTTTCTTTATTCATGTGTAATGATTTTATAGACCTCTATCACATCATGGATGTGGACGCATTGGAGAGGGTCCAGCGGTGGGCAACCAAAATGATTAGGGGGTGGAGCATATGACCTACGAGGAGCGGCTGAGGGATTTGGGTCTGTTTAGTCTGCAGAAGAGAAGAGTGAGGGGGGATTTGATAGCAGCCTTCAACTTCCTGAAGGGAGGTTCCAAAGAGGATGGAGAGAGGCTGTTCTCAGTGGGGGCAGATGGCAGAACAAGGAGCAATGGTCTCAAGTTACAGTGGGGGAGGTCTAGGTTGGATATTAGGAAAAACTATTTCCCTAGGAGAGTGGTGAAGCACTGGGATGGGTTACCCAGGGAAGTAGTGGAGTCTCCATCCCTAGAGGTGTTTAAGTCTCGGCTTGACAAAGCCCTGGCTGGGTTGATCTAATTGGGATTGGTCCTGCCTAGAGCAGGGGGCTGGACTTGATGACTCCTGAGGTCTCTTTCAGCGCTATGGTTCTATGATCCCCCCCTAGTCTCCTCTTTTCTAAACTGAACAGTCCAAATCTTTTTAATCGCTCTTCATATGGGACCCGTTCCAAACCCCTCCTCATTTTTGTTGCCCTTTTTTGAACCTTTACCAATGCCAATAGATCTTTTTTTGAAATGAGGCAACCACATCTGTACGCAGTATTCAAGATGTGGGCGTCCCATGGTTTTATATGGAGGCAATAAGATTTTCTCTGTCTTATTCTCTATCCCTTTTTTAATTATTCCTGACATTCTGTTTGCTTTTTTTACTTCTGCTGCACAAAGGGGATGTTTTCAAAGAACTATCCACAATGACTCCGAGATCTCTCTCTTGGGTAGTTGTAGCTAAATTAGTCCCCATCATATTGTATGTATAGTTGGGTTTATTTTTTCCAATGTGCATTACTTCATATTTATCAACATTAAATTTCGTTTGCCATTTTGTTGCCCAATCACTTAGGCAACAAATCACATTGAACCATACACCAAAATAAGATATGCCATTTGAACTACGCAAATTGCGTATCTTATTTCAATGTAATTTCAAAATAGCTTATTTCAAAATTTGGCACTGTCTACACAGCACTTATTTAGAAATAAATCATTATTCCAAAACTTCCCTTACTCCTCGTGGAATGAGGTTTACCGGGATGTTGGAATAGTGAGCCCATTATATTTTGAAGTAACAGGCATGCTCAGAAGATGCAGATAGCTATTTCAGGATACCTCTGGTATCCCAATATAGCAGTGTAGTGTAGACGTAGACTTAGTTTTGTGATCTTTTTGAAACTCTTCCCAGTCTGCTTTGGTCTGAACCATCTTGAGCAGTTTAGTGTCGTCTGCAAATTTTGCCACCTCCCTGTTTACCCCTTTCTCTAGACCATTTATATATATATATGTTGAATAGGATTGGTCCCAGTATAGACCCTTGGGGAACCCCCCTAGTTACCTCTCTCCATTCTGAAAACTGACCATTTATTCCTACCCTTTGTTTCCTGTCTTTTAACCAGTTATCAATCCATGAGAAGACCTTCCCTCTTATCCCATGACAACTATAATTAAGAGCCTTTGGTGAGGGACCTTGTCAAAGGCTTTCTGGAAATCTAAGTATACTATCGCCACTGAATTCTGCCATGAAGCCTCTAGGGATTTCATGCCAGTGCCAAGCCTAGATAAAGGAGGAGGGTTGGTCAGATGAGTGTCGATGCGCTGATTGTAAAACAACAGTATGAATGAAATCAGTATGACTAACTGATAAAAGATGCCGGCTCGGACTTCGCCCAGAAAAACAAGGTCAGCGATACCAATCCAGCGATCGGGGTTGGGTTGATAAGTTGGCTACCAAAAGGAAACTACAACTAACACATATACTATCAATCGGAACGTGGAATGTCTGAATGCTGTGGGCGACAGGAAAGTTACAGCTGCTTCGAAAGGAGATGGAGAGATACCGATGTGATATACTTGGACTGGCGGAGATGCGCTGGACAGCATCGGGAGAGATGTGCGGTTGCAAAGTCAGTTGGTCAGGGAACAAAGCGAAACATGAGGCAGGAGTCGGATTCCATCTTAGCAAAAGAGCTAGAGGAGTATTGTTAGGATACAAACCGGCGAGTGCAAGAATGATGGTAGTGAGATTCGAAGTGAAACTGTTCAACATCTCGGGCGTTCAGGTGTATGCATCCACATCAGACCGCACAGAGGAAGAGATGGAGCTATTCTATAAAAATTTGACGAAGATGCTAGAGGAGATACCAAAGAGAGATGTGTTGATCATTGGAAGAGACTGGAATGGGAAGGTTGGAAGAGACAATGAAGGTTGGGAGAGAGTCATGGGAAGCTTTGGATATGGAGAAAGAAATGAACGAGGCGAGAAACTACTAGAGTTTGCTATGGAGCATGAGATGGTGATCTGCAACACGAGATTCCAACAAAAGGAGTGTAGGAGGTGGACATGGCGATCGAACAACAGGAAGTCCAAGAATATGATAGCTATGATTTTGATAGGAAGAAGATGGATAATATCAGTACAGCAATGCCAAACTTTCCAAGGAGCGGATATGGACACAGACCACAGTCTAGTGATTGCGAACATCAAGATGAAACTTAAGAGAGAGTATAAGACACAGTTAAAGAAACGAAGAGACGTGGCGTGGCGAGGCTAGGCAAGGAAGAAATACAGAACACGTACAGAGCAGCGCTTGAAGAGGAGATCAGGAACGCGGGCACAGAGAAAGACCTAGATACGAGAGTTGAAGAGATAGCTGCGGTGATAGAAGAGGCAATTGAGCAGATGGTTCCAGAAGAAGAGAAGATCAATAAGAAGTGGATTACGCAGGACACACTGAAGTTGGTCCAAGAGAAGAGAGTATTAAAGATCAGAAGGGATGTCTCCGAGAGGGCGGAACAGCAATATAGAGTGAAATGCAACGTGGTAAGGAAAGCGGCTAGAATGGATAAGGCGAAGTGGTTAGAGGAGCAGGGTGAAGATATAGGGTATGTCTACACTTGCACCCTAGTTCGAACTAGGGATGCAAATGTAGGCATTCGAAATAGTCAATGAAGCGGGATTTAAATATCTCGCGCTTCATTAGCATGATCTCGCCGGTGCATTACTCCGATCAACAGCTGTTTCGAAAGTGAAAGTGCATGCCGGGATGTGTTAGTTCGAACCAAACCCCTTGGTTCAAACTAATGTTACTCCTCAAAAAATGAGGAAAAACGTTAGTTCGAACCAAGGGGTTTGGTTCGAACTAACGCGTCCCGGCGCGCACTTTCACTTTCAAAACAGCTGTTGATCAGAGTAATGCAGCGGCGAGATCATGCTAATGAAGCGCGGGTTATTTAAATCCCCGCTTCATTGACTATTTCGAATGCCTACATTTGCATCCCTAGTTCGAACTAGGGTGCAAGTGTAGACATACCCATAGAGAGGTATTACGGTGAATATAATATCAGTGAGGCGTATAAGATGATTAGGAATATTAATAGGTAGTGGCAGATGGCGATCAAAGACAAGAATGAAAAGGTGCTCATGAACAAGGAGAAGGTTGAGCAGTGATGGACAAGATATTGTACCAATCTGTACAAAGCACAGTTGGACCCAAGTGTCTCAGAGAGACTGATCAAAGAATTGAAAGAGATATCACCACCAAGCATGGAGAGTGAGACTGATATTCTGAAGGAGGAAGTAGAAAGAGCAGTGAAACGACTAAAGAACCCTGGAAATGATCAGATCATGGGAGAGATGATCAAATATGGCAGAGAAAGTATGATTCAGGAAATACACTGACTATGTAATATAGTGTGGAAATAAGGGAAAGCACCTAAGGAATGGACAAGATCTGTGCTAGTGACAATACACAAGAAAGGAAGAGGATTGGAGTGGGGTAACTAGTGGTGTCCCCCAAGGGTCAGTCCTAGGACCAATCCTGTTCAACTTATTCATAAATGATCTGGAGAAAGGGGTAAGCAGTGAGGTGGTAAAGTTTGCAGATGATACCAAACTGTTTAGGATAGTCAAGACAGAAGCAGACTGTGAGGGACTCCAAGAAGATCTCACCAAACTGAGTGATTGGGCAACAAAATGGCAAATGAAATTTAATGTGGATAAGTGTAAAGTAATGCACGTCGGGAAAAATAACCCCAACTATACGTACAGTATGATGGGGGCCAATTTGGCTACGACAAATCAGGAAAGAGATCTTGGAGTTATCGTGGACAGTTCTCTGAAAACTTCCACACAGTGTTCAGTGGCGGTCAAAAAGGCAAATAGGATGCTCGGAATTATTAAGAAAGGGATAGAAAATAAGACCCAGAATATCTTACTGCCCCTGTATAAAACTATGGTACGCCCATATCTTGAATACTGTGTACAGATGTGGTCTCCTCACCTCAAAAAAGATATTTTGGCCTTGGAAAGGGTTCAGAAAAGGGCAACTAAAATGATTAGGGGTTTGGAACGGGTCCCATATGAGGAGAGGTTAAAGCGACTGGGACTTTTCAGTTTAGAAAAGAGGAGACTGAGGGGGGATATGATAGAGGTCTATAAAATCATGAGTGGTGTGGAGAGGGCCAATAAAGAGAAGTTATTTATTAGTTCCCTAAATAGAAGAACTAGAGGACACCAAATGAAATTAATGGGTAGCAGGTTTAAAACTAATAAAAGAAAGTTCTTCTTCACACAGCGTGTAGTCAGCCTGTGGAACTCCTTGCCAGAGGAGGCTGTGAAGGCTAGGACTATAATAGAGTTTAAAGAGAAACTAGATAATTTCATGGAGGTTAGGTCCATAAAAGGCTATTAGCCAGGGGATAAAATGGTGTCCTTGGCCTCTGTTTGTCAGAGGTTGGAGAGGGATGGCAGGAGACAAATCGCTTGATCATTGTCTTCGGTCCACCCTCTCTGGGGCACCTGGTGCTGGCCACTGTCGGCAGACAGGACATTGGGCTGGATGGACCTTTGGTCTGACCCAGTACGGCCATTCTTATGTTCTTATGAGTGCAAGAACTACAGAATGATTGCCTTAATGAGTCATCTAGGCAAGGTGCTGATGATGATACTGACGGAGAGAATGAGATCGCAGATAGAAGAATATCTAGTGGATGAGTAAGTGGGACTCAGGAAAGACAGAAGTACCATACAGCAGATATTGGCACTAAGATTGATAGCGGAGAAAGCTTGGCGAAAGAAAAGAACGTCTACAATTGTTTCGGTGATTTTCAGAAGACATTTGACAGTATAGATCAGAAAGTGACTTGGGTGGTGTTGGAGTCATACAGAGTGGATAGCAGACTGATATGGTACTGATATGGTTGCTGAAGGATATCAACGATAATGCGGAGGCAGTGGAGAGAATATGCAGAGAGTTGGGAAGTTGGTTTAGAACAAGTAGAGGTACGAGACAAGGAGATCCGATATCACCGAGTATCTTCATCATGCACCTAGAGAGAGTGATGGACAAGATCAAGGAAGAGGTAGGAGGGATATTGGTGCACGGGATGAGAATTAACAACTTGAGGTTTGTGGATTATATAGTTATCATCGAGGAAGATGAAGAGAAGCTAGTGAGAACAGTGCAGGTGCTAAATGAGGAAGGGAAGCGGTATGGACTGATTATGAATATCGATAAAACGAAGACAATGGTATTTGGAGATAAGGAAACAGGAAGGAAGATCAGTGTAGATGGGATCGAACTAGAGAATGTAGAGAAGTTCACGTATTTGGGGAGCAACATGACATATGATCTAGACTGTAAGAAGGAAATAGTGACTGGAATAGTGAAAGCAAGAGCGAGTTTGAAGGCAATGGATAAGATCTGGAAAAGTAAAGCAATTAGCTTAGGAATGAAGCTGAGCGTCTTGAAAATGTGTGTATTTAGCAGCATGTTGTACGGATGTGAGACATGGGTGATAACAAAAGATTCGAAGAGAAGGATACTGGCATTCAAAAGGAGTTGTTATAGAAAGATCCTGAGAATAGGATGGATGCAGAAGGTCACCAACGAGAAATTATATAGGTAGATACAGCTGAAAGAGAACCTACTGCAGAAGGTTATACAGCGGAAGTTACAGCTATTCGGGCATATCTGCAGAATGAACGACGAGCAAAAAATTAAGACCCTGGTATTCGGCATAATGGATGGTCTGAATAGGAGAGGCAGACCCCACAGAGAATGGGTAGATGATATAGCAGATTGGTGCGGAGCTAGTCTACAGAAACTAAGCCACTCTGCGTTGGACAGGGAAAGATGGAAGGAAATAGTGAGGGAGGCATCAGACACCAACAGGTGTTGAGCCCATGGTTGTTGTTGTTGATGATGATGATGATATATCCACTAGATCCCTCTTCTCCACATGTTTGTCAATCCCCTCAAAGAACTTTAGTAGATTAGTGGGGCATGATTTCCCTTTACAAAACCATGTTGACTTTTCTCCAACAAATTATGTTCATCTATGTGTCTGACAATTCTGTTCTTTATTATAGTTTCAACTAATTTTTCCCAGTACTGATATTAGACTTACCCATCTGTAATTGCCAGGATCACCTCTATAACCCTTTTTAAAGATTGGTGTCATGTTAGCTATCTTCCAGTCATTGGTACGGAAGCTGATTTAAAGGATAGGTTATAAACCGCAGTTAGTAGTTCCACAATTTCCCATTTGACTTCTTTCAGAACTCTTGGGTGAATGCCATCTGGTCCTGGTGACTTGTTACTGTTAAGTTTATCAATTTGTTCCAAAACCTCCTCTAATGGCACCTCAATCTGGGACAATTCCTCAGATTTGTCACCTAAAAAGAATGGCTCAGGGTTGGGAATCTCCCTAACATCCTCAGCCGTGAAGACTGAAGCAAAGAATTCATTTAGCTTCTCCACAATGACTTCATCATCTTTGAGAGCTCCTTTCACATTCGATTGTGCAGGAGCCCCATTGGTTGTTTAGCCAGCTTCCTGTACTTAAAAACATTTTGCTATTTCTTTATGTGGGGTCAGGGCGTGTTAAAGAGGGAACCTTTGGTCGGCCTGACTTTGCTTTCAAGGCTTTGCATGGCTGGGTCGCTCTCTGAAGAATCCAAATGGGGGTTTAAAGCCGTTTTGGGGGGAATCTCCTGGGGTGGGAAAGAAAACGCGGCCAGTGACGTCACCATGGACACGTGCAGGCCGGCTCGTTTCCCGGCACTGAGTTAGTGGCACCGTGCTGAGGAGAAGAGCGGCTGGAGGGCGGCTTTCGGGGGAGAGGCAGAGCTGCATGAAGAGCTCTGCAGGCCTGGCATTCCCAGTGTCCTTGAAGAGCAGCGGGGGGCCCTAGGCAGACACAATGCTGTGCATCAGCCACAGACTAAGGGCAGGATTTTCCAGAGGCTGGTCGTGCCCGGGCTCTGTCCGTGGCCAGGAGGGAGGCTACAGAGCAGCCCTGGGAAGCTCTCCTCTGTGGCCGAGCAGACGTCCTAACCCTCCTCAGCCGGACCCAGCTGGGACCCTGTTTCCACAGAGCGTGGCGAGGGAAGACCAGGCCTGAGGGCCTAGTGGTGAACATGCTGGCTGCGGGTGCAGAACTGGGTGCGGTTCTTGCTCAGCTGTGGGCTCTCTCAGGGGGCACCTCTTCCGGTGCCTCCGCATCTCCCTGTCCGTAGGGGTCACTTTGATGCCCTCTGGCACCCAGGACGAGCATGACGATCCAGTCATTAAGGCGCGTGGGGTACGTTGCCATGGTGATGGGGGACACAGCAGTAGAGTGCTTGCCACCCCACGGGGGACAGAGGGGATTGTGGGTAGCGCCCTAGTGTGGGTTTGCTTGGATTTGCTGGGCTCTAGCGCCTTCCAGTGCATGGTAGCTAAGCGCCCATGGAGCCTTGTGCTGTTAAAGCGGGTCAGCAGCAGCTGCTGTGTCCGGCACCTGCTGTCCCGCTCTCTGTGCTTGTGCGACGCCATCACCGCTCTGACGGGGACATTTCAGAGCCGTCTCTCCCTGCCTGTAGCAGGCGCCTCCACAGCCCCACGAGTGACTGGAAATATGAGGCCAAACAAACACAGGGCACCTGTGATAAGCTGTACGCCCGCTCCTGACGGGACGCACATCCCTCTCCTGGCACATTGCTTCCCCGCGCCTGGCCAGGACATGACACCTCTCTCTTCGTGCTCCAGCCCAGCTACCCGGCCGCCGAGCGCTGGCTGCATCGTGCAGCTGGCGGAAGATCTCTCCAGGGGCCGTGCACCGTGGGGTCAGGGGACGGGTTAACTGCATTTGAACGGCAACGTACCAATGGAGTTACGACATGCAGCTGCCTGGTCTCGGAGCTGCTGAGAGAGCTGTGCCTGCCACAGGGACAGAGCAGCTTCTACGGCTGTTGCACAAGGGAAGCTGGTGATGATGACTCCCCGACTCACCCATCCAGGGGCTGATGTGGAACAGAGCCTCTTCCCACATGACACCTGGACGCGAAAGATCTCAGAGCTATTGGCACCGAGGTGGCCCGGGCGCGGGGCCACCCGGTGTCACTAAGGGCTACAGGAGTCAGAAGGACCCAGGCTGTGGAGGAGAGTTCTGGTTTCAGACTCCCTTGGAAGTCAGCGGCATCAGCGCAGTCAAACCATCGGCACTGGAGGTGGGGGGGTGAGCTCATTCGGGGGACGGCCTCACAAACAGGCTAGGGACACCATTCCTACCCATCCTGGCTAATAAGTATTCATGGACCTGTCCTCCATGAATTAATCTAGTTCTTTTTTGAACCCTGTTAAAGTCCTGGTCTTCACAACATCCTCTGGCAAGGAGTTCCAGAGGTTGACTGTGCATTGCATGAAGAAAAACCTCCTTTTGTTTGTTTTAAACCTGGTATCTATTAATTTCATTTGGTGACCCCTAGTTCTTATGTTATAGGAACAAGTAAATAACGTTTCTATATTCACTTTCTCCACACCTGTATCACGTTGGGACAGCTGTGTTCCTGATGCCTGGCCCAGGGAACGGTGGGTCGGCTGAAAGTCAGTTGAAACAAGAAAGCAAGTAGGTTGACTGGCAAGTGGCCGCCTCTGTAGGAACCGGCAGGCGGTGAGGCTGTTCTGCTTGGCTGCTCCCCATCTACACATTCTCCTGACGGGCTTTGGTTCCTGCTTTCCCAGGTAGCCAAGGGGCTGCCTGGCAGTTGGCCAAAAGATGCAGAGCTCAGTCAGGGCAGTTCTCCAGGCCGCTTCCGGGCCAGGCTGCTGGAATTCGACGGAGCAAGTCTGCAGAGAGTGTCTGTGGGCACAAACCAAACTGAACTTTGGGCTGCCTGTTCCCTTCCCGCGACCCGCGGCGGCTGTGCAGCAAGTCTTCATCCTCAAGGGACCAACTTGGAGCTCTTTGGGGGTGCAGGAGTCACCCAACCAGGGAGCAGAGACAATACCAAGTGAGTAATTCCAAACATGAGGCCGAGGGCTGAAACAATTTTTACATGGCGGGGAGGGTTGAACCAAACTCTTCACCTTGGTTAGGACAGAAACCACTGCAAGCCGGGGGTGTGGCGCCAATCCCCCCTCCTCCCCGCACTCCCAGTTACAGCACCGGTGAACGTGGCAAAGTGGGAGCGTGTTCTCCAGAGAGGTGCTGGCCCACAACAAACACGGTCATTAAAACAGCTACGTGGTGGACAATTCACCAGCAGACAAATGGGGCAAATTTGCGGAGCCAACTTTCCACAGTGAGTCGTGTGGCTGGTTCCGTCCCCGGCACGTTCTGCCTGGAGCCCGCGAGCGCTGCCAGCGGGCAGGACAGAGAGGCTGCAGGTTGAGTGAGGAGCGCATTAGGGCCGAGTGCTGCGACGCTGCTTTCCACCCCTGCCCTCCCTGTATTTCCCGGGACTGGCAGGAGCTCGGCGCACAGACAGAGTGCACGCGCAGGCACGGCTGGTTCTGGGCAGCTAACGAACGGCGAGTCAGCGCCATGGCCCAGGGCTCCCAGCCCCGCGCTGCGTGTTCCACATGAGCTTCCCTGTGAGCCAATGCCTGGGTGGGGCTTCCCCTGGGAGGCATCTCGCGCCTGCCCGCTTGTGGCACAAGGACTCTATGTCTGGGCCTGGCATGTGCCCAGCATGGGTCAGCCCCACCAGCCATGGGCCCCGGGGACACGCGCCAGCCCATGCTGCACTAACCAGCTCCTCTCTTGCCTAACGCGTATGGCTCAGCAGTGCCAGCCAGCCGGACTCCTGCAGGCTGCCAGCTCCTCTCCAGCTCCAACCAGCCTGGCCATGGAGCCATTCCTCTGAGCCAGTCAGCTTTGACCTGCACTCTGGGAACCTGCACCCCGGCCCACAGCGCCAAGCAGGTCCTGGCTGCTGACCGCTCAGAAAGCCCCCAGCCGATGCTCGACGTCACCAACCACGCCGCCGAGCGGATGGGCCTCCGCTTCCACGCCGGGAGTGCGCCTCGCTCCACATGGAGGGCGGCAGCAGGGACCTGGTCCGGGGGCGCGATTCCTGAGGCTGGGCGAGCCCCTGGCGTCCCTCGAAGAGGGGCAGTTGTACCAACATCTGGGCAGGCCCACAGGAGTCCGTGTCTGGCCGGCCCCTGCAGACGCCATAGCAGAGACCCTGCGGGACGCAGCTAGCGTCAGCGACTCCCTGCTCCCCTCTGCCAAAAGAGAAGCCGGCTCGACATCTTCCTGGTCCCACGTCCCCTTTGCCCTCAGGGATCAGCCATGGCCAAGGTGTCCCTGAACGAGTCAGAGAGCGCCCTCCGGCAGCTGGGGAGGAATTGGTCCAACGCCCCCAGAGCCACTTTCCATCTGCCACAGGCCAGGCAGCACCAAGATGCCCTGAATGGGCGGCCAGTGTGACGGGCAGGAGATCCCCAGGCCTTCCGCCTCCTGATGCGCCAGACTCACCGGCGAGGGGCACCGCAGGCAGCGCCGGGCGGGACGCGGTCAGCAGCACATCATTGGGTGCTCTCTGAGCAGGAGGTGCCAAATACCTCCAGGCTCCCTGGAGGCCGAGTTCGGGGGGGCCCTCCTCACTCTGGTCCCATGCCCACCACACTGCACGGCGTCTGGAGAAGATCAGCTGCTGCTGGAGGCGGTGCCAGGCCGACAGGCGCTGGGATCCTGGTCCGTGCACAGAGCCCAGGCCACGCCCTCACCACCCCTCTGCCAGCACGATGCTGGAGAGGATCCTGACAGGCGCCACTACGCTGACAGCCTCAGGTGGAACCGGGCCAGGGCAAGGTGACCAGCAAGTGGGACGCCAGCAACCACTGCCCCCCCCCACCTCCCTGGGGCAGCCTCACCCACTTCGTCCCCCGGGCCTGGCTCAGTTGTGTCCTCTCAACAGAGCCGCCCACCACGGGCACAGGGACGGGTGCTGTGGGAAGTGCGACTACATCAACATGACACCACCCCACGGCCTGTGCGGTTGCCGAACCCCCCCCACCCCCGAACCAGGCCGCTCTGCCACAGCACCCATCAGAGCCGACGGGCCAACGCCCACTGCCCAGCTTGAGGAGGATCAGTCGACACCCCCCAGACACCGGCGTGACTCATCCCGCTGGACGTCATGGCGCCTTCGACAATGGGACAATTGGACTCCAGCCATCTCGGAAGGTGGAGAAGCACCCACTGGCCAACACCCTGGGAGCCAGCTGCGGGGTCAAATCCACGCCCTGTCTGTGGAGCCCTGGGCGCACGGGACCCCAACAACGAGCTGGTACTGACAGCATGTGGCGGCTGCGCACGGTCTCCAACGCCACCAGAGGATCCAGAGACACAGCCCAGGATGCATGAACGGGGCTGGCAACAAGGGACACAGCCGGGGAGGAGCCTGGCTCTTTCCCTGACAGACCCTATCTTTCTGCAGAAGACCTGCCCAGACACCAACAGACGGAGGGACAACCCCCCGCCCCCCCCCCCACACGCAGAGCCGCTCTCCCGCCACTGACCCTGCTCAAACGCCTCTGGGCAGGGAACCCGAACTCGCTGTTCTCTACGCTCCCCCTCACCCCTCCCTTAGGGGGGCCTGCATACCCCGCAAGCTCTGTACCCCGACCTGCAGCGGGAGCTCACCAGGCGTGGTCCCCGAAGGGCAGGACCATTCCTTGGAGCTGGCTTTCACAGGGCCTGAATAACGTGTCTGGACACAGGACCATGCTGATGGGCTGCTGAGTTCTCGGCGGCCTAGGTACCACAGGGCTTTTCTCAGGCACCCAGCACCGGGGAATGGAAATACAGAAGCCGCTGAAGCTAGTGGGGGGTTTCCAGTGATGACGACAGTAGCAGCCCCCGCGCCTGCCCCAGGCAGCCTCTGGTCTGCGAACGCCAGGAGCTCTGCCTAGGGCTTGGCTCACTCTCCAGGATTCACACTTGTGCCTCTTGGGCAGCTTTCGGCTCAGACCCAAGAGGTGTCCCTGGAACCCAGGTCAGGCAGGGTCATGGGACGGCTCCTGGCCTCTGCTCTGCCCTGTTCTGGGAGCCGCCCTCTGGGCACAGCAGGGATGCTGGGGCTTCTGGTTGCTGTCCCAGATGCAGACAACTCAGGCCCGGGGGGGTGGGCAGGGGAGCTGTAATGGAGGCTTTTTCTGCCCCCGCCCCAGCCTCCGGCCATTGCTCCGAGTGGTTTCCTACGCTCTCAGTCTCACTGTCACTGCGCGGAGGAGACGGACGCTTCTTGCTGCTGCCTCAGAGCAGCCCTTCTCTCCAGTGTGTTCCAGGGCTCACCCCGGCCCGCCTCTGCCTGTGTGGTCTCTTGCACTACATGGGGCTCATACATAAATAATGGGAAAAGTTCTTCATCTCCATTCGGCAGCTCCTGGTATCACAATGCTGCTGCACAAAAGCCATCTTATTAGCCCCAAGTGCAAAATGCTGCCTTTTCTCGCAGAAGCTCATTAATTGCAGGTCACCATTCAACAAGAAAGATGAGGCACTTGAGTTCTTCAGGCTCTCATTAGCCACCGAGCTGAACAGTATGTGTGAAATTAACAGTCACCTGAGTACCTCTATAATTTCATAATTATTAGGCCTAATGGGTTAGTCTCTGCCAAATGGCTTTAACTCCTTCCTGGCCACTTACAGGAATGGCGCCAGCCTTCGAAGTTGGCCTGTTCCAGGAGGGGGCTTTTAAACGCCATTTAATGGATTTTTGCAAAAATAATAATAAAGAGGAAAAAACTCTCCGGTATCATGCACTGTTTGCAGTGTAACATATGTTTAGCTTTTAATTATTCATACGCAGAGCGCCAAGAAAGCGGGTAGCCTCGGATCCGCACGAGTGGGTGAAAGCTCTCACTGGAAAGGGAACGTAATTGGTTTTAAAATGGGGGGGGGTTATATTTGTGTGTGAGAGAGAGTTGTGCCTTTGCATTCTCATCTCCTGGCTGAGTCCATCAGATTGTTCCCCTTGCCTCACATTTTTATGCACCTGAGGGTTAAAACCAGCCCAACCCCAGAGAGACTCTGGCTTTGCTTTGCACGCCGGGCGCTTGGCCTGGCAGCGGCTTTCCATGGGGATGTTCTGATCCTTGAACTAGGCTTGGAAGAGGAGGCAGGGAGGGCCTCTCACCTCCAGCCACTGCACGGTTGGTGGCAATGTCCCGGACCCCACTGCAGAGCACGGGGGCTTGCCGGGGCCACAGAGAAACATGCTGGGCACTGGCCTGGCCTGACACCGGCCCATGACAGGACCTTATGCCAGAGCCACAGGAGGGGCAAGTAACTCAGCCCAGGGCAGGGACATCGGGAGCTTCCTCCCTGCCCTCGGAGCCTCAGCAAGAGACTGCAGGGAGCACAGCCCTGTGCCCACTCTCTGGCGGGTTCCAGGCCCCTCTCTGACGCACGCCTCCCAGGTGGCCGGGGACAAGTCACTGTCTCGTGCTGTGCCTCAGTTTCCCCATAAGAGCACAGGGCAGAGAGACGTCACTCCCCACGTTTGTGCAGAGTCTTGTACAGAGCGCACTGGAGAAAGGCCACGTGGGAGGTCACCACTGAAACCAGGTCTGTTTTCTGTTCACAAGCTGTCTGCACACCCGGCGTGAGCTGGCGGATTGTATCTCGGCAACAGATGGTTCCCCACAGACATGCCTGGCCTGGGAGCTTTCGAGGCCTCCCTCGCCTAGAGCCAAGTGGGAGTGCCCTCGCGTGGGGCAGCCCCGCAGGAAACATGCAGGCCTGGGAACCACAGGCACCATCCTCCCCTTCTAGCCGCTCCTGCCCCAGAGGGAGGCTGCCTGGCTGTGGCCAGGGATCCGGGTTGGAACAGCTCTGGGCTCCTTCCTGCCTGGAGCAGAGAGAGGACGGGAGAGGCCAGTTTGCCAGCTGGAAAGCTGCTTGGAGAGAGGCAGCTCCTGAGTGCTGGGCTGACACACTCCAGGGCCTGGGCCTGTAAAATCTTGCCCCCCCACCCCCGCAGGGGCGCAGACGCCTGCAGCCGTGTCAGGGAAAGGGGCCCCCTGTAGTGGCAGGGCTAACGTGCTCCGAGCGGGCTCTGGGCGCACCCCCAGCTCGCGGGCGAGGGCGCTTCTCGGGCACTCAGCACTGGGGCATCCAAACGCAAAACCCTCTGACGCCAACAGGGGGTTATGGTAGTAGCGCCCCCCCACACACACACAGTGACGGCGCCCGGCTCCCTGGTCTGTGTCCGGCTGCTCTGCCGTGGTTTGTTCACCTCGGGGTCCAATCCCGGCTCCGAAAAGGGGCCGCTGAGCAGCCGGAGCCAGGGCAACAGCAACCCCTCCCAGAGCCCTCAGCCAGGCATGGCCAGCCCGGCAGGCGGGTGGGCTCGTGCAGACCCCTCCTCGGGGAGGGAAGCAGCCAGGCAGCAGGCAAGCGCCTGGGGGAGCGGCTCTGTTCAAAGATGCTTTGAGGGAGCAGAGTGGCGGGGCGGAAGCATGCTGGGCCCATAACGCGGAGGTTGATGGATCGAAACCATCCTCTGCTACCTGTGGGCCAGCTTCTACCCAGGGAAGTGATTGTTCCCCTTTACTTGGCTCTGGTGAGGCCACATCTGGAGTATTGTGGCCAGTTCTGGGCCCCCCACTACAGAAAGGATGTGGACACAGTGGAGAGGGTCCAGCGGAGGGCGACCAAAATGCTGAGGGGGCTGGAGCATATGTCCTATGAGGAGAGGCTGAGGGATTTGGGCTTGGTTAGTCTGCAGAAGAGAAGAGTGAGGGGGGATTTGAGAGCAGCCTTCAACTTCCTGAAGGGAGGTTCCAAAGAGGATGGAGAGAGGCTGTTCTCAGTGGTGACAGATGGCAGAACAAGGAGCAATGGTCTCAAGTTGCAGTGGGGGAGGTCTAGGTTGGATATTAGGAAAAACAATTTCCCTAGGAGGGTGGTGAAGCACTGGGATGGGTTCCCTAGGGAGGGGGTGGAATCTCCATCCCTAGAGGTGTTTAAGTCCCAGCTTGACAAAGCCCTGGCTGGGCTGATTGAGTTGGGTTGGTCCTGCTTTGGGCAGGGGGCTGGACTCGATGACTCCTGAGGTTTCTTCCAGCCCCAGGGTTCTGTGATCCTGTGAGGGCTGGTTGGAGACCTGCCTCAAATCATGCGAATCCCCAACCCCTGCAGCAGTCAGCTTCCTGCGCCGGGAGATCAAGGCTGGGGGAAGGGGAGGGGCTTTCCCCACGTAGGTGCCAGGGAGCCGTCTCCTTCAGGGAGATTTCACCTTACCTCTCCTTGCCACAGCTGTCAGGCGCTGCTAATTACCCGAGTTTGCGATCCCCCTCTGCACGGCGAGGAAGGGAGAAAAAATAGAAAAAGCGAGGTTACGAGAGGCTACAATTATAAATGATGTCTGGCAGGCTAAGGTACCATTGAATGCATTATAAGCACTTAAAAAGCTAACCCATTCTGTCTTCTTTCTTTGGCATAAATAATGGCTTTTTTATGAATAAATCATGCAGCCAAGGTCTCCAAAAATAGCAGCAACCTGGAGTATCATGTCTCCATCCTCATTCTTGCTAGGCCAGCAGAGAACTACACAGCCCGCTCCTCTCTGTGGAGAACCCGCGCGAGCGCACCAGGCAGGACTGAAGCGGAGATAGTTGGGGCAGGAGGACGGTGCCTTTGCCAAAGCGTTCACAGAATCCCAGGATCCTAGGGCACTAGAGCTGGAAGGGACCTTGAGAGTCATCGAGCCCAGTCCCCTGCCCTCTCGGCAGGACCCGATACCACTGATTGCACTGACGCGCCAAATGAAACATAATGGGCTTGCGGAGAGCAGCATTTCCCGGCTCTGTGAATAAAGCACAACCTCCTACCTCCCGAGAGCCAGAGCTGCCAGCAGCTTGCACGTGCTGCCTCCTGCGTCCGGCTCGGGGCTCTTTTCATGAGGTGTCTCTGAGCCAAAGGGGCTCGGGTGAGATTAGAAACCAGCTCTGCCGTGTCCCGGGGCGGGGGGGAGTGAGATGGGTATTCCCAGCCCCAGCACCCCGCAGTCGCTGTCCAGAGCACGGCGCAGCTGGCAGAGTGCGGGGAGAGGCCCAGGGCTTTGGGGAGCCAGCCCTCTGGCAGAGCGGCAGAGCCGGGGCATGTGAGCCAGTGGAGAGTGCGCAGGGACATTGGCACGGCCTGGGCCCACGCTCTGCCCGGCATGGCAGGGCTGCGATGCTGATGAGCACGTGGTCGCGTTTTTCCCCTGGCTCCCTCCGAACTCCACTCCCTTCTGTGGAAAGGGGCAGCCAAGCGCCCGGCCAGGCACCGTGGGCCTCGCTGGCATCAGTGGAGCGCAGTTTCTGAGACCAGCTGGGCTGGCGCTGTGCCCCGTGGAATGCGACCCCGTTCCATCACGGGGGCAGGGGCAAGCCCTGCGGCACGCTGCAGACCCACCTGCCCTCGCCTGCTCCCAGGGGCCCCCTCCCAAAGCGTGCCAAGCTCTGCCGAGCACCTGGCCCAGGAAGCTGAGCCCAGCCACCCCACGGACTGCCCTGCCCCCCTGCTTCGCCCTCCTCTCCGCCAGCTCCCAGCAGTGCATGCACTCGGGCTGGGCTACCTCATGGCCTGTGCCCCTCCCCCGGCACTGCCTCCAGCCCCCCGGCTCTGCCAGTGGGGGAGGCTGGAGAGGGCTCAGAGGGGTTCCTGTTCCAGGTGCAGGCCTCTCCCCACAAGGCCTGAGGACCTCACCTGGCTCTGCTCTCCAGGCAGGGCTCGGGGGGCCCAGTGGGCCTCAGATAGGAGCTGAAGGAGCGGAGGAAAGTGCATCTCCGGGCCTCTGGCATCTTTAGCCGCTGAGCCTGTGGCTGAGCAGGGAGCCGGGGGCTGGCACTGCTCCATCTCTGCGGCTGTGGGTCAGGCCTGCAGGTGCCCTCAGCCGTGCTCTGTTCCCGCCCCGGGCTGGGTACGTGGCGTGGGGACGGAGCCCGGGGCACCTCGCAGGCGGTGGCAGAGCCCGGCCCTCCGTTGCCAGAGCCCTGTGCGGCGTGCTAGCTCAGAGCGCAGCTCAGCTGGGATGCGCTGACGCAGCCACGGCCGGGGCGCACACAGCACCGCTCGGGGGCCAGACTCGCCCCTCATCGGCCAGCAGGATGTGTGCCCCCCTCCCGGAGAGTGACAGGTGCCCTGCTCCGGTGCCTGCCAGCGCGCACCCACCACCGCTACTGAACAGCCTCCGTCCTGCCGCCACAGCCGCGAGCAGCCGCAGAACTGCGGGCGCAGGCCAAGGGAACGGGCGAAGGCAGCTCAGTGCCATCGTGGCCAAAGCGCGCGGACGCCAGGCCTCAGCCTCACCAGCTGCTAGGGTCTGGGGGGGCCTTGCTGCCTGCAAACTGCCCCCAGGCCCAGCCGTCTGGCCCAGGGAGGGGCTGCACGCAGGGGGCTTCTCTAGTGAGAAAGGAAGTGGGAACGTGGCCCCATGTGCCCTGCCACGGTGCCCATTAGCCACGGGCCACGCCTGGGCAGATAGTTCACTCCTGTCGTAGGCCGTCAGGGGCCCAGAATGCCCGGTGGAAAAGGGACCCTGCGGTGCAGAGGGGCGAAGGCTGGAACAGTGCCCAGACCCTGCTCCGGCTCCTACGCGTGGGGCAGGCAGGGAGCTCCGCATGCTGCTCTGCCCCAAGTGCCAGCTCTGCAGCTCCCATTGGCTGGGAACAGTGGCCAATGGGAGCTGCGGGGGTGGTGCCTGCGGACTGGGCAGCATGTAGAGCCACCTGGCTGCGCCTCTGCCTAGGGGCCAGACTGGGGAACCGGCCACCACTGCCAGGAGTTGCTTGGGGTAAACGCTGGCCAGAGCCTGAACCCTGATCCCCTCCCCTGCCCCTACCCCCAGCCCCGATCCCCTCCCCTCCCGCGCTCCCACCCCACCCCAGCCCCGATCCCCTCCCCTCCCGCGCTCCCACCCCACCCCAGCCCTGATCCCCTCCCATGCCCCTACCCCCAGCCCCGATCCCCTCCCCTCCCGCGCTCCCACCCCACCCCAGCCCCGATCCCCTCCCCTCCCGCGCTCCCACCCCACCCCAGCCCCGATCCCCTCCCCTCCCGCGCTCCCACCCCACCCCAGCCCCGATCCCCTCCCCTCCCGCGCTCCCACCCCAGCCCAGCCCTGATCCCCTCCCCTCCCGTGCTCCGCCCCTACTCCCAGCCCTGATCCCCTCCCCTCCCGCGCTCCTACCCCACCCCAGCCCCGATCCCCTCCCCTCCCGCGCTCCCACCCCACCCCAGCCCCGATCCCCTCCCCTCCCACGCTCCCACCCCACCCCAGCCCTGATCCCCTCCCCTCCCGCGCTCCTACCCCACCCCAGCCCTGATCCCCTCCCATGCCCCTACCCCCAGCCCTGATCCCCTCCCCTCCCGCGCTCCCACCCCACCCCAGCCCCGATCCCCTCCCTTCCCGCGCTCCCACCCCACCCCAGCCCAGATCCCCTCCCCTCCCGCGCTCCCACCCCACCCCAGCCCTGATCCCCTCCCCTCCCGTGCTCCGCCCCTACCCCCAGCCCTGATCCCCTCCCCTCCCGCGCTCCTACCCCACCCCAGCCCTGATCCCCTCCCATGCCCCTACCCCCAGCCCTGATCCCCTCCCCTCCCGCGCTCCCACCCCACCCGAGCCCCGATCCCCTCCCCTCCCGCGCTCCCACCCCACCCCAGCCCTGATCCCCTCCCCTCCCGCGCTCCCACCCCACCCCAGCCCTGATCCCCTCCCCTCCCGTGCTCCTACCCTACCCCAGCCCTGATCCCCTCCCCTCCCGCACTCCTACCCCAACCCCAGCCCTGATCCCCTCCCCTTCCCACGCTCCTACCCCCGCCCCAGCCCTGATCCCCTCCCCTCCCCACACCCCTACTATTGCCCTAGACCTGATCCCCTCCCCTGCCCCAACCCTGATCCCCTCCCACCCTCTGAATCCCTTGACCACAGCCTCACCTCAGAGCCTGCACCCCCAGCCAAAGCCCTCTCTGCCCCCCACACGCAACCCCTGCCCCAGCTCGGTGAAAATGAGGAGCGAGTGGGGGACAGGGAATGACAGAGAGGAGGGAATGGAGTGACTGGGGGTGGGGCCTCAGAGAAAGGGCGGGGCAGGGGCGGGGCCTCAGAGAAAGGGCGGGGCAGGGCCTCAAAGAAGAGGCAGGGCAGGGGCGGGGCCTCAGATGAGTGGCAGGCCATTTGGTTTTGTGCAAGTAGAAAGCTGCAGCCCTAACTCGGGGAGGAGGCTGTGGACACTTCACAGCTGGGTAAATGGGAGGGGGCCGTTTCCCCAGGGAGCACCCCCCCAGCGGGTGAGTGGAGAGAGAGGCGCCCTGGCTGGAACGCCCCACCTGGCCTAGTGCCCAGTGTGCACGGCCGCCCGAGGCCCAGGGAGGAGACGGGCCAGGCTCTGTGTGGGGCCAGGCAGCGAGGCGCCCCACGGCTGGGTGCCGCATGCACCTTGCTCTCCCCGCTGTGATGAGCCGCATGGCTTGGCCCCTCCCGCGCCCTGGAGGGGCTGGCGGCCAGGCCTGGTCGTTCACAGCTCCGCCGGGCGCCCGCTGGGACCGCAGTGTCCCTCGCTGGAGCCTCGAGAACACTCAACGCCCAGAGGCCAGGCCCTCGGTCTCCCCTCGGCCCCGCGAGCCCACCGCCACCATGGGATCAGGCCTGAGGCCTGACACCCCACACACGCCAGTCTGATGTGCACACACACACCCAGACTGCACATAGACACTGTGCTGCGGGGGGTCATACAGACTGAATGCACACACGCTCCCAGGGTGTGTCTAGACTACATGGCTCCGTCAACGGAGCCATGTAGATGAGTTTACTAGACATAGCAAAATGAAGCGGCGCTTTAAATAATCGCCGCTTCATTTAAATCAAAATGGCCGCCGCGCTGTGCCGATCAGCTGTTTGTCGGCACGGCGCGGTAGTCTAGACGGGGATCAACCAACCCCAGATCCCTTTGTTGTCAGATCCCTTATGCCTCGTGAAACGAGACTTACACACACACACACACACACACACACACACACACTGCATTCCAACACAGCCTCCAGGGAGAGGGCACACAGTGCGCACACGCCCAGCACAGACACACACACACACACACACACACACACACACACGCATGCACACACACTGCATTCCAACACAGCCTACTGGGAGAGGGCACACAGTGCGCACAAACACACACACACTGCATACCAACACAGCCTCCAGGGAGAGGGCACACAGTGCACACTCACCCAGCACAGACACACACACACACACACACACACACACACACACACACTGCGTTCCAACACAGCCTCCAGGGCGGGCATGCAGTGTGCGCACCCAGCACAGAGACACAGTGGCTGCACACAGACGCCAACGCTCGCTGTGCTGCCCCCGCAGAAGCAGCCCACAGGTGCTACGTTGGGTTTTCCCAAGGTCACTGCTTTGCTGCCGCTGCTGAACACATCCCCTCGGGTTCCTGGGACAACCCCACAAGGCGGCTCCTTGCTTCTCCCCGCTCCGCCAAGCCCCCGGGATCTCCCGGGCGTGCCCAGCACGGGGCTGCTGGCCAGCTGACTGTCCTGCACAGCAGCCCCTTCGGCCGCACCGTCCGGGCCCCGCCAGCACTGCCCTTGTGCCGGCCCTGTCTGTCCTGTGCCACGCTCCCCTGGGGCCGGCGTTTGGATCCGCGCCCAGGTTCATTTCCGAGCAAAGCTGTTTTCCCTGCTCCCCTGGGGCAGGCTGCTCATTTCGGCCCCGGAAGACAATGCCCTCTTTGCAAAACAAAGAAATTCTAAAGCACATATGAACATATGGTAACATATATTCGAAGCTGCCTATGTGGCCAATTTTCTGTATGTTACCATATGGTCTGGCGTATTTAGCAAAAATATAACTTGACTGTTTCTCTTTCCATATGGGGATTCTTTTGCCTTAATTAATAACATTGAGCAAAAACTCTGTCTAAGGTTTCCAAGCTTTCTGCAGGGGACTAGCTTGTGACAGAGCCGTGCTCCGGGCGGGCTCCGGCTTTCTGTGCCGAGAACAGTACGTCCTGCTGGCCCACAGCCCTGTCGCCCTGTCGGCAGAGGGCACCTTCTGCCTGGGCTGAGGGTGGGGCCAGAAGCCCTTTGGCTACTAGCAGGGGCGCGGGGGCCGGCGCCCGCCCACTGTCCAACGGGAGGCTGCTGACCCCCAGCCGAGTCCAGCCCCCGTCTGGATCCCTGGGGCTCCGGCAGGGAAGGACGTGTGGGGGATGGGCAGGGTGGAGGCCAGCTGGGGACCTGTTTCTGCAAAGGGATCCCAAGCAGCCGCACTGCCCGGCTGGCTCCTGGCAGTGTCCGCTCATGGGCCCAGCGCTGCGAGCGAGCGGGAGGCACCAGGCCTGTCGCTGAGGCCGGCGCAGGGCAGCGGGGAGGGGCTGCAGACAGGTGACTGGCCTGGCCCAGCCATGGCCTCTGCACAAAGCCAGCTCTCCAGGCCCTTCGGGGGAGACGTCACAGGCAGGACCTGGCGGCTGCCTCCCCCACCCCATTGCCAGGGCCCGTGGCTGAGTCAGGGCGGTGCCGGAGGGACCCCTAAGCCGAGAGCGCGGGTTTGGCCCAGCTGTCTGGGGAGTGGCACAGGGCACCCAAGCCTGGCAGGCAGGCGCTGTCCAGCTGGAGGACTCGCCCCCCGAGCCGCGAGCAGATGCAGAGTAAACCCCGGCGGGTCTGAGCTGCAATTGTTGCCAGGGGGCTGGCCGGTGCCGGGGTTGGGGCGGGCAGGTCATGCGTGGCGCAGCGGGAGGGTCTTGGAGCCATCTCCAGCCCAAGGCCATACGTCTGCACTGCAGGGCAGCAGCCCCCGGCCCCGCTATGTGCCCAGGCGTCTCACGCAGGGCGGTGGGGCCAAGCAGGGCCCAGGGTATCGGCCAGACAAGGGGGGCGAGTCACAGCTTGTAGCAGAGCGACTTCTGAACCCCAATAAACCATGTTACCTCACTCAGCCCGTCTGTGTCCCACCCCTTCCGGCCAGGCAGCGCCGGGAGCCTGCCCACTGATCTGGGGGTGCAGCGGGTGAGTCCGGCCAGGGGCACGGGGCGGTGCGGCGGGGACGCCTCTGCACTCGGACTCAGCCGTCCCAACGAGGGGCCTGGCCGCCGAGTCGGGGCCACGTTGACTCTGCAGTGAGCACGTGGGCCAGGAGCCACCTGCCTGGCCCCTTTTCCCGCTTCGCTCAGCACCTTTCTGTGCTTCAAACGCGACAACCCAAGGCAGCAACCAGCCCAGCCAGGCGCTGCAGGACCCTGGGGACTGGGCATCTGGGCCTCCCTGGGCCTCCCTGGGCCTTTCCGGCTCTCACCCCTGTAGCAAGGGGCTCCCGGGGGCTCCCGGGGAGACCCTCCTGAGAGCGACTGTTCAGGCCGGATTGCTCTGAGATAGCTTCTTACAGCCCCAGGCTGGCCTCGCCAAGGCCCCACACCAGGCAAGAGACCCTCTGCTCCCCACGCTGGCTAACAAGAAGCCCCACAAGCAATTCCCTCAGACACTGCACTGCTCCTGCGCCACAACCAGCACCCCGCTGGGGCGGAGGAGAGCTTCTGAGAACCAGTCCCCTCAAATTACAGGCTCTTCTGGGCCCAAGGGCCAGACACACTCCCAGGTCAACGTGTAACTTAGAATCTTACCCCAAAAGCATAACTTCCTGCGAATCTCAACTCGAACGGGAGAAAGAAGGAAAGAAGGGAAGGGGGAGAGGGAATTGTGCGAACCGACTCAGACACATACAGCACTCACCAAGTTCTCGGCTGAGGCTTGCAGCAGTGATGGAAGACAGGGCGAGGTGGCCACATGCCCACCACGGGCATTGGCAGGCCAGCAAACCGCCAGCGTTTCGTGGACCCCCTCCCTTGGCCCACGCGGCCCCAGCTTGGAGACCGGCCAGTGGCTGCCGCATTGATCCATGTGGCCAAGTTTCCCTCAGAGAACGTCACAACTCTGGGGTCCACGCAGGCCGGACCCGGGCTGGGGACATTTCGCTTTAACAATCCAGGCTTTTACGGGCTCCAAGCCAAGCCAGCCTGGCTCAGCTCTTCCCCTGGGACCAGCCCGTGACTTGGGCGCAAACGGGGCCCGGCCCCAGCGCAAACCAGCCCTCAGGCCCCTCGGCAGCAGGACAAGCGGCTGCTAGGGTTGCCGGGTGTCCGGTTTTAAACCGGACCGTCCGGTATTTGAGCTTTCTGTCCGGGAAACACGTTGAGAATGTCAGGTATTTTCTAATTAAGTTAGCTTTATTATTATCAGGAGTATCAGGACGTAGTTGTGTACTGCCTGGCTGGTAGACGCGCTCACACTGCGTGAGTCACACTGCCTGAGCGTGTCTACCAGCCAGGCAGTACGCAACTACGCCGTAGAGAGGCGGGAGGAGGGGGCGGAAGCGGGGCGGGATGGAATCCCCGGGGCCAGACTCGCCCATGCGCCCCGCCGGGACTGTGCGCGGGACGGGCAGCACCCCAAGATCTGCGTGCGCCCAGGCCAGGCCCTCTCCCCGCCGGCCGGTTCCCCCCCCCGGCCAGCCCTGCTCCCCCAACCCTCCTCCCGGTCAGCCCTGCTTCCCACCGGCTGGTTCCCCTCTCCTCACCCAATCTTCCCCAGCCAGCCCCGCTGCCCCCAACCTCCTCCCCTCCAGTCCCCCATCGGAGATCAAGTGTGTCCGGTATTTGGTTTAAACCATCTGTAACCCTAGCGGCTGCGTCACTGGCCCGAGCGGCCAGGCTGGGTGCCCTGCTTTCAGCCAGCAGGGGACGATGGAGCTGCCACCCGGGAGGCTGGTTCCCGCCGGCTCAGGGGATGGGACATGGAGCCCTCCTTCAGGAGTCGCAGGCCAGCGCGCTCGCCCAGCCCATCCACGCTGCTCAGGGAGCCTGCCAAGAGTGCGCCTCCCTGGCTGAGCGGGCCCCAGGCACAGGGCTGGACGGGTGCAGCTAAGTCCCCGCCGGGAGCCGCCCCTCAGGCTCCTGCTGGCTCAGAGGGAGAGGGGAGCCCAGCAGCTCCCAGCCCCGAGCTCCCCCACCCACGCTGCCCCCAGCCCGGTGCTCTCCAAACCTGTGGCGCCTTCCGCCGTGAGAGCTCTAAGGTCCCTCCCTGCCGCTAAAGCCCCTGCACCAGGCCCGGAGCCCCAGAGGGTACGTCTACACTACAGCACTAATTCAAACTAACTTCGTTCCAATTAGTTAATTCAAACTAAGCTAATTCGAACTAGTGCATCTAGACCTAAAAACTAATTCGAATTAGCGTTTTGCTAATTCCAACTAGCATGTCCACATTGAGTGGACCCTGAACCGAAGTTAAGGCTGGCCGGAACCAGTGCCGGCAGGGCATTAGGTTAGGACTTAGTGCGTGGGGCTGCTGCCTCAGGCTAGCCGAGGGCTGTGCTTAAAGGGACCCGACCCCCACCCCGGACAGACAGTTCTCAGGGTTCCCCGCTTGCTTGTCTACCTCGATGAGGGACAGCAAAGCAGTCCTGACTTGGAGTGCCCTGAGTGCCCACACTCGGCACATCACAGCACTCGGCCATCAGCCCGGCTGCACTTGCCGCAGGCTGCCATCCGGGGCGGGTCAATCGGGGGGTTGTCAGGATCCAGGAGGCCCTGCAGGAGAGCTTCCACCCCGAGGAGCCCACAGAGCCACCCCAGTCCTCCCCATCGGGGGTTCGTGCCCCATTCCTCCCTCACCTCCTTCCACTTACCCTTCCCTAGCCCCCCTTCCTGATGTAAAAAATAAAGGACATGTGTGTTCAAAAATAGAAACTCTCTTTATTTAAAAAACCTGGGGGGGGGGGGGAATTAACCTCTGGGGAGACTGGGAAAAGGAGGTGGGAGAGGGGAAGAGAGAGGGTGGGAGAGGGGAGGGGGAAACCTGGGAGGAGGGAGCTGGAAGGGGGAAGCCAGGGGAAGAAGGAGGGGAAGTATAAAACTATGGTACGCCATATCTTCAGTACAGTGTACAGACGTGGTCTCCTCACCTCAAAAAAGATATTTTGGCCTTGGAAAGGGTTCAGAAAAGGGCAACTACAATGATTACGGGTTTGGAACGGGTCCCATATGAAGAGAAGCTAAAGAGACTGGGACTTTTCAGCTCCTGGGCTCCACCCGACCCGGCTGACGTGGGCCAGCGAAGGGCTCGGCGGCCTCGTGCCCACCCCCTTCGCCCAAGGCTCCCTGGCCTTGAGGGCTCCCCGCCCACTCCCCCGCCCGGCAGAGCCCTCAGCACCCCCCACACGGCTGGGCCCAGGGGGGCCTTAGGGCAGGGGCCGGGGTGTCCCCACTCTGGGGGCTCTCTCCGCACTAGGCGCTTCCCTGCCCCTCTGATCGCTGCAGGCAGCTCCCAGCAAATACGATTTATTAAACATCAATTTAAAACATGAGGAAAAGGGGGAAGGTTTCAGGAAACGCCCCCCCCCCCCGCCCCGCCCTGTGGCCTCGGCACTCCCCCCCCCAGTGTCTCTGGGGTGTCAGGGCCGTTCAGCCTGTTTCTCACGTCCCAGCCCCTGGCTGCGCGGCAGGGACGCTGCGGGTCGGACGTGCTCTGCGAAGGCCACAGGCCACCGGGCGCTAGGTGGCAGGGCCCTTCTCCCCGGCGCCGGCCCCTCCCACTCCCCATTGGGGTTCCCATCCCCCCTCCCAGGCTGGTCTGCAAGGCCTCTTGGCTGGGGGTGTCTGCCGCAGCCCAGCTCCCCCACCCGCTCCCCTGCTGCTCACGGCATCTGGCTCCGGATTGCTCCAGCTCCAGCTCCAGCTCCAGCTCCAGCTCCAGCTCCGCGCTCCCCGGCGCTGCTGCTGCTCTGCCGCCAGCCCCTGGGCTGCTCCTCTGGCCCCTCTGGCCGGTGTGTCCCTGCTCCCTGCTCTCCCCTTAGCTCTGCCCACTCTGGCCCAGGCACTTCCCGCTCACATGGAGGAAGGGACCCCTCCCCCGCCAGCCTCCCGACTCCCTTTGGTCTTTGCCGGGTGGCTGAGAGAGCCCTGTAGCATCTGTGACAGTGTCCCTAGGAAGGTCCTTAGACTAATCAAATCACCTCTTCATCTGCTAGCTGATGAAGCAAAGCGCCCGCGCTGTTTGCGTGTCCCTGACTGGTGTTTTCTCCAGCCCTTGGCTCACTTCGGTTGCTTTTTCTGCACCGTGTTCAATTTTGCAACATCCTTTTAAAACTGCAGCTGACAGAATGGGCAGCATGCTGCAGGCTCTGTCTCCCCAGTGCCACGTGCCAAGGGACGCCAACTCCCGGCCCCACATCTGCCCAGACCCGGTGTGGCCACAGGATTGCACTGGGCACTCCCATTGGGTTTTGCCTGGCACTAGGCCAGGTACCCACCCGTGGACTCCCACGGGAACGACCCCGCGCCATGACGCCCCTTTGACAGCTACGTCCCGCGATGGGTCCTTGGCCAGTTCGCCAACCACTGCCACGTGGGCTTCTGCCATTCTAGAGTGCGTGGGGAGGGCCTGGGTATGTGTGGGGGCTGTTTGTGTGGGTGTGAGTGGGTGGGTGGGTGTGTCTGGAGGGTGAGGAGTGTTGGGAGGGTGTCTAGTTGTGTGTGTGTGTGGCAGGGTTAATAAGCCTCATGCAGCACGAGTGGAAATCCCTTACATGCCCCATCTCTTATCTTTATCACGCAAATGCCCGGTTGCATCCCCACCTACCTGTTGCTTTGACAAGCCGTGTCCATATAAATCTGGGCAGCGTAAACTACAGACCCAGCCAATGAGTGTTTAGCAGCTAAGCCATGGATCGGCTCCGCCATTCTTAGCAGGCAGCCAGGATGGCTGGCCAGGCGTCACCTCGGTAATCCCACGTGGCCTTTCTTAACAGGGCAATGATACCGATCTCCTGGTGGCTGTGAATGCAGAGATGGCGTGGGAGGGGTGTCCAGGTGGTCGTGACTGTGCATGGGGATGGCACTGAAAGGCTTGGCAGGGGGATGTGGGTAAGAATGGGGAGGTGGCGTAGGAGGGGTTGGCAGAGGGGGACGTGGCTGTGAATGGGAAAGTGGCGCGGGAGTTGTTGGCAGGGGGACGTGGCTGTGAATGGCGAGGCTGCGTGGGAGGATTTGGCACAGAGGGACATGGCTGTGAATGGGGAGGTGGCGTGGGAAGGGTTGGCAGGGGGACGTGGCTGTGAATGGGGAGGTGGAGTGGGAGCAGTTGGCTGCGGGACGTGGCTCTGAATGGAGAGGCGGTGTGGGATGAGTTGGCAGGGGGATGTGGCTGGGAATGGGAAAGTGGCGTGGCAGGGGTTGGCCGGGGGATGTGGCTGTGAAGGGGGTGGTGGTGTGGCAGGGGTTGGCCGGGGAAAGTGGCTGTGAAGCAGGTGGTGGTGTGGCAGGGGTTGGCCGGGGAAAGTGGCTGTGAAGCAGGTGGTGGTGTGGCAGGGGTTGGCCGGGGGACGTGGCTGTGAATGGGGAGGTGCCATGGGAGGAGTTGGGAGGGGGACGTGGCTGTGAAGGGGGTGGTGGTGTGGCAGGGGTTGGCTGGGGGACGTGGCTATGAACAGGGAGGTGCCATGGGAGGAGTTGGGAGGGGGACGTGGCTGTGAAGGGGGTGGTGGTGTGGCAGGGGTTGGCCGGGGAAAGTGGCTGTGAAGCAGGTGGTGGTGTGGCAGGGGTTGGCCGGGGAAAGTGGCTGTGAAGCAGGTGGTGGTGTGGCAGGGGTTGGCCGGGGGACGTGGCTGTGAATGGGGAGGTGCCATGGGAGGAGTTGGGAGGGGGACGTGGCTGTGAAGGGGGTGGTGGTGTGGCAGGGGTTGGCTGGGGGACGTGGCTATGAACAGGGAGGTGCCATGGGAGGAGTTGGGAGGGGGACGTGGCTGTGAAGGGGGTGGTGGTGTGGCAGGAGTTGGCCGGGGGACGTGGCTGTGAAGCAGGTGGTGGTGTGGCAGGTGTTGGCCAGGGAACGTGGCTGTGAAGCAGGCGGTGGTGTGGCAGGGGTTGGCTGGGGGACATGGCTGTGAATGGGGAGGTGCCATGGGAGGAGTTGGGAGAGGGACGTGGCTGTGAAGGGGCTGGTGGTGTGACAGGGGTTGGCCGGGGGACGTGGCTGTGAACACGGAGGTTGGGTGCGGGGCATTGGCCAGGCACAAGGGACTTTGCGAGTGTTGACCTGGGGCGGCAGAGCCTTGCTAGCGTTCCCAGTGGCTGAGTGGCAGGGGAGGGGCTTACGCCGAGCTGGGCAGCACTGGGCCTGTTTGGTGAATAGCTACTCTCGTCCTGGCCGTGGCTTCCCACCGTGGCCCTCTACTTTCCAAGGAATAAAAGCCAGAGCTGCTGCAGCCTTCCCACCTTTGCCGAACATCCCAGGGCGAGCGCCCAGAACAAGCCATGGGGCTCCCATGCACCGATCAGCGTCCTCATGCCCCTTTACCTGCCACCTTCCCCACAGTCCTTGACCTCCCCATCCTTGCACACGCACAAACACAGGGGCACACGTGCACGCACACACACACACACACTCACACACGGGTATGCTCACACATGCGTGCACACACATAGGGGCATGCACACAGACATAACAGGGGCATGCACATGCACACACACAGGGACATGCACACACATGCATGCACACACACACACACATAGGGGCATGCACACGCGCACACACATGGGGCATGCACACGCACACACGCGCACACACACAGGGGCATGCCCACGCACGCATGGAATCCAGCTGACCATCCTTGTAATATTTAAAACAATTTTATTCATGAAAATATGCTGTACAATGCACTATACACAGTTCTTTACATTGCCACATACACAAACGCTAATAGCACAATCAAGGATACGTTGCCTACACTATGTGTGCGGTGAGCGAACAGCCGGGCCGGACCCACCCCCACCTCTGTACAGTTATAAATACGCGGGAAGAATGAACTGAAACGTCCGTTGAAGCACACGGGTGGCGCCAGCCCCTTGGGAGCGCAGCCCCGCCGGGAGCCAGCCCCGCTCTTGGGTTGCTTCCTGCCTGTGAAGGCAGCGCCCGCCAGGCCAGACGTGGGCGCCGGGCTGGCAGCGTGGGGCAGAGCGCTGGGGAACCGGCTGGGAGGCCCAGGAGAGGGGTCTGCCCCGGGCTGGCTGGGTATGGGCTGTGCTTGGGGGCCCATCTCCGAAGGGAGATTTATAACCCTTCTCCCTCCCCCCCCCAATTCCTTCAAATCAACTGGTTTCCCCCCGGCCCAGTGCTCCCCGCGAGGAGCTACGAGCCCGGCTGCCTCTAGGGCTCCTTGGACACGCCCCCCAACCACGTGCCACTAGCCTGTGCAGCGCAGACCAGCCAGCCCTGGCCGACCCTCCCAGCCTGGCTCATGGCTCCCTCCCGTGGGCCCTGTCGTGCGCTGGGCTCCCCGGCTGGCACGGGGGAAGATGCTGGCAGCCCCTGAGAGGTCAGAACTAGCAGCAATTCCCCAAGGAGATCAGCTCTCCTGCCGACATGGGCGGTCTCTGGACGGCTGAGGTGGGAGGCTGTGCCCGGAGCCCAGCCCTGTGCCCGTCTCATCTGACTGTGCCCACCGGGGATGGGACGGAAATGGGGCTGGGAGGGAATCGGTGAGCCCCGCATCAGACACCATGTGCCTGACCCCATCCCCGTCCCTGAGGGGCCCTGGTCCCAGGCACGCAGCTGCCTCCCGCCCCGCCCCACCCCACGGCACTTTGTTCCCGCCCTGCCAGAAGCTGAACTATCTGCCCAAGGGCCCGGGAACGCTGCCCGGCTCCCTGCTGGCCCCGCACGGCACAACGACGGCACACACAACGCTCACCAACATGACTCCACCGGACACACCACACCCCACGGTCACGAACCACAGACAGCTTCGCAAGACGACGGGCCCGGGCTGGCGTCCCAGGTCAAACACACGGCGGGGCGGGGCGGGGCGGGCACAGGCTCACCGCGGGGTCGGATGCCTCCTGTAAGCACCAGCGCATAGCTCCGGGTTGGGCGCAGCCCCGGGCCTCCCTGGGCTTCTCTGCCCTCGGGGAGAGGGGGCCACTCCAAGGCCGGACAGCCCTGTGCTGGGGGTGGGGAGGGCAGGTCCCTCGCCTGGCACAGAGCCGAGGCGACTGGTCTAGACGCTGGGCACTGAGCCTGTTCCATGCCAGGACAGAGCCTGGCTCCCCGGGCGGGGGGTCCCTGCCAGCCTCTAGAAAGGGGCCCAGCGTGGGCTCTGCTCCCCCCTCTGCATCCCCCTCCCCAAGCAGGAATGAGGAGCAGCGGAGCCAAGCCCCACAAGGACTGTGCCGGCCTGGGCCACCGGCCCTGCCACCAAGGGGGTGAGACCCTGCCGCGGGATCCCTGCTCCCCTGCCGCAGAGCGGGGCTGGGCGGGGCAGGCGGCTGCTCTCCCCATGCCACAGGCGGACGGCGCATCCTGCCCAGTGCCTGACCCCCCCCACCCCGTGTGCTGCTGGGGGTGCCGGGAAGATCAGCCCCTATCTCCTGTGTCCCTGGACCCGTGGCAGGCCGGGCACCCCCCTCTAACCCTTACTGCCCAGGCCAGGGCGGGTGAGGGGGCTGGCAGCTCCGAGCTCTGTGGGTGACAACCGGGGCAAGGGGCCGGGGGGAGCAAATCGTAAGAATTGAACAGGGCTCGGCGGCACTGGCCCTAGCAGGGCCCTCCCCCGCCTGTACGTGGCCCAGCGTGTAAACGCCACTGACGTCTTGAACAGACCACGCGGGCCTGGAGCAAAGGTCACACGGGTACGCAATGGCAGCGTTTCCCTCCCCACCCCCGCCCAGGCGCAATCACGTGGCCATGCCCACCACAGGGTGCCACCTGCCCGGGCCCACGGACCATCAGCGCTTGGGAGATGCCGGCCGGGGCTGCAGGGGCGCGAGCAAGGTGGGGGCTTTACCAACCCAACGCCCTTCTCGGTGCCGAGAAACGGGGCTGCAGGGCAGGGCCTAGCTCCGCCCCCGTGGGACTGTGGCCCCCAGGCAGGGCTGCCCGGGCTCCAGCCCCCCGCTCAGAAGGGGGGCTCAGGCCAGGGGCTGTGGGGTGGCTCAGGGGCCGGGGGCAGGGTGGCTGGCAGTGGGTGAATGGGGCTGCGAAGGCGGAGCACAGCGAGGTCTGCCAGGGCAGCTGGTGGTCGCACCCCAAGTGGCACTAGCAGGCCCAGGGCCTGGTGCTGAGACGTTCCCCTGCACAAGCCCCCCCCCACTCAGGCCCTCAGCAAACCCCTTCCATTCCCTCCCCTCGCCTGCAGGCTGGGCCGGCTCTGCTCTCCCTTTGCTCTTCTCACACGGGGACAGAGAAATCACCCCCACCTCCCGCGGCCGGCCTCTCCGGCACGGAGCCCATGCCGCAGCCTCACCAGGTCCCTGGGCCTGCAAAACTCATATCTGCAAAGCCAACACTTGCATGTGCAGGGGCAGACCCGTGTGCCCCAGCCCGTGCTCGCGCCTGCTGTGCACCGTGCCGCATGTTGTCTGCAGACATGCACGTGTGCCCCAGCTCGTGCTCACACCGGCCGTGCACCGTGCCGCATGTTGTCTGCAGACATGCACGTGTGCCCCAGCTCGTGCTCACACCGGCCGTGCACCGTGCCACACATGTGGTCTGCAGACATGCACGTGTGCCCCAGCTCGTGCTCACACCGGCCGTGCACCGTGACGCATGTTGTCTGCAGACATGCACGTGTGCTCCTGTCTGTGCTCACACCGGCCGTGCACTGTGCCACGCATGTGGTGCAGACATGCACATGTGCCCCGGCCCATGTTCACTCCGGCCGTGCACCGTGCCACGCATGTGGTCTGCAGACAGCTGCCCAGTGCGGGTGGGTTGGGTTTTGCAGGCACTGATGGTAGAAATCATGGCCATCCCCCAAGCTGGCTGCAGGTGAACCAGCTCGGGCTCCGGAGAGCGCCCCGGGCACTGCCAGCTCGAGTTCCGGCCTTTCCCTGGCTCTCCCGCTACCCCAGGCCGGCACCAGGGTTCAGCAGCTCGCACAAAGCCAGGGTGTGCTCCGGGCGAGTGGGGGAAGGGCTCAGGCTGACGCTAACTCTGAATGCTGGGTCCAGCCAACCTCTCCCCAGGCTGCAGCCGAATGTTCTTTGCAGTCACTGTCCCGCACCAGGCCAGGGCCGCCGGGGTGGGGAACCGAACCACAGCAGAGCACACAGGAGCGGCTAGCAGGTGCAATGTGGAAAGGCCTTGGGTCCAGCCCCCCGGGCTGGGAATCCCTTAAGGGCGGAGGGGGGACAGGGCGTGTGCGCACCCCTCGGCTTCCCTTCCAGCACTGGGGAGAGAGCTGGGCGGGCCGGGCTCCCCAGCGCCGGAGCTGGCTCGTGTGGGCTGGGACGGCGGGCGGGGCCGCGCCCTGTGCCCAGGGCTCCCCGATGGCTCTAGCCTGTCGGAACAAAGGCAAAGAGAAAGGAAAAGGACGTCCGTGGCCTGGCTCCTGGGACTCGGTGCTGGAGCCGGCCGCGTCTCAGCCGGGCACCCAGCTCTGGTTGGGGGGCTGGGGGGCGCTGGGCAGCGTGGCCATGCCGAGGCCACTGGGCGGGGGCAGGGCCGAGTCGAAGTTGAAGTCCATCTCGTCGCTGTCCATGAAGTCGTTGAGGATGATGGACTCCACGTCGCACTCCAGGCTGCCGTTGAACATGTCCAGGTCCAGGTCTGCGGGGAAGCGGTCCTGGCCCAGGCCCGGGGGGTGCATGGCCCCTTGGTAGGGGCCCGGGAGGGACTCTAGCAGGCCCACGTGCGCTCCCTGGGCAGCGGCGTAGGGGTGCAGGTGCCCGTGGTGGGCCATGGCCAGGCTGCAGGAGTCACTCGGCAGGCTGAGCAGGCTGACGGGGCTGGGTAAGGCACTGGTGCTGCCCGCGGGGTGGTGGCTGGCCGGGGACGGGTGGTACAAAGGGCTGCTCTTCAGCAGGGAGGCCGGGTGGGCCGGGTAGGAGGACAAGCCCAGCTCCCCGCCCCCGCACAGGAGGGCGCCGTGTCTGTGGGCGCGGGCCGGGGCCAAGGCGCTGGCCTGGGCCAGGGCCGGCTCGGCCTGGGCCAGGCCCTCCTTGTGCGCGTAGGAGATGGAGGAGAGCAGGTCGTGCAGCGGGACGTGGCGGTAGGGGCCGGCGGGCGAGAAGCTGGCCTGCTTGTTCTCCTGGATGGTCTGCATGGGCAGGCGCCGCAGCAGGCCGGGGGCGGGCTGGCTGTAGATGGTCCCGCAGTAGGAGCTGCTGGCGGCCCCCAGCCCGGAGCCCTTGGGGTGGAGGGGGAAGCTGGGGCCCCTCTGCCGGAGGCTGCCCGGGGGCAGGGGCTGGGGCGGGCTCATGCTGTAGCTGTCCGGCAGGTCCTCCAGCAGGCTGTCGCCCAGCCCCTCGCCCAGGCTGATGGTGCCCGTCAGGTCGGTGAGGCGGGGCAGCTCCACAGAGCACCTACTGCCCAGGGCGGGCGACACGGTGCTGGAGGGGCTGGGGTACATCAGCGGGGAGGAGGGGGCGCCCTCGTCCTCCTCCAGCTCCTCCGGCGCGTGGCCGGATAGGATGGGGGAGAGGCGCCCGCCCAGCGCGCTGCCCGCAGAGCCGGCCCGCGTCCGGAACTCGGCCCAGGCGTCGTACTCCTCGCTGGCGCGCGAGGCGGGGCTCTCGGACCACTTGGCCTGCGGGGCGGCCGGACTCTGCTCCCCGCGCTCCGGCGGCGCCTGCAGCTGCTTCTTCTTGCTGGCCTTGCCCTTGATGCGCAGGAACTTGCTGGTGTTGTCCATGGAGACGGAGCGCCGGCGCGGCGGCTTGCCGGTCTTGCCGCCCTCGGGGTTCAGCATCCACCAGGAGCTCTTGCCGGTGCCCTCGTTCTGCACGCGGATGAAGCGGGTGTGCAGGGACAGGTTGTGCCGGATCGAGTTCTGCGGAGACAAAGCAGAGCGCCGGGGTCAGTGAGGCCCCCACACGGCCCCGGGGCTTCCCGCGCTGCCCTGGCCGGACCCGCACAGCCGGGCTCCACTCCCTGCGCCGCCACCAGCCTGCCGGCCGCCCGGGACAAGGCCCTGCCCCGCGCCTCGGTTTCCCCATTGGCCCGGTGTTGGGACAAGTGCTTGGAGCTCCACGATGGGGGCTGGGGGCTCTGTCTCCCTTTGAGCAGCGCCCACGGGCTTGCAGGGTGCCAGGCCGGGCCAGGGTAGCGGAGCCTCTGCCCCCTCAGCGGGGCGGTGCTGGAAGAGCGTCCACCTGGCCAGGCAGACGCAGGGCACCTCAGGCGGGGCGGCAGCGACACTGCGGGCAGGGCGTCTCCAGGCTCAGAGCCAGGCTGAGGCGTCCTGGCAGGATCTCTGGCTCCCAGCACAGCCCCGCGCCACCCGGCGCTGGGCCAGGCACATGCCCGGCTGGCGGCCCCTCCCCCAGCCCCCGCGGGCACGGAGCCCCTGTTCCTGCGCTCCACCTGCCTTCCCCCCGATCGGCCCAGCACCGGCTGCCACAGCGTGGCGAGGCCCCAGGAGGGAGGGAAAAACCTTCGCCCCAAACCCGGGGCCTCTGGCGCTCCCCCCAGCAGAGCCCCTGGGTTAGGCTGGCACCGGTCTGGCTCCCAGCCCACATGGCTCCTCTGCCCCCCGCGGCCTCGACACCCCCTCCAGAGTCTGGTCTGGGGTGAAGTAGCAGCCGGAGTAGGACCCCTGGGTTCCACATGCTGCTGTGTTGCAGGTTCACTGCATGGTCTTGGGGGAAGTCATGTGCTCTGGCCATGCCTCAGTTTCCCCATCTGTGACACAGTGATACAGGCGGCCCGGTGCCTTGCGTGGTGCAGACAGCTGGGGTGGAAGGGGCCAGGTGTGAGGCCGGGGCCGGGCACACGCTGCGCTGGAAGCCAGAGACAGAACCATCTCTGGGGCTTTGCAGCGGGGCTGCCTCCGGCTGATGCGGCAGCAGCTCCTGGGTCTGCGACCACCTCAGCCCCGGCCTTGAGCCCAGTGGAGCCTGCTGGGGGCGCCCCGCCCGGCCCAGGTGGGGAGCAGGGGAGGGCGGGAAGTTACCGAGGGGCTGGAGGAAGTTTGGTGCGGTGCCGGCCGCGAGTGGCATAGCAATGAGGAGGTGTGGGAGCGCCGGCCCATCCATCACATTATGTAATGGCTTCCTTCTCCGCACTTCATTTATCTGGAGATTGCTCCCAGCCTGGCGCCGCGCCAGCAGCCACCAAACCCGCGTCTACAGAAATCAATCTCGCGCTGACTGATTAAGCCGTGGTTAGAACTAATTGCTCCTTCGTGTGTGGGGAGAATAAATTACAGGCTTTAATTTCACATCTTTAAAATGCAACTGCAGGTACGGGCTGGCCGTTAACCCCTTCCCAGCCTCCTGCGTCCTCGGCACCAAACAGCCCCAGACATGCCTGGCCAGAGACCTGGAGCCCAGACTGACCCGGGCCTAGGCCCCGGAGCCCGGATGGACCCAGCCCAGGGCCACCCAGAGCCCAGACGGACGCAAACCAGGGCCCCGAGCCCAGATGGACACGGGCCAGGGCCACCCAGAGCCCAGACGGACCCAAACCAGGGCCCCGAGCCCAGATGGACATGGGCCAGGGCCACCCGGAGCCCAGACGGACCCAGCCCAGGGCCACCCGGAGCCCAGACGGACCCAAACCAGGGCCCAGGAGCCCGGACAGACACAGGCCAGGGCCCTGGAGCCCAGACGGACCAATCCCAACTAGATCAACCCAGCCAGGGCTTTGTCAAGCTGGGATTTACAAACCTCTAGGGATGGAGATTCCGCCCCCTCCCTAGGGAACCCAGCCCAGTGCTACCCCACCCTCCTAGGGAAATAGTTTTTCCTAATATCCAACCTGGACCTCCCCCACTGCAACTGGAGCCCATTGCTCCTTGTTCTGCCATCTGCCCCCACTGAGAACAGCCTCTCTCCATCCTCTTTGGAACCTCCCTGCAGGAAGCTGAAGGACAGACCCAGGCCAGGGCCACCCGGAGCCCAGACGGACCCAGGCCAGGGCCACCCGGAGCCCAGACGGACCCAGGCCAGGGCCACCCGGAGCCCAGACGGACCCAGGCCAGGGCCACCGGCAGAAAACACCTGCTGCTCTTGGGGCTTCCATGGGGCACCTGGCCCACGGGCACCTTGGCCAGCCCTTCCCTCCCAGCCTGTGGCTGCCCCCGGGAACTGCAGGGCACCGGCCAGCCCTGGGAGACAGGCCCCACCCCGCCCACAACTTCGACGGCCAGTCTCTGTTCCGCCCTCCTTATCCCTGGCCCTGTGCCCATTGCCCTTCCCTCCAGCTCCGCGGCCCTGGCAGCCCCACTCTCCCGCCCGCGCCCAGCTCCCCAGCCGCCAGCGCCTCTCCGCTCGGCAGGGAGCCCCCGTCCCGCCACATTCTGGGCTGCTCAGAGCCGGGCCCCTCCTGGCCAACGGGAGCAGAGACGCTCCCAGGGCCCTGCTGTTCCGCCTCCCCCGCGCCCCTGGAGCGGGGGCAGAACACAGTGTCCCCTGGAGCAGGGCATGGGGGGGGACACAGCACCCCCTGGAGGAGGGGTGGGAACACAGCGCCCCATGGGGGGGAAGACAGTGCCCCCTGGAGGAGGGGTGGGAACACAGCGCCTCCTGGGGGGGAAGACAGTGCCCCCTGGAGGAGGGGTGGGAACACAGCGCCCCCGGGGGGGGGGGGAAGACAGTGCCCCCTAGAGGGGGGAACACAGCACCCCCTGGAGGAGGGGTGGGAACACAGCACCCCCTGGAGGAGGGGTGGGAACACAGCGCCCCGTGGGGAGGAATACAGCGCCCCCTGGAGGAGGGGTGGGAACACAGCGCCCCCTGGAGGAGGGGTGGGAACACAGCGCCCCCTGGGGGGGAAGACAGTGCCCCCTGGAGGAGGGGTGGGAACACAGCGCCCCCGGGGGGGGGGGGGAAGACAGTGCCCCCTAGAGGGGGGAACACAGCACCCCCTGGAGGAGGGGTGGGAACACAGCACCCCCTGGAGGAGGGGTGGGAACACAGCGCCCCGTGGGGAGGAATACAGCGCCCCCTGGAGGAGGGGTGGGAACACAGCGCCCCCTGGAGGAGGGGTGGGAACACAGCGCCCCCTGGGGGGGAAGACAGTGCCCCCTGGAGGAGGGGTGGGAACACAGCGCCCCCGGGGGGGGGGGGGAAGACAGTGCCCCCTAGAGGGGGGAACACAGCACCCCCTGGAGGAGGGGTGGGAACACAGCACCCCCTGGAGGAGGGGTGGGAACACAGCGCCCCCGGGGGGGGGGGGAAGACAGTGCCCCCTAGAGGGGGGAACACAGCGCCCCCTGGAGGAGGGGTGGGAACACAGAGCCCCCTGGAGGAGGGGTGGGAACACAGCGCCCCCTGGAGGAGGGGTGGGAACACAGCGCCCCGTGGAGAGGAATACAGCGCCCCCTGGAGGAGGGGTGGGAACACAGCACCGCCAATGTTCTACAGTCCCGAGGGGCAAGAGGCAAGTCCAGTGTCCTGGCCTCCCTGCTGGTGCTGCCGCGAGGTGCCCGCTGTGCCAACGGTGTGGCTGCAGGAGAGGGGCAGGCGGAGGCAGCGTCAGGGAATGGCGCCGCCACGCTGGAGGGGACACACAGCATGGCCCCAGTCCCAGCTGCCCCTCCCCTGCTGGAGGGCCACCGTCCTTTCCCCCAGCCCAGGGCTCCTCTCCCTGGCCTCAGCTGCCAGGCTGGGTCTCCCAGGCTGCTTAGGACAAGCCCTGGGGAGCTGCAGACGCCTACTCATCCCTGGCAGGGGCTGAGGGTGCAGAGCCTGTGGCCTGGGAAGAGGGCGACCCGGCCCCAGGCACCCGCATCTCACTCGTGGCAATGCAGATGCCGGACATGGCCGGGGAGGGGGAGGGGGAGGGGAAAAGCCCCTCTGCCACTGGGGCCGGGAGTCACTGGCTTGGGGGCTGAGCCGGGGGCTGCCAGGCAGTGCGGACGCAGGCGGGGACGGGAGCTTCCCTGCTGTATTAACGGCAGGGCCTTGGTGTCAAATACCTCCCCAGCCCTTGGCTCCGGCTTTCCATGCCCAGCCGCGGCCTTTCTCCTTTTTAGGCAATTCCAGCACGTTGGAAACCTCCCCCCCCTCCCCCGAACGTGGCGCCCGCAGGCTCCACTCGTGCTGGCTGGACGGGGCAGCCCCTCCCCTGCCTGAGACCACGGGACCCGCTGGGGAGACTGAGGCCTCCTTCGCGCAGGGAAGGTTCATTAGGCAGCAGCAGTGAACCGTGGCTGAGCCCTGGTTCGGCCACGCCAGGGACTCGGCATCATTAGTGTCCCGACCCGAGGCCTTTGTTGCGCTGGGTGGGCACAAGTGGCCGGGGCGCTGGGAGAGCGTGCGGGGGCAGGGAGCTTCGTTAACGCACTGGAAGGCGCCCGGGTGCTTCCTGCCCCCTGCAGCCACCCTAGGATGAGCCCCCAGGCCCTTCACTGTGCACCAGGACACAGCGGTGCCTCTGCCGCCAGGGCAGCTGTCGGGGCACTGGGGGGCAACAGGGGGCACTGTGCCAGGGCAGCTGTCAGGGTGTTGGGGGCAGCAGGGGGCGCTGTGCCAGGACAGCTGTCGGGGCGCTGGGGGGCAACAGGGGGCACTGTGCCAGGGCAGCTGTCAGGGTGTTGGGGGGCAGCAGAGGGCGCTGTGTCAGGGCAGCTGTCAGGGCACTGGGGGGCAGCAGGGGGCGCTGTGTCAGGGCAGCTGTCAGGGTGTTGGGGGCGCTGTGCCAGGACAGCTGTGGGGGCACTGGGGGGCAGCAGGGGGCGCTGTGCCAGGACAGCTGTGGGGGCACTGGGGGGCAGCAGGGGGCGCTGTGTCAGGGCAGCTGTCAGGGCGCTGGGGGGCAGCAGGGGGCGCTGTGTCAGGGCAGCTGTTGGGGCGCTGGGGGGCAGCAGGGGGCGCTGTGTCAGGGCAGCTGTTGGGGCGCTGGGGGGCAACAGGGGGCGCTGTGCCAGGGCAGCTGTTGGGGATCTGGCACCTGGAACCGGCGAAGCACGTCACTGGAGAAAGGGCAGCTCTTAGAACTGCCCCACCTTTCCAGACAGCGCAGCATTGACGGCCAGGAGAGAGCACCCCCTAGTGAGCCTGCCACCCCACGCCCTGCAGCACAGCACCCCCTGCTGCCCTGCTCCCTGCAGCACAAAGCCCCCTAGCCCCAGGCTGGGGCCCTGGGCTCTGCACTGACGCTTAGGCTGGTCTCTAGTTCTTCCGGGGCAGAACCCTCCTGGCATTGCCAGGTGCTCTGGGCAGGGGGCGATGAGACCTCGGGCGCACTGATGCCGAGTGTCCTAAGCGAAGAGCCCTGCTGGCCCCAGGAGCCAGCCGGAGCCAGGAGCCAGCAGCTGGGGTAAGCTTCACAGAGGGGGCGGGGAGGAGACACGCTGGAGCCAAAGTACCAGTTCAGCCAGCTGGGCACAGGCACTGACCTCGCTCCCGAAGGCGTGGGTGTGCGTGTGTGTGTGTGCGTGCATGCATGTGCATGTGTGTACACACCTAGTGTGGTTATTTGTGCATGTGCACGCGTGCACATGTGGGTGTGCACATATTCATGTGTATCTCTCTTGTGCATGTGTGTGAATCTGGGTGTGTGCACATCAGGGTGCGTGCACAGCTGTGTTTTTGTGCATGCATATCTGGGTGTGTTCATCTGCATGCACCTATGTCTGAGCACGTGTGCACGGATGAACGTGCAAATGCAGCTACATGTCAGGACTGAGGGGCCCCGGCAGAACTGGGGGGGGCACGGGTCGGCAGCGAGGCCCCATTAACGTAGGGTGAGTTTGATCCCTCCCCGAGGGAAAGGGGGGTGACTGACGCAGGCGGGGCCCGTGTGGGGCTTGCCGGGGTCTTGGGTCTGGCAGCGCGGGAACCTGGGAGCCCAGGGAGAGACGGGGAAGGGGAGGGAATTGTGCTGCTCCCCCCCAAGCCGTTCTTCGGGAGGGGGGCACCCGCTGAGGCTCAGCCCAGGGAAAGGCACCGGCGGTGGCTAGGGACACCCCAGCGAGGAGCAGGCAGGAGCCCTGGCAGGTCGCTGCTGCTGGAGTCCATCCCAGGCCAAGGCTCCCTGGGAGGGCTCCCTCCGCTGAGCACAGGCCCCCTGTTCCCTGCCTGGGCGCCCCGGGAGCCAATGTGGGCAGGGGGCTGCAGGCTGAGTGCCGAAGCCACACGGCTCTGGCCAGCCGCACCCCCCCCGGGACCCCCGGAGGCCGCACGGCGCGATCGGACCGAGACGCTGCTGGCTCCAAGGCCCGTGCGCTCACCACTGGCCCACGCTGCCTCTCGCAGCATAAAACCACGCGCCCAGCAGAGCGACCGGGCAACCTAGCAGGGGGCTGTCCCCCACCGGCACCGGGGGACCCCCGCGTGGGGCCTGGTGCTGGCCAGGTGACACCGTCAGGGAGCCCCTGCCCCGGGGGCCATCACCGACTCGGCGGTGCCACTTTCTGCCCACGTGGCTGCGGGGCCGTCTGCGCTGGTGGCAGGTGCTGCGCTCCACCTCAGGGGGCCGGCGGCGGCAGGGGAGGGTGAGAGCCCCTGGGGGAGCCGCGGGCCCGGCTGGGGCTGAGCCAGGCCTGAGCCCTGGGCAGCCGGGCTGGCTGGTGGCTCTGAGCCGGGTTAGGAGGGGCCCCGGCAGCCAGCAGTGTGGAGAGCCGGGAGGGAGGGAGGCAGGAGAGGCAGCTGCCCTGGGGCTGGAGGCCAGGTGGGCAGGGCCCGCGGGAGGCTGCTGGCAGGTCCCCCAGCACAGCAGAGTCCCCAGCTGCCGCCCCATGTGCCTCGCCCCACTCACGCCCGGAGCCCCCACCCCAGGGCGCTGGGCGGGAAGGGGCGAATCCAACCCTGCCCCCCAGCCAGCAGCCCAGCAGAGGGAGACGCGGCTCCGGCCCCAGCCCCAGCCCTTCTCCAAGGAGCCTCACTGTCAAGGGAAAGGGTGTGAAATTGGTCTGATTGGCATTTAGGCCCATTGTGAGCGGATTAGCCGGACCCATTGTTCTGCCAGTGGCTTGAGTAGCAATGAGCATCGGGAAGGAGCTGTCCACTTCCTGGGCCCGCCCATCTGGCCCAGTTGCCAGCACCCTGCCGCAGGTGCCCTGGCTAGCCGGCGGGGCTGGAGAGGGGGCCCTGGCTAGCCGGCGCGGGGCCAGGGAGGGGGCCCTGGCTAGCCGGCGCGGGGCTGAGGAGGGGACCCTGGCTAGCCAGCGCGGGGCTGAGGAGAGGGCCCGGCTAGCCGGTGTGGGGCTGGACAGGGGGTCGTAGCTAGGCAGCGTGGGGCCAGGCAGGGGGTTGTAGCTAGCCAGAGTGGGGCCGGGGAGGGGGCCCTGGCTAGCCGGCGGGGCTGGAGAGGGGGCCCTGGCTAGCCAGCGCGGGGCTGAGGAGGGGACCCTGGCTAGCCGGCGCGGGGCTGAGGAGGGGGCCCTGGCTAGCCGGTGCGGGGCTGGACAGGGGGTCGTAGCTAGGCGGCGTGGGGCCAGGCAGGGGGTTGTAGCTAGCCAGAGTGGGGCCGGGGAGGGGGCCCTGGCTAGCCGGCGGGGCCGGAGAGGGGGCCCTGGCTAGCCGGCGGGGCTGGAGAGGGGGCCCTGGCTAGCCGGCGCGGGGCCAGGGAGGGGACCCTGGCTAGCCGGCGGGGCCGGAGAGGGGGCCCTGGCTAGCCGGCGCGGGGCTGAGGAGGGGACCCTGGCTAGCCGGCGCGGGGCTGAGGAGGGGGCCCAGCTAGCTGGTGCGGGGCTGGACAGGGGGTCGTAGCTAGGCGGCGTGGGGCCAGGCAGGGGGTTGTAGCTAGCCAGAGTGGGGCCGGGGAGGGGGCCCTGGCTAGCCAGCGGGGCCGGAGAGGGGGCCCTGGCTAGCCGGCGGGGCTGGAGAGGGGGCCCTGGCTAGCCGGTGCGGGGCCAGGGAGGGGACCCTGGCTAGCCGGCGGGGCCGGAGAGGGGGCCCTGGCTAGCCGGCGCGGGGCTGAGGAGGGGACCCTGGCTAGCCGGCGCGGGGCTGAGGAGGGGGCCCTGGCTAGCCGGCGCGGGGCTGAGGAGGGGGCCCGGCTAGCTGGTGCGGGGCTGGACAGGGGGTCGTAGCTAGGCGGCGTGGGGCCAGGCAGGGGGTTGTAGCTAGCCAGAGTGGGGCCGGGGAGGGGGCCCTGGCTAGCCGGTGCGGGGCTGGACAGGGGGTCGTAGCTAGGTGGCGTGGGGCCAGGCAGGGGGTTGTAGCTAGCCAGAGTGGGGCCGGGGAGGGGGCCCTGGCTAGCCGGTGCGGGGCTGGACAGGGGGTCGTAGCTAGGTGGCGTGGGGCCAGGCAGGGGGTTGTAGCTAGCCAGAGTGGGGCCGGGGAGGGGGCCATGGCTAGCCGGTGAGGGGCTGGACAGGGGGTCACAGCTAGGCGGCGTGGGGCCAGGCAGGGGGTTGTAGCTAGCCCGGGTGAGGCCGGGCAGGGGGCCGTGGCTCGCCGGGGAGGGGGCTGTGGCTAGCTGGTGAGGGGCCGGGCAGGGGCCCGTGGCTAGCCGGTGTAGGGCCAGGCAGGGGGTCGTAGCTAGCCAGTGTGGGGCCAGGCAGAGGGCCGTGGGGCTCAGGCACGGAGGGGCCTCAGTTTCCATTCCCTTTGGGCGCCTGGTTGCAGCCTCGCCCCTCTGCCAGCACAAGGGCTGGGATTAGCCTGAGCCTGGCGAGCGGTCGAGCGAGGGGATGGACACAGGCAGAGAGCAGAGCTACCCCACAGCCGCCCTGCTTGCCCGGGGGCTCTCGGCACAAGCAAGCGCTGGTGTGGAGGCGGATGCCCACGGCAAGGGAGAGGCAGCCAGCCCCAGCCCCCTGGCCACCCCCTGCTCCCCACGGGCAGGCTCCAGGGCCTGGGGCAGGGTGGATGGTGCCACGAGCCCCTGCTCCTACGGCAGCCAGCAAGGGGGGCCTGGTGCTGCGCGTTGGGGCACAGAGGAGCCCATCTCGGAGCTCCCCCCGCCCCAGTGCCCAGAGACGTCCCCCTCGGCACACAGCTTCCCCGCGAGGGGCCATGGCTCCACCTCACACGCTTGTCCTGAAATGAACTGGTGGGAGGCAGCTGCTGGCCAGACAGCCCTGGGGCCCTGCCGGCCACGTGGGAGGGGCAGACCTGGGCGAGAGGGGTTCAGCTGCTGCCGGGGTGCGTGGCGCTCGGGGTGCAGGCGTCCTCACGCCCACCCCGGGATAGCCCTTCGGCGCCAGCATCCAACGCTCGCAGGAGCTGGCGCGGCAGGAGGCCTCCCTGCCCCCTTTGCCGCGTCTCGCTGTGAGTCCGAGCCTGGGAGCGCCGCGGGGGCGGCCGCAGCGCAGCGGGAAGGCTGCACGCCCGGAGCTGGACAGAGCCACAGGGTCCATGTTCCCGGCTCTGCGGGGAGGGAGCCGCAGGCTCGGCAGGCCCCAGCAGAGCGGCCCGAGGGTGCAGTAAATGAGGCTGCGCGTGGTGCCCGGACCCTGCCCGCCGTGCGCGCAGCAGAGCCTGCTCCAAGGGCCAGAGGGGGCCAGGCCCACAGGTTACACCTACAAAGGGGCTCTGGGCCCTGGCAGGTCACCAGCTGGCCAGGAGCAGCTCCGATCCCTGGCCTGCCAGCGCGGAGGCCTGTGCGGGAGAAGAGGGCTGCTCCCTCGGCAGGGCGCCTCCTCCAGGTGCCCACTGCAGCCGCCGCCAAGGGGCTGCGAGAGCGGCCCTGCCCTGCCATCCTGCCCGGCAGGGCAAGAGACCCCTGAGCTCACCCCCAGGCCCCGGTCAGGACCGGCGGTGACAGGAGCCCCGGCTGAAAGTGTCTCCACGGGACGGGGGCGGCAGCCGCCTCCAACCCAGCGGTGAGGCCGGGGCCAAAGCGGGAAGCTCGAGGGGCTCAGGCTCAGAGCCAGGGATATGAACGAACCGCTGGAGCTGTCGGTGCGTCCCAGCAGCGCCGGCTCCAGGCGTCCACATGGGACGAGAGGCAGCCAGGAGGGAACGATGCTGCGAACAAACCGCAATTTGCCCAGACTGCTTGTCACCAGCTGACCAGCTGTGCCAGCCAAGGGGGGCCCCTCTCCCCCCCAGCCTGCCGACGAGCTGTGCCAGCCAAGGGGGCCCCCATCCCCAGCCTGCCGACGAGCTGTGCCAGCCGAGGGGGCCCCCATCCCCCCAGCCTGCCGACGAGCTGTGCCAGCCAAGGGGTCCCCTCTCCCCCCAGCCTGCCGACAAGCTGTACCAGCCGAGTGGGGCCCCTCTCCCCCCAGCCTGCCGATGAGCTGTACCAGCCAAGGGGTCCCCTCTCGCCCCAGCCTGCCGACGAGCTGTACCAGCCGAGTGGGGCCCCTCTCCCCCCAGCCTGCCGATGAGCTGTGCCAGCCGAGGGGGGCCCCTCTCCCCCCAGCCTGCCGATGAGCTGTGCCAGCCGAGGGGGGCCCCTCTCCCCCCAAACTGCCAATGAGCTGTACCAGCCGAGGGGGGCCCCTCTCCCCCCAGCCTGCCGATGAGCTGTACCAGCCAAGTGGGGCGCTGGGCTAGGAGAAGACTTGAGTTGTAACCGGAGCACAGAAACGCCCTGGGCTGGAGTCTCCATCACCTGAACTCCCTGACTCCCGGCTGGAGGCCCTGGGCAGACAGGGCTGCTCCCCGGAGTTACCGGCTCCTGCACCGGGCAGGTCAGCCTGGATGCTCACCAGGGTCTCTGACACCCTGTGAATCCAGCGCCCAGGCTGTGCACGTCTCTGCCGCCCTGACACCTGCCAGGCCCCGGTAGAGGCCAAGCCTCATGCACAGTGGCTCGGCTGGAGCCCGAGGGGACAAGCTGGCCTGCTGCCCTGCTCCATGGGGACTTTGCCATCCAGCGGCATCCAGCTAGCGCCTCCCACTGCACCAAGTTCACTGGCAAGAGAGAAACCGTCCGGGCACCAGGAGCTGCTGGGAGCAGGCAGGAGGGAGCCGCCCGAGCACGGAGCCGTGGGAACCAGCCAGTCAAATCTCCCAGGGCAGCGGGAGCAGGCAGAGTGAGCCTGCTACACAAGTCCAGCTGAACAACGCTCAGCGTGTCGCCCCACGTGGGAAACCCCTCTGCACACCCCTCCTCCCAGGGCCCCTCAGCAAGCGCTGACGCCCCACCCGACAGGAAATGCTCCTTTCCTTGGCAGCAGCAGTAGGCTGTTATCCTCAGGTGGGCCCGGCCTGCAGAGGGAGAGCTGGCCCACACCGCCCTGCAAGCCTTTCCTGAGCACTCCTAAGGGGGCCACAGGTGGGCAGGTTCCCTAGCGGGCCAGGACGCTCTCGTGGGCGGGTTCCCGTCCGGGCGTCCTGGGCCGTATGGTGGTAGTGCCATGGGGCAGCCCGCAAAGTGCGAGTTGCCATGGAGACAGCTGTGGGACCCTGGTGGCCATTGGCTCCTGCCCTGCGCCCGTCCACGCAGCCAGCCTGGCCTCCGGGGGGCGAATGGCCACGGGGACAAGCAGCCAAGCGGCTCAGTGCCGTGGCTGGCAGCTCTCTGGAGCCGCCCGGTGCAGCGGGCTCAGCTCTGCGCACTCGACCCAGCGCCAGCAGCGTCTGCACTGGGCCCGGGAGACCGCTGGCAGGGACGAGGGATGTGAAATACCGGTCCATTGAATAGTCACGTGACCTCATGAATTCTTAGTGGTTAGTCGACTAGTCGATAGTCCCTGGGGGCGGGGCCGGCAGCCAGTGCGCTCCGGCCCCACCCCCAAGGAGCCGCCGCTACCCCGCACTGCTGCCTCTGCGGGATGCCAGGGGAGCTGGTGTGCGAGGGGTGACAGTTTAAAACCAGCTCCCCGCGCGGCTGCCTCCGATACAGCGCGGGGCGGCAGCAGCCCCGGGCCAGGCAGGGTGCCAGGTGTCCGGGTTTGAACCCAACAGTCCGGTATTTGAGCTTTCTGTCCGGGAAACACAAAGAGCAAACAGAACTGAGAACACAGACCTGTCCAGGATTTCTGCCTAATGTGGACTGTGATGGAATGGCGAGTGTGTCCGGTGCATGTGAAACCATCCGGCACCCCGAGGTCCAGGGGAGGGGCTGAGCTCCTGGACCTGGCGCAAGCTGGAACTGAGCCAGGCTGCTGGCCCGCCCGGCTCCTAATACACTTCTAATGCAGAGCCGCAGCGGGGCAGGACCTGGACCCGGCACGAGCTGGAACTGAGCCGGGCTGCCAGCCAGCCTGCTAAAACATGTACTGGCAGGTGAGGGGGGGAGTGTGTGTAGCCTGTAGCTTTAACCTAGACGCTTTTGCTGCTCGGTTAGTCGGTTAATCGACTGCACTATCACATCCCTAGCAGGGACACGGCTCCATACGCACCAGGACTCGGCCCGTCCACGGCGCCTCTCGCTAGCCCCCAGGCTCGATGCTGCTGTCTGCACAGCTCTGCCAGCTACCAAGTGCCGCAGCGGGGGGGTGGGGGTTAGCTCTGGCTGACAACCACCAGGAGCCCCCGTCTGGTTTGGCAACTGGCACCCTGGATGTGCGCGGAGAAGGGCCTCTGCTTCCCCAGAAAGCCCTGCTCCCGCCGAGCCGAGCCCTGCTCCCGACACCAGCAGGGCAAGAGCCAGGCCGTGGCAGGGCCCATCTGGCCAGCCAGTGAATGAGCCTTTTACCTGCCCGAGACACTGGGACTGTTCACGAGAGACGTGGTGACAGGTGGCTAACGGGACCCTCCTGGAAACGCTACGTATCCCAGCGCCAGCACATCCTGCCTGCGGCCGGGGCCAGGCTCCTGGCAGGCGGGTACCCACAGCGGCAAGCCCCACACTCTGCCACTTCCAGCCCCCCAAGTGCTCCTGGCCCCCACCACACAGGCACCTGCACTGGAGACCCCCCCAAAGGGGAGTGGACAAGGGGCAGCGTCAGCCGGTGGACTTCCATCTCTGAGGTGCCCATCCCCATGGCCTCTGGGCACCATCGTCACCACGCAGGCCGAGGGACAGCTCTGCGCCCAAGGGAGTGGGGGCAGGGAAGCTGGAGTCCAGTCTGGGCCCAGAAGGCCCTGAGCTTTGCATCTGTGTCACGGGCAGGCCGAGAGGCCGCGCTGGGACCTCGCATACTTAGGACAGGAAGTGAAGGCAAATCCCGTCCCCCTGGCAGTGAGGGGGGCAGAGTCTGGCAGACGCCGGGGTTCACGCTCAAACCCTGTGACGCCACACAGAGCTGCACCCGCAGCTGAGCCCACCCACCCCTCACTCCTGCTCTGGGCTTGCACCCAGCTCAGCAGGATGGCGAGCAAAGCCCCTCCCACCCGACGGCCCCGGGGTGGCCCCAGGGCTCTGCACCCAGCTCCAGGAACAGCCCAGCCTGCTCAGAAGGGCCAGGCCCCACCAGGACCTGCGTCCAGTGCCCAGTGTTGCACCCTGACCACCGGCCTCAGGTCTCCCTGTAGCCCCAGGCAGCCTGCGGGGGCCGCTGCTCAGAGTGTACACACAGGCACCCGGCCCCAGAGCGGCCTACCCCTCCTCCAGCCGCCCCCGGAGCCAGAAGGGGCAGGCGTCCCAGCCTGGCCACCGCAGGGCGCCTGGAGGAGGGAGGCAGAGACACTCGGCGGGAGAGGCTGGATGTCCCTCCGGGTTTGTGGGGCCCTGGCTGCGGCTGGGGCTCTGGGCACCACCAGGATAGAAACAACCTGTGACGGCACGTCGGGGAGCCCCGACCCCGCACCCCCGTCCGCAGCAACTCCGCCAGCCAGTAGAACGAGGGTTTATTGCTGCTCCGAGGGACAGCCCAGTATAGGACGGATGCAGGCATAAGAGGATGGGCCGACAGCCTTAGTTCTCTTGGGGGAAGGGGTTACAGGCCCCTGAACCCCCCTACACTGGTTAGTCTGCTTCCCCCGCCCCGCTCTCCCTGCCCAGCTCCCAGCTCTGCCCCCCAGCCAGGTGTTCATCTCCGCCTCCCTTCCTTTGTCTCCCCCCTGGGAAGAGCCTTGTTATCTGCTCAGGCTGGGCCTAGGTGCCTGGGCCAATGCACATGTGGGGGAGTCAGTGGGAATCACACAGCCCAGCGCAGCCAGGTGGGGACACCTGGTTACAGAGCAGACAGCCCCCCACTACGGCACACAACCCATAACCCGTCGCCTGGTCCCGGTGGGCCCTGGCCAGCAGCCTGCAATTATCCCTCAGCCTGGGGCCGGCAGCCACAGCCCCTGCCCTGAAGAGCATCCAGACAGGGTGCTGGGTGGGAGATGGGCGAGTGGATTTACTCCAGCCCCTCTCTTCTCCAGCATCACTGACCCGGAGCCCCTGGGCTCAGCCCCGACACCAGCTGCATCTCAGAACCAGGTTTGCTTTTTTTGCAACAGTGTCGCACTGTTGACTTATATGTAACCGTGACCCCTAGATCCCTTTGTGCAGTATCCTTCCTAGACAGTCGCCTCCCATTCTGTGTGTGTGACACGGATTGTCCCTCCCTCCGTGGAGCACTTTGCATTTGTCCTCACTGAGCTCCATCCTATTGACCTCACCATTTCTCCAGTTTGTCCAGATCGTTCTGAGTTATGGCCCTGCCCTCCCGGCTCGGTAGCATCCGCCACTTGGCCAGCGCTCTCAGCGCCATTCTCCGTCACTGACAACGACCCTGGCCTGGACCGTCCCTGGGATGATCCCTGGGGACCCTGCTCGATGGGCCCTGCCAGCTTGCCTGGGAGCCAGTCATGCACGTTGGCCCAGTTGGCTACAGCCTCACATGGAGCTCACTTTCAGCTCATTCTCCACCATGGCCCGCAGGCTGGATCCCGCTCGTGACTGGCGGCCCCACCTCTGTGTGCCTGCCCCTCGGCAGGCGCCAGGCCATCGCAGCCCTCATGGATCACTGTTCGTGGCCAATGGGAGTGGCGGGAAGCAGTGTCCCGGTCCTCGCCGCTTCCTGTTTCTCCCATTGGCCACAGACGGTGAACGGCAGCCAATGAGATCGCCCACCACCTGCCAAGGCGTGGGCAGTCATGGCGATGGTGGAGCGCCAGGGACTAACCCTGCGGGCTGCTGCTTCCCGGGGCGTCCCCGCCCGGGCACGTGGCCGGCACGTGGGGGTGGCAGCGCTGGGCACGGGGAGCGTCTCCCCCTCGGCCTGCCAGCGGGGCTGCTGGGCCCCTGAGCAGCTGCTGGACTTGGGGCTGGCGTGGCCTGCTGGGACTGGGCCCAGACAGACGCCGTCGGGCAGCTGGGGAGGGGGCGGGGGGGGTGGTTCACCAGCTTGAGGGGCAGAGTTCACTACCTGAGGCAGTTTGTGGCGCCTGTGCCCATGCCCAGCTCCCCGGACATGGGTGTAAACCCAGCACCACTAGCTACTGGGGCGTCTCTGGATTTACAGGGGCCTCAGAGCCCAGCACGTGGCCCGAGCCCTGGGCAGCAGGAGACCTGAGGGGCTCGGCTACGCCACAGCCCCACGTTCAGCCCTGGATGCGGGAGGCCCGGGATGAAAGGCTCTGGCCAGGGCTGTGCACGTCAGACTGGATGCTCCGTCTGGTTCTACGAGGGTCCCTGTGGCTCTACCGCCTGCCACTGTGGCCCCCACCACACTCAGAGCCTGGCAGCCCTTCCCCCGGGGCCGCACACTCATCCCAGCACCCTCGAGGTTGGGGGTGCCCCTGAACTGCAGAGGGAGCCCTGGGTGTGCGGCATTGTCCCATGAAGAAGCAGGAGCAGCTCCTTGTTGGGCAGTCTGGGCCTGGAGATGCTTTTGTGCAGCCTGGCATGTCTGACCATGTGGGACGGATGTGCCGGAGGGGGGCGGGTGTCTGGCCGTGCGGGTGGATGTGCCACGAGGGGGCCGGTGTCTGCCCGTGTGGGTGAATGTGCCGGAGGGGGGCAGACATCTGGCCGTGTGGGTGGACATGCCGGGAGGGGGCTGGTGTCTGGCCGTGCGGGACGGACGTGCCGGGGGGGCAGGTGTCTGGCCGTGCGGGTGGACATGCCGGGCGGGCAGGTGTCTGGCCGTGCGGGTGGACATGCCAGGGAGGGCGGGTGTCTGGCCGTGCAGGACGGACATGCCGGGGAGGACGGGTGTCTGGCTGTGTGGGACAGTTGTGCCGGAGGGGGCCAGTGTCTGACCATGCGGGTGGATGTGCCGGAGGGGGGCAGGTGTCTGGCCTTGCGGGTGGATGTGCCGGAGGGGGGCGGGTGTCTGGCTGTGCGGGACGGATGTGCCGGAGGGGGGCGGGTGTCTGGCCGTGCGGGTGGATGTGCCACGAGGGGGCCGGTGTCTGCCCGTGTGGGTGAATGTGCCGGAGGGGGGCAGACATCTGGCCGTGTGGGTGGACATGCCGGGAGGGGGCTGGTGTCTGGCCATGCGGGACGGATGTGCCGGGGGGGCAGGTGTCTGGCCGTGCGGGTGGACATGCCGGGGAGGGCGGGTGTCTGGCCGTGCAGGACGGTTGTGCCGGAGGGGGGCGGGTGTCTGGCCGTGCGGGTGGACGTGCCGGGGGCGGGGGGGGGCGAGTGTCTGGCCCTCCAGCCAGGGCAACAACAGACAGCAAGGGAGACAGGCTAGAGCTCCCGTCTCCCACCCGCCTGAGACCTGGCTTCCCCCTAAACTGGGCAGCTGCTGAGCTCCCCGTTGCCTGCCCCCTCCCCCAGCGCCCCCTGCTGGCAGAGGCTTGGGACTGCCCTTCCCCAGCAGAGCTCCTGCACCCTGCCCTGCCCCGGTCCACCCTGTGCCCAACAGGGAAACGCTGTGGCCAGGCCTTTGTGGCGCGGGGCCGGTCTCCAGAGAAGCCTGGCGTGTCCATCGCCTGCGCGGCAGAGCCCCTGCCGGTCACAGGCCAGCTGGCCGCTAATGGGCATGTGGTGCTATTAGCGCCACGCCTGGCTGGCGAGATCAGGCCATGGGCAGCGGGCGCAGGGTCCGTCCGCCAGAGAAGGGGCAGAGCGGGGTGACCTGCCGGTGAGGGGGCAGGGCGGGGTGACCCGCCGGTGAGGGGGCAGGGCGGGGTGACCCGCCAGTGAGGGGGCAGGGCGGGGTGACCCGCCCCAGCGCTGACTCAGACCGGGCGTGGCGAGCCAGAGACGCTCCCCGCCCCGGGTACGGGCGGCTGAACAGCTGGCAGCTCAGGAGCTCTCGAGTGGGAGGGTTTCCGTTGCCACAGCAGTGGATCGATTGTACCAGCCAGTCACTCGATGGCGCTTTCGAAGCAGAGCGGAGAGGGCAGCAGCCTTGGGCCATGCTGGGTGGGGAAGCGGGGCCCCACGTGTCCCGCCGTGGCTCCAGGCCCTGCCACGGCTCTGCAGACACGGACGGCCCAGCACAGGGCGTCTCCGTGCCAGCCCAGCCCGCCCGCGGGAGGGACACAAAGGCTCCTCCCCCGCCAGCCACGGCTGGAGGCCCCAGCTCTCTGGGCAGGGGTCACGGCGGGGCAGGTGGCTGGGGCCAGGGGCACAGCCTCACTGCAGGGGGGGGTGTCACGCTGCCAGCCCAGCACCCGGGGACAGAGCAACCTGCATCTGGCTCCCCGCGCTCCACGCCTGGGCTGCGCAGGGCTCCCGGCGGGCGGGCTGCCCACAGGGGACAGGCCCAGGAGGGCTCGCTCTTTCCAAAAGAGCCACAGGGAGGGTGTTTGTGTGCGCGTGTGTGTGTCAGGGATGCTGTGTGATGCGGGGAGGGGTGTGTCACAGGATGCTGCGTGGTGAATGGGTGTTGCGTGTGTGTGTGTCGGGGTGCTGCATGTTGCAGGGGTGTTGTGTGTGTGCGTATCAGGGGATGCAGCGTAGTACAGTGGTGTTGTGTGTGTGTGTCAGGAATGCTGTGCGGTGCAGGGATGTTGTGTGTGTGTCTGTTTTGGGATGCTGTGTGGTGCAGGGGCATGTGTGTGTGGGGGGGGATGCTGTGTGGTGCAGGCGTGTGTGGGTGTGTGTTGGGATGCTGTGTGGTGCAGGCGTGTGTGTGGGGGGGATGCTGTGTGGTGCAGGCGTGTGTGTGTGTCGGGATGCTGTTGGTGCAGGTGTATGTGTGTTGTGATGCATGATGAGGGTGCAGGTGGGTGGGACGGGAGGAGAGGGGCAGCCCAGCGGGCGGCGTGGGGCACAGAGGAATCCAGGGTTGCCCCCAGCTCCCCACAGGCTCATTAGAGCGAGTTGCGCGGTTCAGATAACGAGCCCGGGGTGCTCGGAGGCGCTGGGGGGCGGAGCCGTCTCACCCCACAGGCCCCCAGAGAGGCAGCGGCTGGGAAGCTCGGCAGGTGGCCCAGTCTCTGTAAAACCCCCCAGCCTGGCCCTGCCCAGAGCCTGGCTCTGCCCCGGCTGCTCCCCGGGCCGGCCTGAGCGTGTGTGTGTGGTGGGGGGGTGTGACAGCGGGAGGGTGCAGTGAGGGAGGGGTGGGGTGTGCGGGAAGACGGGTGTGCAAGGATGGGGTGTGTAAGCAAGTGAGAATGCAGGTGGTAGGACAGGGGAGGGGTGCGTGCGCGTATGGCAGTGCTGGGTGTGAGAGTGCAGATGGGGGTGTGAGGATGGGGGTGCCCGTGTAAGAATGGTGGTGGGGGTGGGGCTGCGGATGGGGGGCTGGGTGCGAATGGGGGTGCGGCTGCGGGTGCCCCGTGAGGATGGCGGTGGGGGTGGGGCTGCAGATGGGAGGCTGGGTGCGCATGGGGGTGCGGCTGGGGGTGCCCATGTAAAGATGGCTGTTAGGGGTGGGGGTGGGGCTGCGGATGGGGGGCTGGGTGCGCATGGGGGTGCGGCTGGGGGTGCCCGTGTAAGGATGGCGATGGGGGGTGGGGGTGGGGCTGTGGATGGGGGGCTGGGTGTGCATGGGGGTGCGGCTGGGGGTGCCCATGTAAAGATGGCTGTTAGGGGTGGCGGTAGGGCTGCGGATGGGGGGCTAGGTGCAAATGGGGGTGCAGCTGGGGGTGCCCATGTAAAGATGACGGTTAGGGGTGGGGGTGGGGCTGCGGATGGGGGGCTGGGTGCGCATGGGGGTGCGGCTGGGGGTGCCCGTGTAAGGATGGCGATGGGGGGTGGGGGTGGGGCTGTGGATGGGGGGCTGGGTGTGCATGGGGGTGTGGCTGGGGGTGCCCATGTAAGGATGGCGATGGGGGGTGGGGCTGCGGATGGGGGGCTGGGTGCACATGGGGGTGCAGCTGGGGGTGCCCATGTAAAGATGGCGGTTAGGGGTGGGGGTGGGGCTGCGGATGGGGGGCTGGGTGCGCATGGGGGTGTGGCTGGGGGTGCCCGTGTAAGGATGGCGATGGGGGTGGGGCTGCGGATGGGGGGCCTGGGTGCGCCTGGGGGTGCGGCTGGGGGTGCCCGTGTAAGGATGGCGATGGGGGTGGGGCTGCGGATGGGGGGCCTGGGTGCGCCTGGGGGTGCGGCTGGGGGTGCCCGTGTAAGGATGGCGATGGGGGTGGGGCTGCGGATGGGGGGCTGGGTGCGCATGGGGGTGCGGCTGGGGGTGCCCGTGTAAGGATGGCGGTGGGGGTGGGGCTGCAGATGGGGGGCTGGGTGCGCATGGGGGTGCGGCTGGGGGTGCCCATGTAAGGATGGCGATGGGGGGTGGGGCTGCGGATGGGGGGCTGGGTGCGAATGGGGGTGCGGCTGCGGGTGCCCCGTGAGGATGGCGGTGGGGGTGGGGCTGCAGATGGGAGGCTGGGTGCGCATGGGGGTGCGGCTGGGGGTGCCCATGTAAAGATGGCTGTTAGGGGTGGGGGTGGGGCTGCGGATGGGGGGCTGGGTGCGCATGGGGGTGCGGCTGGGGGTGCCCGTGTAAGGATGGCGATGGGGGGTGGGGGTGGGGCTGTGGATGGGGGGCTGGGTGTGCATGGGGGTGCGGCTGGGGGTGCCCATGTAAAGATGGCTGTTAGGGGTGGCGGTAGGGCTGCGGATGGGGGGCTAGGTGCAAATGGGGGTGCAGCTGGGGGTGCCCATGTAAAGATGACGGTTAGGGGTGGGGGTGGGGCTGCGGATGGGGGGCTGGGTGCGCATGGGGGTGCGGCTGGGGGTGCCCGTGTAAGGATGGCGATGGGGGGTGGGGGTGGGGCTGTGGATGGGGGGCTGGGTGTGCATGGGGGTGTGGCTGGGGGTGCCCATGTAAGGATGGCGATGGGGGGTGGGGCTGCGGATGGGGGGCTGGGTGCACATGGGGGTGCAGCTGGGGGTGCCCATGTAAAGATGGCGGTTAGGGGTGGGGGTGGGGCTGCGGATGGGGGGCTGGGTGCGCATGGGGGTGTGGCTGGGGGTGCCCGTGTAAGGATGGCGATGGGGGTGGGGCTGCGGATGGGGGGCCTGGGTGCGCCTGGGGGTGCGGCTGGGGGTGCCCGTGTAAGGATGGCGATGGGGGTGGGGCTGCGGATGGGGGGCCTGGGTGCGCCTGGGGGTGCGGCTGGGGGTGCCCGTGTAAGGATGGCGATGGGGGTGGGGCTGCGGATGGGGGGCTGGGTGCGCATGGGGGTGCGGCTGGGGGTGCCCGTGTAAGGATGGCGGTGGGGGTGGGGCTGCAGATGGGGGGCTGGGTGCGCATGGGGGTGCGGCTGGGGGTGCCCATGTAAGGATGGCGATGGGGGGTGGGGCTGCGGATGGGGGGCTGGGTGCGCATGGGGGTGCGGCTGGGGGTGCCCATGTAAGGATGGCGATGGGGGGTGGGGCTGCGGATGGGGGGCTGGGTGCGCATGGGGGTGCGGCTGGGGGTGCCCATGTAAGGATGGCGATGGGGGGTGGGGCTGCAGATGGGGGGCTGGGTGCGCATGGGGGTGCGGCTGGGGGTGCCCGTGTAAGGATGGCGATGGGGGTGGGGCTGCGGATGGGGGGCTAGGTGCGCCTGGGGGTGCGGCTGGGGGTGCCCATGTAAGGATGGCGATGGGGGGTGGGGCTGCGGATGGGGGGCTGGGTGCACATGGGGGTGCAGCTGGGGGTGCCCATGTAAAGATGGCGGTTAGGGGTGGGGGTGGGGCTGCGGATGGGGGGCTGGGTGCGCATGGGGGTGTGGCTGGGGGTGCCCGTGTAAGGATGGCGATGGGGGTGGGGCTGCGGATGGGGGGCCTGGGTGCGCCTGGGGGTGCGGCTGGGGGTGCCCGTGTAAGGATGGCGATGGGGGGTGGGGCTGCGGATGGGGGGCTGGGTGCACATGGGGGTGCGGCTGGGGGTGCCCATGTAAGGATGGCGGTGGGGGTGGGGCTGCGGATGGGGGGCTGGGTGCACATGGGGGTGCGGCTGGGGGTGCCCATGTAAGGATGGCGGTGGGGGTGGGGCTGCGGATGGGGGGCTGGGTGCGCATGGGGGTGCGGCTGGGGGTGCCCGTGTAAGGATGGCGATGGGGGTGGGGCTGCAGATGGGGGGCTGGGTGCGCATGGGGGTGCGGCTGGGGGTGCCCGTGTAAGGATGGCGATGGGGGTGGGGCTGCAGATGGGGGGCTGGGTGCGCATGGGGGTGCGGCTGGGGGTGCCCATGTAAGGATGGCGATGGGGGGTGGGGCTGCGGATGGGGGGCTGGGTGCGCATGGGGGTGCGGCTGGGGGTGCCCGTGTAAGGATGGCGGTGGGGGTGGGGCTGCAGATGGGGGGCTGGGTGCGCATGGGGGTGCGGCTGGGGGTGCCCATGTAAGGATGGCGATGGGGGGTGGGGCTGCGGATGGGGGGCTGGGTGTGCATGGGGGTGCGGCTGGGGGTGCCCGTGTAAGGATGGCGATGGGGGGTGGGGGTGGGGCTGTGGATGGGGGGCTGGGTGCGCCTGGGGGTGCGGCTGGGGGTGCCCATGTAAGGATGGCGATGGGGGGTGGGGCTGCAGATGGGGGGCTGGGTGCGCATGGGGGTGCGGCTGGGGGTGCCCGTGTAAGGATGGCGATGGGGGGTGGGGGTGGGGCTGTGGATGGGGGGCTGGGTGCGCCTGGGGGTGCGGCTGGGGGTGCCCATGTAAGGATGGCGATGGGGGGTGGGGCTGCGGATGGGGGGCTGGGTGCACATGGGGGTGTGGCTGGGGGTGCCCGTGTAAGGATGGCGATGGGGGTGGGGCTGCGGATGGGGGGCCTGGGTGCGCCTGGGGGTGCGGCTGGGGGTGCCCGTGTAAGGATGGCGATGGGGGTGGGGCTGCAGATGGGGGGCTGGGTGCGCATGGGGGTGTGGCTGGGGGTGCCCGTGTAAGGATGGCGATGGGGGTGGGGCTGCGGATGGGGGGCCTGGGTGCGCCTGGGGGTGCGGCTGGGGGTGCCCGTGTAAGGATGGCGATGGGGGTGGGGCTGCAGATGGGGGGCTGGGTGCGCATGGGGGTGCGGCTGGGGGTGCCCATGTAAAGATGGCGGTGGGGGTGGGGCTGCAGATGGGGGGCTGGGTGCGCATGGGGGTGCGGCTGGGGGTGCCCGTGTAAGGATGGCGGTGGGGGTGGGGCTGCAGATGGGGGGCTGGGTGCGCATGGGGGTGCGGCTGGGGGTGCCCGTGTAAGGATGGCGGTGGGGGTGGGGCTGCAGATGGGGGGCTGGGTGCGCATGGGGGTGCGGCTGGGGGTGCCCGTGTAAGGATGGCGATGGGGGGGTGGGGCTGCGGATGGGGGGCTGGGTGTGCATGGGGGTGCGGCTGGGGGTGCCCGTGTAAGGATGGCGATGGGGGGTGGGGTGGGGCTGTGGATGGGGGGGCTGGGTGCGCCTGGGGGTGCGGCTGGGGGTGCCCATGTAAGGATGGCGATGGGGGGTGGGGCTGCGGATGGGGGGCTGGGTGCGCATGGGGGTGCGGCTGGGGGTGCCCATGTAAGGATGGCGATGGGGGGTGGGGCTGCGGATGGGGGGCTGGGTGCGCATGGGGGTGCGGCTGGGGGTGCCCGTGTAAGGATGGCGATGGGGGTGGGGCTGCGGATGGGGGGCTAGGTGCGCCTGGGGGTGCGGCTGGGGGTGCCCGTGTAAGGATGGCGATGGGGGGTGGGGCTGCGGATGGGGGGCTGGGTGTGCATGGGGGTGCGGCTGGGGGTGCCCGTGTAAGGATGGCGATGGGGGGTGGGGCTGCGGATGGGGGGCTGGGTGTGCATGGGGGTGCGGCTGGGGGTGCCCGTGTAAGGATGGCGATGGGGGGTGGGGGTGGGGCTGTGGATGGGGGGCTGGGTGCGCCTGGGGGTGCGGCTGGGGGTGCCCATGTAAGGATGGCGATGGGGGGTGGGGCTGCGGATGGGGGGCTGGGTGCGCATGGGGGTGCGGCTGGGGGTGCCCGTGTAAGGATGGCGATGGGGGGTGGGGCTGCGGATGGGGGGCTGGGTGCGCCTGGGGGTGCGGCTGGGGGTGCCCGTGTAAGGATGGCGATGGGGGTGGGGCTGCGGATGGGGGGCTGGGTGCGCATGGGGGTGCGGCTGGGGGTGCCCATGTAAGGATGGCGATGGGGGTGGGGCTGCGGATGGGGGGCTGGGTGCGCATGGGGGTGCGGCTGGGGGTGCCCGTGTAAGGATGGCGATGGGGGTGGGGCTGCGGATGGGGGGCTAGGTGCGCCTGGGGGTGCGGCTGGGGGTGCCCGCATACGCCCAGGCCCTGCCTGGCCCCAGGCCCCCCGGCTCGCTGCCCAGGGGCTGAGGTTCTCCCCCCGCCCTGCCCTGCCCGGGGAGCTGGCTGCAGACAGGCGATTGGCTGGCGGCTGACGAGCGGCGCGCGCTCCTCTCAGCTATTTTTAGCTCTGGCAGTGGCAGGGCTCTGCTGGCTGACAGGGCGATGGCGGCGGAGCCAGGCACAGCCCCCCCCCCCCCCAGCCTGCTGACGGGTGTCTCCTGTCTCCGAGTGCTGCAGGAGGGGCCAAGCAGGCCGGGGGGCAGGGGCTGTGAGCGATCAGCCCCCACATCGCAGTGTCCCACGGCGGGGCGGGGCTAGTCGCCCTGAGGTCTAGCAGCAGGTGCCGGGAAGCAGCGTGGGGAATCCAGGCCCAGGGGAGAGTCCTGGGCGGGCTGCAATGGGAGCAGCTTGCAGCTGGCTCTGGGGAGCTGCTCAGGGTCTGGCTCCGGGGGTCCCTCACCAGCCCGGGAAGTAACAGCCCGAAAGCCGCACTCCCGTGGGGCACAAGCCAAGGGGGCTGCTCTTGTGAGCTCTGCCCAGGGTCAGTTCAGCGCCTCCTCCGAGCCAGGGCCCTGGCCATGCTGGGCGCCCGTCTGTCTGGCCGAGGCCTCTGCCTGGTGGCAGTTCTGGGATCACGGCAGAGGCTCCACCGTGACAGCTGGGCTGCAGGAACCAGGCTGGGCCCAGAACCATCGCCGGGCAGGCTTGGGCTGCGTGGGCAGCCTGCCACGGGCAGGCTCTATGGGGCCCTAGCACGGGGGGGAGAAATCCCAGGATTAAAAGCAAAGCCAGACATTCCCCCGCCCAGCACCACTTCCCAGCCCGGCCCCGGCCCTGCCTGGCGTGCTCCTGGAGCTGGCTGTCCCTGCCTGCATTCTCCTGCCTAAAGCACAAGACCAGGAGGCCTCTGCCCCTGGCCGGGACCGCAGAGCACTGCCCAGGCAGGCGCCCGGCACGCTGGCCCCAGCCTCTGCCCTCCCTGCTCCCTTGGCAGCAGCAAGGTGCACGGAGGCGCAGCAGGCGCATGGCAGAGCCCTGGCAGGTTTAATTGGAAAACATGCTCCCGACCTGCCCCCCGCTCCCTGAGCAGCCAGCTCCAGGCATGCCGGGAGCTCCCAGCCGGGCACCATGACACAGCAAAAACTGCCGGCGTCGGGCGCCGAGGGGGTTCGCACAGGGACACGCCCGAGCCAGGAAGGCTCCCGGCCGGAGGGGGCGGCGGTCCCGTGTTACGGACGGGGCGCGAGGCTCCGAGAGCAGCAGGGATCTGCCCCAGGGACACAGCGCCCACGGCTGCCTGCAGGGAGTGTCGGAGCCTGGGCTCATGCCTCGGTTGCACAGAGCAGCGGAGCCGCTCCTGCTCCAGCGCCCGGGGGCTCTGACGCCCGACCGGGGCTGGAGGGCGGCTGGCTGTGTCTGTGAGCCATGCTCCTGCCCCGAGGGAACGGAAAGCCGCGGAGCCAGCGGTCGACCTGGGCTCAGACACTGCCGAGAGGGGGCTTGCAGAGTCTGGGAGAGAACCCGGGCGTCTGAGCCCACGCGCCGCTCTGCCCTCCAGACCCTGCTGCGGCCGCACGCAGAGCCCAGGCCTGCCCCCGTCACTGCCCACTCCCGGGCTGGGCGCAGCGCCTGGCTCCACGTGGCCAGGAGGGCAGCCAGCGCCCGGTGCAAGGGCTGAGCGGGGAGGGAGGGAACCCCAGGGGAGGGCGTGTGGCCCCACAGACCAAGGCAGAGTCCAGCCTGTCCCTCCCCCAGCGCAGTGCATTGGCGAGGCCCCCGCTCGCCGGCCCAGGAATACACTAATTACACCCCAGAGCAGGAAATCACACCCAGCCGCCATGTAATTTTTGCATGAAATTACAGGATTTTTTCCCCTGGGTGCAATTTCCTCCACACCAAGTTCTAACTGCAGCCAAACAATTAAAGGGGCGGCGTTCCCTTTTCCTCAGGTACCCGGCTAATGCCCCACTGGCAGCCTCGCCCGGGGCCTGGGGACGAGAGCGCGCCAGGCGGCATGACGTGGGGCAAGGGGCTCTCGCGCTCCCGCCACATAAAGAGACGTTGGGGTGGGGAAGGGGAGCCCCACCCAGAACTGCTCTCGGCGGCTGAGTCTGCAAAGGCCTGTCCGAGAGCCCCGGGTGGTGTCTGGCCTGGGACAGCCACCCGCTCGGAGCACCCCAGGCTGCAGAAACACGCCTGGCCCCGTGTCGGATCGCCAGGGCTCGGCCACGGAGACAAATGCAAGGAACCAGCACAGCAGCCCAGAGGCCACGAGGACGGCGCCTGAGCAGCTCAGTGAACCAAGCACAGTGTGAACCGCACACGCTGCGCTGTGCCCCTCAAGAGCATCGGCGCGGAGCCCCCCGTCTGGGGCGACGGCAGCCAGGCCCCCCACCCTGAGCTAAAGGAGGGTCCCCAGTAGCTGTTGCTAGTCAGAGGGCCGCACACAAACAGCCACTCTTCTGCCAGGAGAGGGTAACGCAACCACCAATGAGAAGCAACCGAACTAGTGTGGCTCAGCAGCTCGCAGTGGTGCAACACACATGTGCACACACAGACGCATGCACACATGCGTGCACACCCACAGACACGCACGTGCACACACAGACACACAGAGACACATGCAGACGCACGCAGACACACACGTACACATGGGCACACACACATGCAGATGCACAGAGACACAAACACACACAAGTAGACGCACAGACTCGCACACGAGTGCACACCCACAAACACGCACATGCGCACACAGACACACACACATACAGATGCACGCAGACACACATACACACACAGACACACGCACACATGCGTGCACACCCACAAACACGCACATGCGCACACAGACACACACATACAGATGCACGCAGATACACGTACACACACAGACGCACGCACACATGCGTGCACACCCACAAACACGCACATGCACATACACACACACACACGCAGACACACACGTGCAGATGCTCAGATACAAACACACACAAGTAGATGCACAGGCGCACACACACTCAGACACACACACATACACACTCAGACACACACACAGACACAGACATACACAGACACACACTCAGACACACAGACACACAGACACACACACACTCAGACACACACACACACCGACACACACACAGACACACTCAGACACACACTCAGACACACACACACAGACACACACACTCAGACACACTCAGACACACACACACAGACACACACACAGACACACTCAGACACACACTCAGACACACACACACAGACACACACACTCAGACACACACACACACACACTCAGACACACACACAGACACAGACATACACAGACACACACTCAGACACACAGACACACAGACACAGACACACTCAGACACACACACACACCGACACACACACAGACACACTCAGACACACACTGACACACTCAGACACACACACACACACACACACACACACACACACTCAGACACACACACACACACAGACACACACTCAGACACACTCAGACACACACACACACACACACACTCAGACACACACACACTCAGACACACTCAGACACACACACAGACACACTCAGACACACACACACACACACACACTCAGACACACACACACAGACACACACACTCAGACACACTCAGACACACACACAGACACACTCAGACACACACACACAGACACACACACAGACACACTCAGACACACACACACACAGACACACACACAGACACACTCAGACACACACTCAGACACACACACACAGACACACACACTCAGACACACACACACACACACTCAGACACACACACACACACAGACATACACACACACACACACAGACATACACACACACACACACAGACATACACAGACACACACTCAGACACACAGACACACAGACACACACACACTCAGATACACACACACCGACACACACACAGACACACTCAGACACACACTGACACACTCAGACACACACACACACAGACACACACACACAGACACACTCAGACACACACACACAGACACACACTCAGACACACTCAGACACACACACAGACACACTCAGACACACACAGACACACACTCAGACACACACACACACACACTCAGATACACACACACAGACACACTCAGACACACACACACTCAGACACACTCAGACACACACACACACACACACACACTCAGATACACACACACAGACACACACACACACACACAGACACACTCAGACACACACACACAGACACACACAGACACACACACTCAGACACACTCAGACACACACACAGACACACACACTCAGACACACACACACACACACTCAGACACACACACACACACACACAGACACACACTCAGACACACAGACACACAGACACACACACACTCAGATACACACACACCGACACACACACAGACACACTCAGACACACACTGACACACTCAGACACACACACACACAGACACACACACACAGACACACACACAGACACACTCAGACACACACTCAGACACACACACACAGACACACACACTCAGACACACACACACACACACACTCAGACACACACACACACACACACAGACATACACAGACACACACTCAGACACACAGACACACAGACACACACACACTCAGATACACACACACCGACACACACACAGACACACTCAGACACACACTGACACACTCAGACACACACACACACAGACACACACACACAGACACACTCAGACACACACACACAGACACACACTCAGACACACTCAGACACACACACAGACACACTCAGACACACACAGACACACACACACACACACACTCAGATACACACACACAGACACACTCAGACACACACACACTCAGACACACTCAGACACACACACACACACACACACACACTCAGATACACACACACAGACACACACACACACACAGACACACTCAGACACACACACACAGACACACACAGCCACACACTCAGACACACACACACACACACACACACTCAGACACACTCAGACACACACACAGACACACTCAGACACACACACACAGACACGCAGCAGGGATGTGAAATATCAGTTAACTGAACAGTCGATTAAACTCGGCAATTGTCAGCGGTTAGTCGACTTGTGTCCAGTCCCCGGGGCGGGGCCGGCAGCCAGCGCGCTCCGGCCTCGCTCCCGAGAAGCCCCTGCCGCTCCGTGCTGCTGTCGCTGTATCAGAGGCAGCAGCGCGGGGAGCCAGGCAGGAGCAGGTTTAAAACCCAGCTCCCCTGGCGCCGGGCGCCTGGCGCTGCTGCGCAGCGTGGGGCAGCAGCAGCCCTGTCCCGGGGGAGGGGAGGCTGAGCTCCCCGATCCCAAGCGAGCCGGACCTGAGCCGGGCTGCCTGCCCGCTGGCTCCTAATACGCTTCCAATGCAGAGCCGCGGCGGGGGTAGGTCCTGGACCCAGCGCGAGCCAGGACTGAGTCAGGCCGCGGGCAGCCTGCTAACCAGTGTCCTGGCCCGGGGATGCGCGTGGTCTGTAGCATGAACCTGTAGGGTTTCGCCTCTGGGTTCATCGACTGCGCTGTCCCAACCCTCCATGCACACGCGCACGCACACGCACACGCACACGCGCACGCACACGCACACGCTAGCGCATGGCCCCGGGGCGCCGTCCGTTCCCCCAGGAGTGCTGCTGCTGCTGCGGGATCCTAGGCTCTTCCGGGGCTGGCTGAGTGCAGGGCTGCACTCTCCAGGGAAAGGGCGGAAGCCCCCTTGCTCGGGACATTCCAGCCGGCCGCAGGGAGCCCTGGCCCGCAGGCCAGAGTCCCAAGGGAGGCGACAGGCCGTTTCCCACCCTCGCTCCATCTCAGCCGCGGGCAGGGCTCAGGGCTCAGGGCTCAGGGCAGCGGCGCGAGATCGCTCGGGGGCCTGGTGCTCGGCGGAGTCAGGATGCTTCAAGGCGCCTTCCGTCCCTGGCTGGCGGGACCCCTAAGTCAGACCAACCTGCCCCGGCACGGGCATTGCCTGTACCCAAGCAGGAGCGGGCAGAGCTCAACAGGGCTTCTCCCAGGCTCTCCCCGCCCCCACCCCCCAGCAGCCGCCTCCAGAGAAACCGGCTCGTGTGGAATTTCCAGCCTGGTGCTGCTGGGAAAAGCTTCCCGGGTTTTGGCTGCTGCCCCGTGCCGGGTCCCTGCTGGCAGCCAGTGCCCTTCGCAGGCTGCGAGCGCCATGGCACTGGCCAGCAGCCAAGGCTCCACAGCGCACTGGGCACTGGGCCATGCGGTAGGTCACAAAGCTGGAGCGCGAGAGCCCTTTTCTCTCTTGGATACCACGGAGAGGAGCCCGGCGTGAACACAACACAGCTGCCGGGCCCCTGCCGTCCTCTCCTTCCTCACGCCCAGTCCGGGGGTGATGGAGGGCCAAGCTGCTCCACGCCCTACACGCCTCCCAGGGCACCTGGCCATAGTAGCTGGGCTGACTTTTGGGGCCTTAACGCTTGTTCTTACTTATACTCAGTGTAGTCAGCATGGAGTAGGCAGTATAGTATATACTCACGGTGTGCGCTCACTGTTACTCGTATCGGCTCATGTTGTATGTGCCACATGAATACAATGTGAGTTCACGTTGTATGTACCACATGAATACAACGTGAGCTGGTAGATACTCATAGAGATACCCTCCCTCTCAGGGTGTCCTCTTTCTTGAAAGTTCAAATATGGGAAAGTTCAAATATGGCACTCCACTCCGGGGAGCGCGGATGGTTCCCAAAGGCCAGGGCTGGCCCCTCCTTCGCTCTCCCTCTCCCCACCAGGCGGACTCCAGCCAGTGCCACCTGCTGCCGGGGCTCACAGCCGCAGGCTGGGGGCCGCCACCGAACTGCCTTGGAAACCACCAGCGCTGGGCTTGGCAGGGACGAGCCCCAGGCAGGGAACTGGCTGGTTTGGCTGCTGTCGAGCAAGACGCCTCCACATGGAAAGCTGGCTCAGCAGTGCAGCCAGGGAGGAGAGCCTGCCCCCGCTCGGCAATGGGACAACGTGACCGGGGAGGAGAGCCTGCCCCCGCTCGGCAACGGGACAACGTGACCGGGGAGGAGAGCCTGCCCCCGCTCGGCAATGGGACAACGTAACTGGGGAGGAGAGCCTGCCCCCGCTCGGCAATGGGACAACGTAACTGGGGAGGAGAGCCTGCCCCTGCTCGGCAATGGGACAACGTGACCGGGGAGGAGAGCCTGCCCCCGCTCGGCAATGGGACAACGTGACCGGGGAGGAGAGCCTGCCCTCGCTCGGCAACGGGACAACGTGACCGGGGAGGAGAGCCTGCCCCCGCTCGGCAATGGGACAACGTAACTGGGGAGGAGAGCCTGCCCCTGCTCGGCAATGGGACAACATGACCGGGGAGGAGAGCCTGCCCCCGCTCGGCAATGGGACAACGTGACCGGGGAGGAGAGCCTGCCCCCGCTCGGCAATGGGACAACGTAACTGGGGAGGAGAGCCTGCCCCCGCTCGGCAATGGGACAACGTGACCGGGGAGGAGAGCCTGCCCCCGCTCGGCAATGGGACAACGTAACTGGGGAGGAGAGCCTGCCCCCGCTCGGCAATGGGACAACGTAACTGGGGAGGAGAGCCTGCCCCCGCTCGGCAACGGGACAACAGCTCCACGGACTCTTGCAGAGCAACAGCGCCCGGCTGGCACTACCAATGAGGCTAATGGCAGCTGCGGGCTCCCAGCCCCTCTGAAATCCGCATGCCTCTTCCCCACACCAGGGCGAGGGCCTTCCCGCCTTCTGCTGGTGCAAGATCCGTTCTGTCCCACGGGAGGGGGGCCTCGGGAAGTGAGTAATCCCAGCTGCCGTTTGGCACAGCAGGGCGTCAACCAGGCAGGGATGTGGGATTCTGGCTGCCCCCGGAGAGCTCACGCAGAACTGGGGACCTGAACTGGGGAGACGAGCTGCAGTGGAAGGAATTTCCAACACTATTTCTGGCAAAATGTTTTTTCCTACAAAAATGGAAAAGAAAATGTTGCTGAAATTCTTCATTTTGATCAACTTTTTCCAGTTTTTTGCCAAAAAAAGGAAACTGATCTTTTTTGGTAAAAATGTTCAGCTTTCAGAAAGAAATCCTTCTAAATCCTTTCTAAATGCTTTTGTTCAGTTTTTGAAAAAATGGTTTGTCCCTGTTTTGATTTTTAAAAAGCAGAAGCTTTGTGTAAGAAATTTTGCAAAAGACTTTTTAAAAAATATCTGGAAAAATAATAGCCCTCTTCTGCCCAGCGCCAAGCCCCTTCTGTTTGGCTCACAGCCTGCTACTGCCTGGTCTTCTATCCCATCCCTTGCTCGTCCTAGGAGCAGGGCACAAATCACTCCAAAACATGCGGGCTAGACCGGCACAGGCTTCTGGTCAGGTGGAAATACCTGAGGGGAACTAACTTGCCCTGCAGAACAATGGATTCAATGCAGGGAAGAAATTGCTTGTTGAACTAACCCATGGTCCATAGAATTGAACTAACCCATCTGAATTGTCTATGGAAATGAAAGGCTGGGTTTCTCAAGGCCCCCTGGGGCCAGTCTCTAAGCCCCGGCTCCTGGATACCTTTCCATTCTGGAGCGCCCTTTCAGGCTAAGGCTGTGTCTACACTGCAAAGAAAAGTCAGAGATATATGCAAATTGCGAACGTATTTTTCTTCCGAAAGAGGCTTTTCCGACATTTGGCCCGTCCACACGGGGCATCCTCTTTCGGAGCAGCCCTTCGGCCTCGTGAAACGAGGTTACAGGGATGCCCACGAAACGCGTCTGCTTTTCTGACATTTTGTTTTTGGAAAAGCAACCGTGTTCCTTGGACGCAGCAGAGGATACCGAAAAGCTCTGCAGTCTAGACGTGCCCTAAGTCACACCTGCACTTTCCTTGGGAGCTGCTGCTGTTCTTCACAGCCTGACTGACCCTGCTCTGCAGCGTTGCAGTGCGCGGTTAAGCGGCAGGCACGCTCCACCCCAGAGGAGCCCCGTGCTGGGGAAAGTCACATCGGGCGAGTTTGTTTCAGTTTGTTATGGCCTGAGATTGCTCTGGAGGGAGGATGCTCTCTCCACGGCAGATTACGATGAGGCGCCCGGTTTATTACAGCTCTGCCAAAGCCCTCCATCCTGAATTTAAAACAGCCACATGTGCTCTAGTCCCATGTCGGGCTCCCGCCCACGCCCCTCCTGTAGCTCCCCAGCCTGACGCTGCCAAACCACGTCTGGGGCACAACCCAGGGCCACTGCCGCAGCACACACCAGCTGGCAGCCCCCAAGCAGAAGGGCCCTCGGGACACTCTCCCAAGGAAGGTAGGGATTGGCCCAGGCCTGGCACTTACCCCGCAGCCCACAGCCCTACTATGACAGTGAGCCTTGGGCACAGCAGCCAGTCCCACGCCTGGCTCAGCAGCTTTCCAGGAGGTCCCATTGCAAGCCCAGCACAGGGCCCCCCATACAGACCCATGCCCACAGCCACCCCTCCCCCATCACCTCCCCAGCAACACCAGACGGGTCCTCCCTTGCCAAGCCCAGGCCAGACAGTCCCGTGTGCCCCCGAGTGCCCTGGCCAGACCCACCCCGCGCCCAGACGCCGCACCCCTGCCGGGAATGGGGCCCCAGCGCCCCGGCGAGGCCCAGGAGAGGGGGCAGGTTTTACCCCACGCAGGCAGGGCAGGCCTGGGGAAAGGCGCTGCCCTGCCCTGGCGGCTCCTTGTGGCAGCCTGGGCCCAGCTCTCGCTCCCACCCGGCTCAGATGCTGCAAAGCGGGAGGGAAATGGACGAGCCCCGCAGACCGCCCGCAGCCCAGGCCACGGCGCCAGCCGCAGCACGGCCCAGCGGGGCTGGCAGGAGGCATTCCCCAGAGCAGACGGGTCCCTGCTGGAGCTGGGATGGCCGGGAAAGGCTGCTGGCTGCCCCCCACACAAGGCACCCTGCGGCCGGGGCCCGGAAGGCTGGGCCCACAGCTGGAGCGCTAGGACGGGCTGCGGGGGCCAGCTGAGGAAAGGGGCGTCTGCACCTGGGACTCTGCCCCTCCACTCCTGGCAGCCTGAGGCCTGCGAGCCCGTCCCAGGACCCCGGCGCAGGCCAGGGCTGCAGCGCCCCACCCCGGCTGGCAGTGGTGAGCGGAGCCCCGAGCTGCTGTCCTGCCTGGCCGGGAGCAGGGAGCTGCATGTGTGAGCCAAGCCGCCTGCCAGCTCCTCTCGGCTTTGCCCAGCCCCGGCTGACTGCCGCATGCCCAGAGCACGCTGCCCCCTGCCCGGCACCCTGCTGCCCGGAGCCTGGGCCAGGTGCACTGCCGCCGCGCAGACGGAGCGGAGAAGGGCCAGGGAGGAAGACGGGCCCGGGGCAAAGGGCTGGAAACTGTCCCACTGCGGGGCCAGCCGACCCTGCGAGGGCTTGGGTGGGACGAGGCTGCTAGCGACTGGTCCAGGGCTGGAACGCGGCCCCTCGCAAGCTGCTCCCGGGTGAGGCTGCCAATCCCCCTGCCCGGCAGGGCCCGCTGGGCCCGGCAGAGGCCGTGCAATTCGGAGGCCACTAGGGAGGGTGTCGGGACAGCAGCAGCACCCAGGAGCCAGCCTGCTCCCACGGTCAGGGAGCCAGGGCTTCGCACCAGTGCCAGCACTACACGGACATGTGCACACACAGGCAGGCCCAAATGTGCACACACTCGTGCACGAGTCCACAGCCCCACACGCACACGTGACACGTACACGCCAGGCAGGCACACACGCAGGGCGAGCAGCGGCGGGGTGACCCAGGCCAGCCGAGCCTGCTTCCCCTTTAAGGGAGCCCAGTTCGCAGCGTCTCAGCTGGCAGGTCCTAGTCTCTGCTCGGGGCCACGACGCGCCAGCCACAGCCAGGCGGGGGGGAGCAGCCCCTGCTGCCCCCAGACATGCAGCTGCGACGAGCTGCGCGTGACAATTGCTCCAGCTGAGCCCACAGCCCCGGGCACACGTTCCATAGAGCCCGCGTCAGGCGGCAAAGCGAGGTCGCTGCTGGACTTCCGGCCCCACGCCCTGGCACAGGCAGCTGCTGCGGAGGCCAGAGGGGGTGACTGCGCCCAGGCACGTCATGGGGACTGGCGGGCCAGCCCTTGTGGTCAAGCAGTGCACACACCCATGGAGGAGGGTCGGGGAAACTGAGGCCCAGGGTGGGGCCATGACCAGATCACAGAGTGAGGCACTGGGAGGCTGGGAACTGAACCCTGCTCTTCTGCTGCCCCAGCCTGGCTTGCTGGTCCAGGCAGCACCACGTAGGCAGGGACCCTTGCTGTATTGCTCCTCTGTTCAGTCCCTGAGCTCTGCCTGAGCACCAGTGTGTGCGTGCGCATGTGCACACCCATGCACGCGCATCTCCTTTCTCCAGCGTGCGAGAGCCTCGCTGCAGGAGATGCAGGGTCTTTCCCCCAGCAGCGAGGCCAGCACAGCGTCCTCCACGGAGACAGCTCTGCCCCCGGCACAGGGACGCGGGGGGATTTCCCACGGGCGCTGAGGACGAGCCAAAGCGCAAGCGCCATCCCTGAGAGGAGGAGGCTTCCGGGGACCATGGACCTGCGATGGCCACCTCGCGCTGTGCGGCCCATGGCAGCAGGCAACCTTTCCTCCCCTCAGCAGAGCTCTGGCATCTAGCAGGCTGTATGCTCACTCCTAGGCTCACACAGCCTCGCCCACACAGCTCGTGCACCTACAAGGCATGACCCCGCACACTTCCACGGCCCGTGCACAGCCCGTGCATTCCCAGGGCATGACCCTGCACACTTCCACAGACCATGCACTCACAAAGCATGACCCCGCACACACTTCCATGGCCTGTGCACTCACAAGGCATCACCCCGCACACACTTCCACGGCCCGTGCACAGCCCATGCATTCCCAGGGCATGACCCTGCACACTTCCACAGACCATGCACTCTCAAGGCATGACCCCGCACACTTCCACGGCCTGTGCATAGCCTGTGCACCTACAAGACATGACCCTGCACACTTCCACGGCCCGTGAACAGCCTGTGCACTCCCAGGACATGAACACACATGTGCACACATGCACAGACACACCCGCACACGCTCCCATGGCCCTCCCGCATAACCCCACCCCCCATTCATGCTCTCCCATAGCTCTCCTGCATGGCCCAGGCATCCAGGCGCCCAGAGCTCGCATACACTGGCCACATGTGCACACGCGTCTCTGCCATGACTCAGCTGACCTGATGGGCAGCAGTTTGCTTTGCACCTGGTAATTACCTCCCCTCCCACCCCCTCAGCCTCTCACCAGGGTCTCACCAGGCAGGGCTTACTCATCCTTCAGAGAGGGGGAGGGGGATCCTCCCACACACACATCAGCTGCTGCGCCGAGCGACTGGAGATGCAGGCGGGCCCAGGTGCCCTGAGAAGGGGGGGAGGGGCGCACGGGGCTTGTGCCATTTATAGCTGCTTAACCCTCCGGGCGCTGGCAGGGAACTGCCCGGCAGGGCAGCAGCTTCAGCACAGCTGCTCCTGAGACCTCTCCCCATCCGCCCCGGGGGAATGAGACCCGCCCCAGGCCCAGGGACACGCCTGCTCCCCGGCTCAGAGAGCCCCTGGCGGTGCCCACCATGCCCAGTGTCCCCTTCACTCCCGTCTCGGTGCCAGGCTGAGCCGTGCATCACCCCCCCGGCCGCTTGCAAGAGGCACCAGAGCCAGGCTCAGCATTAGGGCTGGGCGACCTCCCCAGAGCCCAGCCTCCATCTGGCCCTGCCCTTCCCCAAATATCCCTGTGTTGGGGGGGGGACCCCAAAGCCCCACCCCCAACACTGCCCGTCATGCAGTGCAGGAAGCAAGCAGGGAGCCCCCCTTAGCCCCAGGCCCATGAGACCTTGTCTGACAGCCTGACCCCAGCCCCGCACATCCCGACACACACCACCTGCGATGCACACACAGCTTTGGCCATAGGCCTGCACCCCCCCCCCCATGAGACACCCCCACAGGAGTGCGCACACACACCCCCAACGACACCCCCCACAGGTGTGCGCACGCCCCCCATGACACTCCCTATGGGTGTGCACACACACACCCATGACACCCCGCACTGGTGCGCACACCCCCCATGACACCCCCACTGGTGCGCACACCCCCCATGACACCCCGCACTGGTGCGCACACCCCCCATGACACCCCCACTGGTGCGCACACACCCCATGACACCCCGCACTGGTGCGCACACCCCCCATGACACCCCACACTGGTGCGCACACCCCCCATGACACCCCACACTGGTGCGCACACCCCCCATGACACCCCACACTGGTGCGCACACCCCCCATGACACCCCGCACTGGTGCGCACACCCCCCATGACACCCCCACTGGTGCACCTGGCTAAGGCTGCTGCTCTCTGCCTGGCGTCTGCGCCCCCGCGGCTGTTCCCAGCTACGCCGGCCCCACACAGATGTGGACATGAGCATATGGCACAGGCAGGCCCTGAGCGAGCCGGGTGCGCTCTTGGCGGTGGGGGCACCACGGGCAGGGCTGGACTCCTGGGGGAGGGATTGCCGCTGGACAAGAGGGAGTGGTTGGCAGGCGTGGGAATCCCCTGGATCCCGGGGGGATCTCCCAGTGGCTGCAGCAGTATACCCTGCCCGGCCCCATGTCACTGCGGGCAGGGCCAATATGAGGGACGTTCCCCCGGCGCCCTGTGAACGCGAGCCGGGGCCTCGCTTCGCTGCGGCTCCCCCCTCCAGCCCAGGGAGCCCTGCCTCAGCAGGATTCTCCTGGCTTCCCAAAGACACGGCTCCCGGGATTAGGAGTGAGATTTGCCACTCAGCCCTGGAGCACAGCTAAGCCCTTTGCAATGACCAAGAAATCCACTTACACAACCAGCGGCACAAAATGGCTGCTGCCTGCAGGCGCCGGCCTGTCCGTGGCTGAGCCAGCCCGGGAGAGGGGTGTCAGTCGGGAAGGGCCTGGCTCACGGCATGCACCCTGGTGTGACCATTAGGGCACACCACCAGCATGGGGACATACCCCCACCCCCCTCCCGGACGCATGCCTCAATGGCCGCCCACACCTTTGCCTTGGAGGCCCCCACCAAGGGACGTTACAAATCAGGCTGCTGCCCTGTTTGGCGTCTCCCTGACAAAAGCCTCGTTTAATTGCTGCTTGAAACATCGGGATGGTCCAGGCCAGAGCAGCCCCCGGAGGGCCGAGGGCCCAAGGGGAGTCTTGGCTGCTGCAAGGTGGTGCCAAAGACCACTCCCAACCTTCCCGACCACCTTCTGTTTTCACGGCTCGGCGCTGCCAGTCCCAGCGACTTGCCGGGCCAGGCAATGCAGGTCTAGCTACACCCGCAGGCCTGGCTCTTCCTTTGCCGGGGAGCTTGGCAGGGCTACTCTTACACTCCTGAGCGACACAGCGACGGTGGCCAACGCCCGAGAGCACCAGGCCTGCGAGCCACCCGGCTTCCGGGCTTCTCTGGAGTCCTCCAGGAGAGGCACCATGCACCAGGCCTGGCTTTTAACACAAACAGGCAGACGGCCCCGCGGCCCATCTCCCGCACAGTTTGGGCTTGAACTTTCAGACTTGCCAGGGAGGAGGCCACCGTGGCCCCCTCCCACTGCGCTAGAACCTCCCGCCTCCCAGCATGCACAATCCCCCTGCCCCGCCGCAGCCCTGCCCCTGCCCGGCAACCCCCCAACTCCCCCCCAGTCGCCGGCGAACGGGTCCCAGAACTGCTGCATCAACTTCAGCAACTACAGCACGAGCCGAGGGCGGTGAAGCCCAGCGCCTCCTCTCCCCGCCTGCCAGGACCCGGCTTCCGGATTTCTGTTGCCCAGGAAACGGCTGATGACACTGCAAGCCCCTTAAAGCCAGCCAGGGAAATTCGCTGCTTTAGGGGTTAGGGAGGCTGTCCCCGTTGCCAGGAAACACAGAGCTCTCCTTCAATCCCGGCAGGTGAGTGAAGGCGGAGCCGATTTTCAGGGTTATTGATTTGTCTCTTGCTCAGGCTAAAGGCACCGGCTGTTCCCGGGGTTCCCAGCACCGCTGGGGAGGAAGGGATTCAAGCCATTGCCCGCCCCGGGGCACACGGCCAGCCGTCCAGGGCAGCACAGGGGGGCATGGGGCACTCTCGGCCTGCTGGGCGTCATCCCCAGGGATGGGGGACACTAGGGTTGCTCCCCTGGCTGACCTGCAGGGAGGGAGAGAGGTTCCTTCTCCAAACAGGTATCCGCTCCGTGTGGTCACGGCTGCCTTGGTGTCAGCTCAGCCTCGCCCATCACTGAGCAGGTCGCTACCGCGACTCGCTACAGCCGCTTACCCCGCAGCCTCCCCAGCCCTGGGCCCTGGTCCCCCGCCCTTCCCCCCGGGGGGCCCAGAGGTCTCGCGCTGCCCGGTACCAGGGCTAATCATCTCCACTGCACCGACTGGGAAGATGGAGTCACGGGTGGCCGCAGGGGGCTCCCAGCACAGTGTCCCGGGGGGCGGGGGCGGGTGTCAGCGCTGTACAGAAATGCCAGGCTTTAGCCCGCTGCCGCCAGGCCTCAGCCGCAGGCGTGTCCAGGCTGCCTCTGCGGGGCGATGGGGAGTCTGCACGCACCACGGAGGGCCCCACGTGGGGATATATGCTGGGACGACTCAGCCTCTGCCTGGGAGCGGCAGGCTGGCCGAGCCACACATGGCTCCATGCCCGGCGGGCAGTTCCCATCCCGTCTCAGGCTCTTAGACATAGGAATCCTGGCATAAAAGCGGCTCAGTTCAAACCCCACGCCAGCGGAGCAGCCTCTGGCGGAGGCCGATGGATCCCAGCAAGGCCCTATCAAGGGAAGCAGACTTGCCCAGGGAGGCAGTGGCTATTCCAGTTAGGGTGGAGCTGAGGCGCAAGGACACAACAACCTACACACCTGGCAGCCTCTCAGAGGAGCCCAGCCCTTGGCCACACGGGGGACCTGGAATGGCAAAAATGACATCATCTTGAAGCTGGTTCCTTGTGCAGCGCGGTGCCCGGGGAGGAGCAGTGGTTCTGTGCACAGCGCACACCCTGCAGGGGCTAGTCAGGCAGGAGGGGGCCCTTCACTTCTAGCAGCCCTGGAGAGCCAAATGTCAGCCGCCAGTCCAGACACAAAACCCTTCCACTGCTCCAACGTGAGCCAAAATACGGAGGGGACTGCCCGGGGGGCGGGACTGCTAGGACCAATTAACTGGGTTCAGTAGGGGCTACAGGGAGGAAAATTCCCCCTTTCCCTCTGGATTATGCCCACCTTATTCGGAGAGCAGCCATCAGCATTCCCCTCCGACCCTGCCCTGACTCTCGGAGTGGCCTCCCTGGGTGGGCACGGTCCAGGCGGCTCGTCTGGGTGGAGAATGTGGAAGGTGCCCTACAAAGGGCCCCGGGACGGAGGCGGAAGCTGTCTGAGGACTAATGGGCGCTGTGGAGGACGTTAGGAACACGGGACCCGCCAGAGCGGCTCAGCCCTGCGTCCATCACACAGACATGGCAGAGGCAGAGGTAGCAATACGCCCTGGTCCCTGACAGTCAGAGCCTGGCGTGAGCCCGAGGCCCAGCCCTGCCAGAGCGGCTCTAGCGTTCATTTTGAACTGAGCATCTCTGCGCCTCCTCGCCTGCCTGTTGGAGGGTGAGACCAGCCTCAGCGGGAGCAGGGGCTCTCGGGGTGGGACGTGCGAGATCAGAGCTGAGTCTCTCTAGCTTCCCACTTAGCCCAGGACTGGAGGGTTTGGACCCGGGATCTGGCTTGACCCATTGCCACAGATACAGTTCCGCTGGCTCCATGCTTTGCTGTCGTGGGGGCAGGTGTTTGGTCCTTTGGGGTTTAGCTGGGGTAGAAATGGGGTTTGGTTCAGGCCTGTGTCAACCGTCGCATACCATCCTAAACATCCACGCGATGCTCGCTCATCTCGGGGTGCTGGTGCCCCCCGTTGGAGGGTGTTGTGAGCCCTCGTGCGAGCCTGCACCAGGGAGACAGTTTGCATACGCCAGAGACTTCCTGGGAAGGAGCATGCCAGCGAGACCTGAGCTCCTGTGCAGATCCAGGGCTGCTGTCAAGCCCCACACACTTCCAAGCCTGCAACACCTTTCCCAGCCACTGGCATCTCCCCCATCCAAGCAGCCAGGTGTGGCTGGTGGAGGAGGCCCCCTGGCCTGGGGCAGGTGCTTGCTTCCCCCACAAACAGGGCCCACTAACACACCTCGGAGCTGGCAGAGGCAAGACGAGATCTCAGCCAGGGGCCTGTGACGTGGGCACTCGGGAGAGCCACAGAAGGGAAACGCTTCCATCACTCCTGACCTGCGGGGGACCAGTCCCACCCCGGCCCCGGAGCGTTTCAGACGGGTCGCCTCGGGAGCGCGCCCCCTGCATGCCCTCTCACCCTCTGTGGCAACAGTGCCCCCCGGCCCCTGCCAGGAGCCTTCCTCAGAGTCAGTGGCAGGCGCTGCCCGAGAGCCACTGCCACCTTGTGCCCCGGGCCTGAGCCCGCAGCAAGAGCCCCAGGGGCATCATCCCAGCCAAGGCCTGCACGAGAGGGGTTCCAGCCCCAACAAAAGGCATTGTCATGGGGGGGCTTAGCCCCAGGGCCACAGCCAGACGTGGGCCAATGGGAGACCTGGCAGCTGCCTTGCTGGGGGCTGGGGAGTAACAGCAGGGCCAGCAGGGTTCCCGCTAATGTTTTATGTCCATGTGTGGAATGAATGTTGTTATGTGCACCCAAAGGGGGATGACATGCAACACCTCACCTCCATACTGGTGCACATAACAAAATTCACTCCCACGTGGACAATCTGTGGGAATCATAGGATCCTAGAACTGGAAGGGACCTCAAGAGGCATCAAGTCCAGTCCCCTGCCCTCACGGCAGGACCAAGCACCATCTAGACCATCCCTGACAGGTGTCTGTCCAACCTGCTCTTAAATATCCCCGGTGATGGAGATTCCACAACCCCCCCCAGGCAATTTATTCCAGTGTTTAACCACCCTGACAGGCTGGAAGTAATGTCCAACCTAAACCTCCCTTGCTGCAGTTTAAGCCCATTGCTTCTTGTCCTGTCCTCAGAGGCCAAGGAGAACAAGTTTTCTCCCTCCTCCCTGTGACACCCTTTTAGATACCTGAAAACCACTATCATGTCCCCTCTCAGTCTTCTCCTTTCCAAACTAAACAAGCCCAATTCTTTCAGTCTTCCCTCATAGGTCATGTTCTCTAGACCTTTAATCATTCTTGTTGCTCTTCTCTGGACCCTCTCCAATTTCTCCACATCTTTCTTGAAATGCGGTGCCCAGAACCGGACACAAGACTCCAACTGAGGCCTAACCAGCGCAGAGCAGAGCGGAAGAATGACTCCTCGTGTCTTGCTCACAACACACCTGTTCATGCAGCCCAGAATCATGTTTGCTAGTTTTGCAAGTGTCCCACTGTTGACTCATATTTCGCTTGTGGAAGGGGCTCAAGATTGGGGCAGAGGGTTGGGGTGCAGGGGTAAAGGCTGTGGCTGAAGATGCAGGTTTGGGACAATGGAGGAGGGGTAGAGAGAGCTGGGTGTGGCAGGGTTTGGGGCAGTAAGAGAGGGGCAGGGCTGGCTGGGGGAATGTGTCAAGGTTTGGGTAACCAGGTAGAGGCAGGGCTGGCTAGGGGAGGGGCTGGTGTGAGTGTGTCAGGAATTGGGGCAGTGGGGGAGGGGCACAGCTGACTGTGGGAAGGGCTGGCATGTGGGGTGATTCTGGGTCTCTGCTCCCTGCCTTTGTCTGCCTGTGACCCGCCCCCCCCCCCATGGCCAGGCCCAGCCCGAATGGAAGTGGGGGATCTTTAGTGCTCCTGACTGGGCAGGGTGGGGCGCTGCTGGCGGCCCCCGGGGCTCTAGGGGCTCCGTGTAACAAGCTCAGCCGCAGGCTGCACCAAGGGGAGCTGCCGCGACCCCGTCACCGTGCCCGGCTCACAGCCCCTGGCCCATCCCACCTCGGCACAGGGATCCTCCGGAGCAAAGTGGCCTTCAGAGCCAGCCCCTTGGCTGCCCCCCGGAGCAGCCCGGCGACAGGGGTCCCCTTCCTGGTGCCCAGGCCGGGCGGCGGGAGCAACCGCAGGAAGGCGACCTGGGGCTCTTCTCCCCGGGCAGGCAGCCCCCTCGGGTCCCAGCCCGGCTCTCAGCGGGTCCCCCGGGCTCGCCAGCCTGGGGCACTCCCGGGAAAGCGAGCTAGATGCTGCTGCCCGGGCAGAGCCGCCTGCAAACGGCCCTGCTCCCCGGGGGAGGCACCGGGCTGAGCCCCAGCCTCCTCCCGCTCAGACTACCCCGAGCTCAGCGCAGGGCCCCGCAGCACGGAGCAGCCGGCCCGCCCCGGGACTCTGTCCCAGCCGGGGTCAGAAGTGCAGGGCCTCCTCCCGCCAACTTCCTGCACAACAGAGCGTCCCGCGGGCTGCATTGCTCCAGCCAGGGACACCGTGTGCTCCTGGTCCCGGCCTGTTTTTCCTGGCCAGCCTCTGGCTCGGTGCAGAGCAGCCTGGCCAAGCTCTGTCACTCAATTGCGCCTTTGTTAGCTCCAGTGCGCCCCTCCCCCCCCCCCCCCCGCACTCCCAGCATGCTCTCTGCTGGGGCCCCCCCGCCTCTCCCTTCCCGTCTGCAGGGATCCCCAGTGCCCCCACCACTTTCCCCCTCGGGCCACGGCCCCGCCCCGAGCCCGGCACCAGCAGCTGCAGCGCCTGGCACGATGAGCTGGCGCGGTGCCCAGCATCTTGGAGGCAGTGGCAGGGGGCCACCGGAAGCACCTGTTACCTCCTAGGACGCCCCCCTCCCCCCCGACCCAGAGTCCCGCGCAAGGCCCAGGGCGGCTGGCGGGGTGGCAGGCCGGGAGCAGAGGCCGGGGGGAGCCTAGCACCACACTCAGTGTAAGCAGCCCCAGCCCACAGCTGTCGCACAGAGAGAGGCTCTGTCCGAGCAGCCAGGCAAGGCCCCACATGGGTACCCACCCCCCGCGCTCTGGGGCCCTGCGTGGGCATCACACGCAACATGGGGCCCAGCCTCCAACCTCAGCTTCCTCTGCCGCATTCACCCCGCCGGGCCGGGGGCGGGCCATGGGAATCACAGGGGAAAGGGGAAGCAACCAGTCTGCACTGGAAACGGTGGGGGGGACGACAGGCCATGGGGGCCGTGCTGGGGAAGGGAAGGGGCAAGCCACTATGGGAACCACAAGGGGAAGGGCAGGTAATGGAACCCCTGTCCCCGTGTACAGAGGCTGGGGGCTCGGACCTTTAATCCATTCCCATTGCTCCGCTAGCTTGGAATACTTTGGCATAAAGACGAATCGGCCATCCCAGCTACCCTTTAGGCTGGGGCAGAACGGCAGCACTTGCCCCGACAGACGGGCCTCGACACCAGACAACCACCAGACACACCACGCACAAGAGTAAGGCGCTTGCTCTTCAGCTCAGCACCCACAGGCCTCTGGCACTGGAGCTAAGGCAGAATGCCCATCAGGTCACGAGGGCAGCATGGCCCTGCCGCCCACAGGGCAAGCACAGTCACCTCCCTCCCCGGCTCGGGAACTGCTGAGGCCACGCTGCCACCGCCGAGCTCTCGAGCCCCCGAGACCTCGTCTCACCCGTCACCGCGCTGGGTGTCCGAGGAAGCGGAAATGGGCGTTCCGGGCCCATTTCACACAGAAACACACCAGCACCCAAGGGCAGGGACCTCCTTCCCCGAAGGAAATCCCCTGTCGATTTGGGCCACGCCAGATCTTCCAGGCACTGGGCAGGACCGGGCAGGGAAGGGCGTTGGGAGGGGCGCATTAGGCTTATCTGCTGATGGGCCCAACACAGCACTGCATCCCTACAGAGATGCAATGTAACCACCACACCTGCTGGGAGTGGCTGTCTCCTCCCGTGGCACCGAGACCACGCACGGAGAGAACGAGTCTGCTCAACAGCCTTAGCTACCTGGCAGCTGGCTTCTAGCTCAAGCCGTCGAGGCTCACGCACGAAGCTCCAGAGGTCCCAGGTGTGGTTCTGCCTGTCTCAGGACCTTCCAAAGGGAAGCCCAAGCCAGCCATGGCTTGGGATTGGTGCCCTCCCTCCGTCTCCAATAAACCCTTCTCCACAGAAATACTTTACACCTCCTGGGACTCCGCGCTCCTGACAGCAAACGGGCTTTTCCCTCTTTGCTGGCCCCGTCCCACAAGCAGGTCATGTCCTTGGTCTCAGGGGGACCCCACGTAGCCCAGCCCCCCCCACTTCCTGAGGCAAGGTGCAACCGATGAGAAGCAACAACCCAAAGGGTCCTTCCAAGGCCTCGCCAAAGGGGGCGCGGTTCTTACCTCCTCCTACTCCAAGTCTTGCTCACCCCCTCCTGTGCGAACCCAGCTGCGCTCCCGCTGCAGGCCCCCGCCGCAGGGTAGGGGAGCACACGAGAACCCACCACGCTGCCAAGGTAGAAACTAGACCCCTAAAGAGCTTCCGTTGTGACCATCTACATGGCATCTCCCCTGCCACGCCCACCCAGCACAGCCCTGTTCACTAGAGCGACCCCTCATGAACACCCAGCGACACTTCCCCCACGAGCCCCGGAGCCCCCCCGCGGCTCTGATTCCCCATTGTGAGCCACCCATGGAGCTCCCCGATGCAAGCACTGGGCCTGCTCAGAGAAGCCCCCATCATGGCTAAGCTACCACCACAACCGCTCAATGGGGCTCCCATGCGGGGACACCAGCTACCACCACCCAGTGCAGCTGCCAACTACAACCTGCCCACAAGAGCTCTCCATTGCGACCCCCTACAGAGCTCCCCACCATGCCTGCCCAAGGGAGTCCCTGCCAGGGCCGCCCAGCGGAGCCCCCCTGCCAGGGCCCCCCAGCAGAGCCCCCCTGCCAGGGCCCCCCAGCAGAGCCCCCCTGCCAGGGCTACCCAGACAGAGCCCCCCTGCCAGGGCCCCCCAGTGGAGCCCCCCTGCCAGGGCCACCCAGCAGAGAACCCCCTGCTAGGGCCGCCCAGCGGAGCCCCCCTGCCAGGGCCGCCCAGCGGAGCCCCCCCTGCCAGGGCCGCCCAGCGGAGCCCCCCCAACAGAGGTTTGTCCAGCCGCTACACTCCCCTAATGACTGTGTTTTCACATGTAGAACAACCTGGAAATCATTTGTTTCTGTTTCAGGAAGCCCCCTCTCCAAACTGCCCCTCCCACAACACGCCTGGCGTCTCCTGCTCCAAAGAGAGCGCCCCCCTGCCCACCCCCAGCTGGGGTTAAGCCCTTGTGGCATCCTGGCTCTGACACAAAAGAGGACCAGTGGCTGGCTCTGTGCTGCTGCTTTATGGCCGGGGGGGGGGGGGATGCCTGCATGTCTGGCAGCTAAGCCCCTGTCGCCACGGGGGCATTAGCACCATTACTGCAGGGAGCTCCCCCGAGGACGGTAAGTGGATCAAAGGGTTTTAGCAGCAGACGGCTCCCAGACAGGCCTGGGCTGTCTTTGAGGCAGCCGCTTGAGGCCACAAATGCACTTTCTGCCTGCAGCTCCCAAGCTGGAGTTTCACAGGGTTTTATTCCTGGTAACCCCTCCCGGCCCCCAGCCAGGGAGAGGGGCAGGCAGCCCGCAGACGCCCCGCCCCAGCACCTCTCCCTGACAGCATGTGCCCCTTCCAAAGCCGCCCTCTTCTCCCTGGGCCACCCCTTGGAGAGCTGCGGGCCCCCAGGCCCACAGCTTGGGGGAGAGCCCAGAGCCAAACGCCAGGCCTCTTGCTGCACCGGTTGGTGCCTCTGACTGCCTGGCTTTCCCAGGGGCTAAGCAGGTGCCGCCCCCTCCCAGGGACATCCCAGACTTGAATCGTTTTCCACGCAGCAGCCCCAGCCCCTGCAGGGGGGCACGGAGCCTAGAACGGGGATGACTTGCCCCGAGCTGCCCTGAGCCAGTAGCAGCATGAGGAGCAGAACCCAGGAGTCTCGCTCCCCGGGGCCTGGCGCCACCTACACCGCTGCCTCCAGCGCCGGGCGCTCCAGGGTGGACACTGCCCGGCCTGCTCCAGCCTTTCCCCCTGCTGCCCGCTGGCGCTGACCGGCCGTGACAGTCCTGCCCCCCGGCGCAGGGCACGGCCCCACCGCGTGGAAGGGAAGCTGCCTTGGGGGGGGTCACGGTTTGCCCTGAAGCCTCCCATTCCGCTCCTGCCCTCTGTCTGCCCCGATGCAGCCCTGAACCCCAGGCAGTGCTTCCCGGGCAGCCGGCCCCCTGAGCTGGGTGGGGAGGTGGGCAGATTCCTGGGAGTCCTGAGGCTGTGAATTATTCAGGGCGTAATAGTAACGATGGGCGCCTGCGCTGGCTGCCCTCCCTCCTCAAGCAGGGGCTGAACCGGGGCTGCCCCGGGACAGGACTTGGATGGGGGCCAATGGGCTGCTCCGATAGCAAGGGGTCAGGGGGGCAAATCCATCAAACTGGCAACCTCCAGCCCGGCTGGGTGGGGAGAGCAGGAGCCGGGCAGGTGACGCGCCGATAGAGCCAGAGAGCTCGCTCCGAGTCCGGCTTCCTCGCCCTCGCTGCTGGCTCGGGGACCATCTGTGCCAACAGTTTGCCATGGGCGAGACAAGGGCTGGGTGTTTGGAAGCGTCCAGGTGATTCAGACACGGCTTCCACCAGAGTGAATCACAGAATCGTAAAATACGAGGGGTCACCAAGTCCAGTCCCCGGCCCTCCCGGCAGGACTGAGCACCGAGCCCAGGGGCGGCAACCGTTCCCAAGTGGTGGTCCCAGATTTAACCCTCCTGGCTGGGCCACGTGGCCCACTGGGGGCTCCGCTCTGGCTTTTCCCATGGGGTGGAGGGAGGAGCATCGCGTACTTCCCCGCAAGCCGGGCGTGGCGCGGAGCCTCGGGCTCCCCCCGCAGGACGATGGCGCTGGCTCCAACCTGATGCTGGATCGCCAGCACAGGCTGGGAGCAGGGTAGCTCGGGGGAGGGGGCTCAGGGAAACAGGCACGCCAGGGGTGGGCAGGTCCCAGTCCATGGCACGCTTGCCTTCCTGCTTTTATGGCGCGTGCCGTGGGTTGCCGACCCAATCTAGATCATCCCTGGCAGCCGTGTGTCCAACTGGCTCTTAACTATCCCCAGCGATGGAGACTCCACAACCCCCCAGGCAATTTATTCCAGTGTTTAACCCCCCTGACAGGCAGGAAGCTTTTCCTGATGTCCAACCTAAACCTCCCTGGCTGCAGTTTAAGCCCCTTGCTTCTTGTCCTGTCCTCAGAGGCCAAGGAGAACAAGTTTTCTCCCTCTTCCCTGTGACACCCTTTTAGATACTTGAAAACTGCTGTCATGTCCCCTCTCAGTCTTCTCCTTTCCAAACTAAACAAGCCCCATTCTTTCAGTTTTCTCTCCTAGCGCGGAGCAGAGCGGAAGAATGACTCCTCGTGTCTTGCTCACAACACTCCTGTTAGTGCAGCCCAGAAGCACGTTTGCTTTTTTTGCAACAGCATCACACTGTTGACTCATATTTCGCTTGTGGTCCACTCTGACCCCTAGATCCCTTTCTACAGGACTCCTTCCTAGACAGTCGCTTCCCAATTCAGGTACCTCCTAAATCCACTACATGGCATGGAGAAATCTCAGCCAAGGCCCCTTCACTGAACTTCCAACCTATGAAAGACCTCAGGCCAGGGTAACTGGAGAGAGCCAGCGCCAAGGGTCTCCCAGGAGTGACGGCTGGTCACCCCGACAGCTAAAGGGGAGCAGGAAATGATGAAGAGGACAAGGGGTCCCAGATCCAGCCTGATCTGCATCGCTTACTACACGGCAAGCAGCCTGCGCGTTAATACGGTTCCATGTAAACGTGTGTCTGGGAACAAGGGACGTGGCAGGAGAGGGCTGCGCTGGGAGCAGTGGTGCTGAAACCATCCATGCTGTCAGTGCAGCGCTGTGGCAATGGTGCGAACGTGGTCCCGGGACGTATAAACGGGAGACTCTTGAGTTGCAGCGAGAGCCTCTTTACGTCTGTATTTGGCGCTGGTGTGAGCAGTGCCGGGATCCGGGGCCCAGCTCCCAAGGCCACCATGCAAGCCCCATGCTGGTAAGTGGGAGCAAGTTCAGCAGAGCCCCAAGGTTTAGAGAACCCGGCCTCCCGGGACAGACTCCCAGAGCTCAAGCGATATGGGGTGAGAGACTGGACTGGCCCCAGTCTCTATGTGTGCACCTGGGAGCAAGCAGGTCCTAACGGGCTCCCCAGTGCGGCAGAGAAAGGTCGAAGCCAATGCCTGGAAAGGGAAGAGAAAGGCACTTGGCTGGGAAGGATGTTGCACATGGTTGACAGGCAGAGAGTGATTGACCGGTGGAACGGTCCCATAGGCTGAGGGCTGGAGTCTCCATCCCTGACAGTTTCCTAAGGGGGCGGGTGTTTCTAACAGCTCTGGGCCAGGCGTTATTGGGGGGGGGGGGAGGCAGGCAGGTCTCTGGTCTGTGCTACGCAGGGCAGACTGTATGATCACAGTGGTCCCTTCTGGCCCTGGAGTCTGTGACTTTCCAGGCTGGCGGCTGCAGCCCACGTCCTGAGGAGGTTTCTGGTGACGTCAGACAAGTGCCTCGGCCTTAGGACAAGACGTGAGACTCCTCATGGGCAGACAACTGTGCTTGGCACACAAAACCGGCAGCTGAGTGTGCAAGTGACCACACACAGATCACGGCCCCCACCCACACACAGTGGCAGGCAGGGGCGCAGCTACGCACACCTGCAGCGTGTGCTCTCGCAAGCCCCGATCCGTGCCTCAACTTCCCCAAGTGGGAGGTGGGGGCTGCAAGACTGAATGCGCAAGGCCTGTGGCTGCCTGGGGCCATGACGCCGGCTGGGGGGAGGGGAGGGCAATGGAGTCGGAGCATTGTATGGGCCTGGGAGTGGAACCTCTGCAGCCTTTGGCAGCTCCCAGGGCCAGGAGAGGAATCTGCTCCGTCGTCCAAACACGGGGCTGGTGTTCAACTATTAACCCCAGGCCGCCTGCATGCACCGAGTGGGGCCTCTTCCCGCCATAAGCCCTAAGGTCTGACAGGGCCCAGAGCTTGGCTCGCAGCCTCCCCTCCAGCCGCTCCCCAGCACGCTCAGACGCCAGGACCGGGCCGGCCAAGGAATGCGCAGGGAGGGGCGAGCGGCTCCCAGGCTGGGATTCCAGAGCTGGCTGTGAACTGGGCGCTGGGAAACCTCTGCCATGTGGTCGGTCACTGCGGCGGGTGGGCGCCTGAGGACACGGCGCCGGTTGGCAGAGCTTTCCGCAAGCCTTTCCCTAGCTCTCTGGCCCTGGGCGCCTGCATGGCTCGTGTGCTGCCCACGCCCCTGGATGTTCATGGAGGGGTCGTGAGTGTGCAGAGGGGCCAGGCTCCGGGCACGCACACAGTCTGGGATTGGCCGAGCGGGTGCCCATTGTGGCAAGCCCAGCAGGAGGGTGCTGGCAGGGCTGAGAGTGCAGGGTCCACTTCTTAGCTGCAGCTCCAGCGTGTCCTTCCCCTGCCCCCTACCATAAATCCGGGGGCAGGAGCCTGCAGCATGGGGCACGGAGACGGCCACACGCCGGCAGACCCCAGCCCTGCCAGCGACCCCCCGCCTGGCATTTTCTCACAGACCGAGGATATACCCTGTGGGAAAGTGCCTAGGCACCATGGGCTCCCTGGCAGGACTTGCAGCCACTGCCCCCGGCCAGTTACTGCCAAGGGGTCCCTGGTGCCTGCACCTCCTGGCCTCCCCCCCCGCCCCCGAGGCTTGGCTCTGGCTGGGACCCTGTGTACCCCATTGCCCTCTCTGCCTGGGCCTGGCATGGGAGGGAGGGGAGCTGGAATGTCACAGCAGACAGCGACAATGGCGAGCGATGGTTGAGGCCCCACCGAGCTGCTGCCTTCCCTTGCAGACAGCATGGTGAGCAGGTCATGGAGGTTCCCTCAACATCAGCAGCCTGTCCCCTGGCACTCTAGCTTCTGGGCAAGCAGGTGCCAGGCAAGTGGGGGGGAGGCTGGGTGAGCAGCAGGCACCAGGTGGTGGATGCCCGGGGGCGGGAAGGGGGCTGGGCGGAGGAGCTGGGCAAGCAGCGGGCACCGGCCGGGGGGGCTGGGTGAGCAGCGGGTGCCAGGCAGAGGTGGCTGGGTGAGCAGCAGGCACCAGGTGGTGGATGGCGGGGGGGGGGAAGGGGGCTGGGCGGAGGGGCTGGGCAAGCAGCGGGCACCGGGCAGGGGGGGCTGGGTGAGCAGCGGGTGCCAGGCAGTGGTGGCTGGGTGAGCAGCAGGCACCAGGTGGTGGATGGCGGGGGGGGAAGGGGGCTGGGCGGAGGGGCTGGGCAAGCAGCGGGCACCAGGCAGGGGGGGCTGGGCGAGCAGTGGGTGCCAGGCAGGGGGGGCTGGGTGAGCAGCAGGTGCCAGGCAGAGGTGGCTGGGTGAGCAGCAGGCACCAGGTGGTGGATGGCGGGGGGGGAAGGGGGCTGGGCGGAGGGGCTGGGTGAGCAGCGGGCACCAGGCAGGGGGGGCTGGGTGAGCAGCGGGCACCGGGCAGGGGGGGCTGGGTGAGCAGCAGGCACCAGGTGGTGGATGGCGGGGGGGGAAGGGGGCTGGGCGGAGGGGCTGGGCAAGCAGCGGGCACCAGGCAGGGGGGGCTGGGTGAGCAGTGGGTGCCAGGCAGGGGGGGCTGGGTGAGCAGCAGTCACTGGGCGGGGGAGGAAGGGGCTGGGCGGAGGGGCTGGGTGAGCAGTGGGTGCCGGGCGGAGGGGCTGGGTGAGCAGCAGTCACTGGGCGGGGGAGGAAGGGGCTGGGCGGAGGGGCTGGGCGAGCAGCGGGCACCGGGCAGGGGGGGCTGGGTGAGCAGCAGTCACTGGGCGGGGAGGGGGCTGGGTGAGCAGTGGGTGCCGGGTGGCGGGCGGGGGAGGGGCTGCGTGAACAGCGGGCGCCGGGTGGGGGAGGGGCTGGGTGAGCAGCAGTCACTGGGCAGGGGGGGAAGGGGCTGGGCGGAGGGGCTGGGCGAGCAGCGGGTGGCGGGCACCGGGCGGGGGAGGGGCTGGGCGAGCAGCGGACGCCAGGCGGAGGGGCTGGGTGAGCAGCGGGTGGCGGGCGCCGGGCGGGGGAGGGGCTGCGTGAACAGCGGGCGCCGGGTGGGGGAGGGGCTGGGTGAGCAGGGGGTGCCGGGCAGAGGGGCTGGGTGAGCAGCGGGTGGCGGGCACCGGGCGGGGGAGGGGCTGGGCGAGCAGCAGACGCCAGGCGGAGGGGCTGGGTGAGCAGCGGGTGGTGGGCGCCGGGCGGGGGAGGGGCTGCGTGAACAGCGGGCGCCGGGTGGGGGAGGGGCTGGGTGAGCAGCGGGTGCCGGGTGGCGGGCGCTGGGCGGGGGAGGGGCTGGGTGAGCAGCGGGTGGCAGGTGCCGGGCGGGGGAGGGGCTAGGTGAGCAGCGGGTGCCGGGGAGAGGGGCTGGGCGAGCAGCGGGTGCCGGGTGGCGGGCACCAGGCGGGGGAGGGGCTGGGTGAGCAGCGGGTGGCGGGCGGGGGAGGGGCTGGGTGAGCAGCGGGTGGCGGGCGCCGGGCGGGGGAGGGGCTGGGTGAGCAGCGGGTGGCGGACGCCAGGCGGAGGGGCTGGGTGAGCAGCGGGTGGCGGGCGCCGGGCGGGGGAGGGGCTGGGTGAGCAGCGGGTGGCGGGCGCCAGGCGGGGGAGGGGCTGGGTGAGCAGCGGGTGGCGGGCGCCAGGCGATGGGGGGCTGCCAATGAGATTTCTGACCCTGCTGTTTCCCTGCAGCAGGTCCCTGTTACTCTGCTGTAGCTTGGCAGGGCGGCTGGCTGGTGCAGGCCCTGCTCTTTCCGTACTGTGCACGGGTCCAGAGTGAGCCTCTGCTGTGGGCGAAGCTCAGCCACAGACTGTACCAGCCACGTGCCCGCTCCCAGGGCTGCCGTGCACACGGCCCGGCTCCGTTCCCGCGCCACATGTTGGAATCTGCCAAGGCTGCAGGCCGCAATCTGGGGCCGCCAGGCTGCGCGGGAACCAGGCCATGGGCAGGCGGGTTCAGCTCTCAAGGGACTGAAAAAGAGTCACAAACTGCTGCCCCGCAGCCTCCTCGCGCCCAGGCCACCAGCCCCAGCTCTGTCCCGCCCCTCCGGGGTCCAGCAGGGCCCAGCGCCTAGCAGGGCTCGGGCTGGAGGAGTGAGTCAGGCAGGGGGTTCAGCCATGTGATTACGGAGCCTGGGCCCCAGGAGCACTGGAGGAAGCCCAGGCCCTTTGGAAGCAGAGTGAGGGTATGTCTACACTACCACCCTAGTTCGAACTAGGGTGGTTAATGTAGGCATTCGAAGTTGCAAATGAAGCCCGGGATTTAAATATCACGGGCTTCATTTGCATCTTGCCGGGCGGGCACCATTTTTAAATCCCCTTAGGTCGAACTCCGTGCCCCGTTCCATGAGGAGTAACGGTAGTTCGAAGTAGAGATCCTAATTCGAACTACCTACTCCGTGCCGCGTGTAGCCGCGGGCACGGAGTTCGACCTAAGGGGATTTAAAAATGGCACCCGCCCAGCAAGATGCAAATGAAGCCCGGGATATTTAAATCCCGGGCTTCATTTGCAACTTCGAATGCCTACATTAACCACCCTAGTTCGAACTAGGGTGGTAGTGTAGACATACCCTGAGGGAACAACCGAGCGGGCGGGGGTCGGGGGCTCACTCCACTAGCTCCCCAAAGGCCCCCCATGAGCACAAAGCCCCAGGCCGGCACACAGCTCTCACCTGAGTTACCCATTGGCAGGGGGCAGCCGGCCCCCGTCCTGCAGCCCGCTGGGATTAGCGGGGACCGCTCGGGCCCCTATGACACAAGAGCGGGGGCGTGAGGGCTGCAGGCGCCGGCTGGGAGGACTTGGACTCAGCCTGAACTCATGCCCCTGGGCTCGCCCCTGGCGGCTCCGCTCAGCACTGCTGGCTGGGCCAGTCGCGGTGCAGGCAGGCGCCCACCCGGCTCTGCACGGCTCCAGAAGCAGCCAGCATGTCCCTCGGCCCCTCAGCACGGGGACGCCCATGCACTGGCCCCGCCCCGAGTGCCGGCTTCGTAGCTCCCATTGGCTGGGGACCCTGCCCGAGGAGAGCTGGGCTTGGGCACTGCAGCCAGACCCATCCAGGAGCCCCCGAGGGATAAGCCTGCCCTTAAGGGCCACGCTTCCCAGTCACCCATTCCAGCAGCCTGAGTAACCAGCGACCCGGCACCCAGCCCAGTGGGCCGGTAACCAGGGCAATGGAGAACATTTCACACGGGATTGTACACCCTGCCCAGCTCCGATTGTTTGTGTCAGGCACACACCCTGCCCACAACGGTGCCCTACAGGACAGCGGCACGTGCACACAGGCCCCCGCCCAGCACTGGGGCTAGGCTTCCACTGCAGTGTAAAGAGAAACGGCCTGAACCCAGGCCCGCCCGCAGCCTCCCTCTGCCGCCCGGAGACCCAGCCTCAGCCACGGGCCCCCTGGCAGCATACGACCCCAGCAGCAGGCAGCAGGAGCCCTGCGCCGCCGCGAGGAAAGGCAAGAAATACACTGGCCCTTTGGGAGACTCCAGCCGGGGGCTGGTTTCTGTCCTGCCACCAGACTGACACCGGCAGCCCCAAAGGGCTCTGTGGAGAGCAGCTCGAGGTGCTGCATCGGGACCCCGTTGGCAGCATGGGTACGGCATTTTAGCAGCAGATCTGTGGTTTGCACCTGAGGCCCCTTTCCAGGGGTCTCAGCTTTGCCTTCCTTGCTGAAAAATGCGTTTCCCCGCCCTGCAACTAACGCACTCGGTGAAGCCACCGCGCAGAGCGGAGCCGGCAGACTTCGCGCACAGCAGCTATGCCAGGTGCACAGCACAGAGCTTTCGCTGGGCTTTGCTCTCCACAGTTCACGCACACTAGATAGCTGGAGGCAAGCAATGCACCTTGCCACCAGTGAGCACAAGGCTTCCCTTAACAAAACCCAACCACAAAGACACCATCTCGCCTTTCACTGGTTAACAAAACCCCTGCTCCGCCGTGATTTACACACATTATTAGCCTGGCATCCCACAGGAAACGTTACCAGTGGGACCTGCAATTAATACCTGTAACATAATAGAGTTGATTATAATAATTGCCATGATAATTGCGTGACACCCCGGGAAGGGTGCAGGGAGAGAGCCTTGCAAAACAGGCTCCTTTGTTTTCTCTCCAGCTTGCAGGTACCAGCCAGCAATGGCCAAACCCTTTTTAATGGACTCTTAATAATGCTGCAATTTCCCTTTGCAGTGAAAGTTTTCCAAACAGTCAAAGCCTGAAAACAAAGCAATGATTGTTCCTATTAGCATTAAATTCTACTCTAGGAGAGAGAATAAATCAAACATGGGGATTCAATTCAAAACAGAACTATAAAAAATCCAATAATGATTTTTTAATATTAATAAGAAAAATATATTGTTATGCACTCGTAGCATTTCAACTTCTAATCCAATCAGTGCAAAGTGCAGAGATAAATCACAGCAGCAGCAGAACTGGGAGCAGCCGTCCAGCGTGCAGCAATAAAACGCTGTCTCACAGCCCTGGGACAGAAGTCGGTCTGACAGTCTGAAACAAGGGAGGGGCGGCCGGGGCTTACCCATCTGTCACTCCAGATCAAGCTTGTTCATTGCTCTGTGCAGTGATCCGTGCACCCCGCCCACAGCCCTGGTACGGCGTATGGAGGCCTACAGAGGCAGGACAACTACGCTGCTCCTCTCCCCGGGACCCCAACCTAAGCAAGGGGATGTCGGCACAAGTCCTGGTTGTTAAACTTGGTGTTTAGGAACTTCGGATTTGCTCTGCAACATCAGACCGTGCAACCAGGCCTGCTTCCCGCAACGCAGGGTGTCCAGCCACACGCAAGACGTCCCTGCTTTTCACCTAGTATCGAGCAGCGTTGTCTGTGGGCTGGGGGTCTTGCCCCTGCCCGGCGGGGATCAGTTTGTACACTGTAGCACGCAGGTTGATTCTCTATCTAAATACAGAACTGCAGGGATTACTGTGAAAACTACCCAGGGCTTTGTAAAATCCAGTGCCAGTGTGTGTCTCCCATGCCCAGAGCAGCATTTCAGGTTCTGTTACACCTGTAACCGAAAGCGCGTCTCTCTGACGCACACACATACATGCACACACGCACACGCACACACTCACTTCTCCTCCATGGCTCACCCTGACGTGTTCCCAGTGTTTGCTGCACAGCACACAGCGACACTCTGCGGTAACAGACTGGGAGCTCCCTGGGCAGGGGCCTGGCATTCTTGCCAGCCTGGAAGCACCTCGCCCACTGCGGGTGCTACCGCACATAAAGAATCGCCATGATGTAACCCCGCCCTCCTGGAGAGCAGTCTGCTCACCAGGGGAAGCTGGGTGAGCTAGTCAGACAAGGGCCCACACTGGCCAGCGACTCACCCCGGCACAGCCCCTCGGCACTCTGCCCCACGGCCTCCCACACACGCTCAAGTAGCTCAGCAGGGCGGCCGATGCCAACCACAAAGAACCTGATCAAGGAAAGGGGCAGGTTCAACGGCGCCCGTTCAACGTGACGGGAACGTCTCGCCACGCCCCCAAGGCTCCACTCAGGTCACCAGACGCAGCGAGGTGGAAGCAGAAAGTCCCCGTCCCCCAAAGGCAACGTATGGTATGAAGGCAACGTACCCCAAAGTGCTTACGTGGGTGTGATGGACGAGGAAGTGGCAGCAAAAAGGGACGGCATAGCAGGAGTACCAATGGCTCCCTGCCCTGCAGAGGGCTGAGAAGGGGGAATCCTAGAGCACTAGAACTGGAAGGGACCTCGAGAGGCACCAAGTCCAGTCCCCTGCCCTCACGGCAGGACCAAGCCCCGTCTAGGTGTCTGTCCAACCTGCCCATAAATATCTCCAGAGATGGAGACTCCACAACCCCCCAGGCAACTTATTCCAGTGTTTAACCCCCCTGACAGGCAGGAACTTTTCCCTAATGTCCAACCTAAACCTCCCTTGCTACAGTTTAAGCCCCTTGCTTCTTGTCCTATCCCCAGAGGCCAAGGAGAACAATTTTTCTCCCTCCTCCTTGTGACACCCTTTTAGATACCTGAAAAACGCTGTCATGTCCCCTCTCAGTCTTCTCCTTTCCAAACTAAACAAGCCAAATTCCTTCAGTCTTCCCTCATAGCTCATGTTCTCTAGACCTTTAATCATTCTTGTTGCTCTTCTCTGGACCTTCTCCAATTTCTTCACAGCTTTCTTGAAATGTGGTGCCCAGAACTGGACACAAGACTCCAACTGAGGCCTAATCAGCGCAGAGTAGAGCGGAAGAATGACTTCGCGTATCTTGCTCACAACACTTCTATTAAGGCAGCCCAGAATCACGTTTGCTTTTTTTGCAACAGTATCACACTGTTGACTCATATTTAGCTTGTGGTCCACTATGACCCTTAGATCCCTTTCTACTGTACTCCTTCCTAGACAGTCACTTCCCGTTCTGTATGTGTGAAACGGATTGTTCCTCCCTAAGTGGAGCACTTTGTATCCAAACAGGGAGTGACTAACAAATTTCAAAGAGAACAGCTATGTTGCCCACACCAAGTGAACCAGCTATGTCTGCCACACCATCATACCCTGAGGGCCAGGGCCACCAGAAGAAGAGACACCTCAACAGAACCAAGGAGAAAAGACAGTTCTTTCTTTCCATTACTGGTGTCATAAGAACATAAGAACGGCAATACTGGGTCAAACCAAAGATCCAGCTAACCCAGTGTCCTGTCTGCTGACAGTGGCCAATACCAGATGCCCCAGAGGGAGAGAACACAACAGGCAATCCTCACGTGATCCCTCTCCTGCCATCCATTTCCAGATAGACAGAGGCTAGGGACACCATTCCTACCCATCCTGGCTAATAGCCATTGATGGACCTAACCTCCATGAATCTATCTAGCTCTGTTTTGAACCCTGTTACAGTCCTAGCCTTCACAACATCCTCTGGCAAGGAGTTCCACAGGTTGACTGTGCACTGAGTGAAGAAAAACTTCCTTTTGTTTGTTTTAAACCTGCTGCCTATTAATTTCATTTGGTGACCCCTAGTTCTTATATTGGAATACATACATAATTTTTCCTTATTCACTTTTTCCATACCACTCATGATTATATAGACCTCTATCATATTCCCCCTTAGGGTGTGTCTAGACTACATGGCTCCATCGACGGAGCCATGTAGATGAGTGTATTCGGCAAAGGGAAATGTGGTTCACAGGGTGTGCAAGGGCTTCCTCCCTCACCTGGTGGGCAGAGTTGTCCGGGCCTTCATGGGCAGCACAGCCAGTGTTCCCAAATGCCATCCAGCTGGTTAGCAGAGTGCCCACAGGGCCCATAGCCAGCAGCACATGTTTCTACTGGTGGTGCACAACTGCACATGCCTGGGTGCACACAATAACATTTATTCCACCCTGGATGGAAAAAATTAGCGAGAACATGGAACCCAACCAGTGATTTATGCTGAGCATCAAGGGGAAACTCGATCCAGGTCGCTCTGTCAGGAGGCCATCCATCTCTGGGACTCCTGCTCCCAGCATGGCCCGTCACCTCCCAGGAACGACACTCTGAGCAGGCCGTTCCGAGCCACTGCCATGCTGCTCTGGAAGTGGGGCTCTCGCCCCACGGACTCCGCACCGCCAAGCAGAACACCAAGTGCCACAATTTCTGCTCCAGACAACATGTGAGTGCAGACTCCCTGGCAGACACCTTCCTCGCCCCGTGGCCCCATGGCTTGTTTTGTGCATTTCCCCAGGACCCCTCATCGCCAAGGGCCTGGTCAAAGTCAAGCAGGGCAGAGCCACGGTCATTTTCATCGCACCGGCACGACCCCGCCAGCACTCAGCACTTTCTGATGAGCCTCGCGTGGCTTCCTCCGTGGCCCTTGCCTCTGCCCAGACCTGCTCTCTCAGGACCACAGTCGCACGCTCCACCTGCATCTGTCGTCGCTCCACTCCTCGCGTGGCTGAATACAGAGGAACAGTCATGCTCAGCAGTGGTCCAGCAGGTCCTCTTGGGAAGCTGCAAGCCATGGAGCAGGCAAATGTTTGTGGCCAAGTGGACTAGGCTCCCGGCGTGGCCAAGCAGAGAGGCCTCACCCCAGTGGAGGCTCCTATTTCACCATCCTTGATCATCTTCTTTACTTAAAGGAGGAGGGCCTGGCACTCGTGTCCCTCAAAGTGCACCTGGTAGCAATCTCACCCTTCCACCCGCTCGGACGGTGATGAGCAGGAACCTGTGCTCTTGCCCACCCGGGCTCAGTGGGGCGGGGCTTCACCAATCCACGTGCCCTCTGAGGGGCGAGCGCACTTTTATAGGAGCAGGGATTCCCCCCCTGCACTTCCATGTTGCACGAGCGCTGCCGGGGCAGACCACAGGCCAGGCCAGCCCACCCCAAGGGAGGCTGCACTTCCCTGCTGCAGCGCCCGCAGAGGCACAGCCGGAAGGGACTCTGTCCGGGTGACAAAGCGATTCAGCTTCAGTACCTCATGCTGCTGAACGGCATCGCTCTTCCCCCGCTCCAGGAGCTGAGATTTGCTAGGATCAAGGCCCTTGCTCCCCGTCAGAGAGCAAGGGGTGGGGAGAGCACCTGGACAAGGGGACCCTCCGGGAGGCTGGGGTCGGGCCCCTGTGTATGCAGCCATGAGAAGCTGGACCCGCTACAGGGCTCGGCGGTGAGAGCAAGTCCTCGTTCCCAGCCGCCCAGCGTGACCCCCACACCTCCTGGGCGTGGTGCTGTCCCGCCGGGTGCACCGAGGCCACTCTCAGAGCGGCAGTGAGCCTGCTCTACGGCAGTGGCTCCAACCTGTTTAACCACAAGCTCACTTTCAATGTAAGTGCAATGTCAGATCGACCCCAAACCCAAACACCCTTAGACCCTCCCTCCCCGCCTTCTCCGAGGCCCTGCCCCCTGCCCACTCCATCCCCCTTCCTTCCCCAGCCTCCCTCACTTGCACCAGGCTGGGGCAGGGGGTTAGGCTGCAGGCTCTGATCTTGGGCCAAGGGCTTTGGCCTGTGGGAGGGGCTCCAGACTTAGCCCAGACCAGAGGATTGGGGTCCAGGAGGGGTTCTGAGTTCAAGATCTGGGAAGGAGTTTGGGTGCAGGGGGACTCACGGCGGGGCAGGAGGAGGTGCAGGGCTGGGACAGGGGTTCAGGAAGCAGGCTTTGGCTAGGCACCACTTAACTGAGACGGATTCTGGGTGGTGGGCAGTGGAGTCAAGGCAGCTCACTCCTGCCCTGGCTCTGTAGCACTCCTGAAAGCAGCTGGCATGGACAGTAATGGCTCCATGGTGCCATGTGCTGCCCCTCATCCACAGGCACTGAGCCCACAGCTTCTACTGGCCACAGTTCCCCGTTACTGATCAATGGAGCTGCAGGAGAGGTGTCTGCAGGCAAGGCAGCATGTGGAGACCCCCCGCTCTGCCTGTCTCAGGGGCTGAGGGACATGCCAGCCACTCCCGGGAGCAGCAATTACCACAGGGATAAGTACTCCAGCCACGACAGGGTCGGCGTTTTAGAACTCACTGCTCAAAGAATTAAAGCGTAAGAGAGAAATGAAAATGAGGAACCCACTTTCCAAGTGGTAAAAGGAGTAACAACAACCCCCCCCCCCGTGTGTGTGGGGTCGGGAGATGAGTGCGCGTTTGTGAAAATGACAGACACGCACGCAGTGTGTGAGAGTGACAGAGATTTGCATTGCCAAGCTACCTCCATCCCCTTCTCTCTGTGGCGACAGGGTACAGGAGTGGGGGGGAGGGTCACCCTGACATTAACCCCCCCCCCTTTCTCCCTCCCACACCCTGCACAGCAAGCAGGAGGCTCCCGGGGGGGCAGCTCCAAGGCAGAAGCAGCATGACAGTGGGTGGAGGGGCAACTGCAGTGCCAGCTCTTGCTAGCTTCCTGGCCAAACTAGTCAGGGTCACCTGTCAGAGGCTCCAGGATCTACTGGTAGATCCCGATCAACTGGTTGGTGACCACAGCCCTCCGCCATCAGCTGGGAGCCAGCTGGCTTTCAGCCCATGCGGTGGAAGCTGATGCACTAAGCCCCACCAGGCCCAGGTTCGGTTCTGCCCGCCCATGTTACAAAAGCTTCTCTCCTCATCTAAGCAGGGGGCGGGGAGCGGCCGGCAGCACGAAAGGCAAGGTGCTTCCCAGAGCCAGGCTTGGCGGAAGGCTGCACCACACTGCAGGGCAGCTGGAGATGAGCCCAGTGTCAGGTGAGGGCAGGAGGCTAAGTGGCCAGCTGCCCCTGGATAAAAGCCAACCTCAGCCGGAGGAGCTCAGGCTGGGGGCAGCTCCCTGCACCCCCAGAGAGACAATCTGCCCGAGGCGGGGCGTGTCCCCGCTGAGCTCCCTGGGGGTGTGGGACGAGCACCAACCCGCACTGCAGATGGCAGAGCCGGGCGGAGAGTGGGAAGGGGATTGCATAAGGTCACCTAGGAGCCAGCCTCAGACTCCTGGCTCCTGCACGTCAGCCCAGCCCCAGTGACCCTCCCCTTCCCTCTGCCAACAAACCCGGAGCCTTCTCTGGGCTCGACTGGCTCCAGCGGACGCTGCGGCCCGGCAGTGCTGAGTGGAGCCGAGCTGGCAAAGCCCCACATGCTCCCCTCTCCTCCCGACCCCGGGGCCCGAGGCTCCTCCTTGGAGTTCAGGTCCCGGAGGCCTGCTCCTCCTGCCCCCCACGAAAGGAGCCAGACCCCCTCGGAGACTACAAAGGCTGCTCAGAAGAGGCCCAGGGCATGCAGAGCAGGGCCAGACGAGCTGCTCCGGGCGCAGGGACGCTGCCCCATGAATGCAGGGACGGCTGGGGTGGGGTAGGGACCAGGGCAGTGAACTTTTGAACCTGCCGTCTGGAGCTCAGCGCGTTACCTTCACCCAAGTGGCAAATAAACGTCTCGTCTCTGAGCGAGTCTGTCTGCAATTACCGCTTGGCATGTCTGCTTCAGCGCGGCCCAATCGCTGGCACCGCGCCAGGTGGCAGGCGGCTGCTAAGAACCCTTTTTTCTGAGCAAATCAAAGGTGTCTGCTCAGCTTCCCTGTCTCGGCCTCCCCGGAGCTCCCCCAGACACTGCCTGTGCTTCAAAAGCACCCCGGCGTGCCCGCCCCTTTGATACCCACAGCCCTACAAAAAGGCCCGTTCTTCCCCTTGCGGCCCCTGCAGAAATGAGCCACTCTCCCCTCCGGGCCCCAAAGAAAGGGCGGGGGCAGGGGGGCGACGAAGGGCCAGGCTCCTGCCTTATTCACCCAATCTGACTGTCACAATATTTACCAGCATCTCCTGTGCACACCCACTAAGCAATTATACAGCCGGGGGGGGGGGGAGGGGTGTAAGACAGGGGCCAGGGGGGTGCGTGTGGCAGTCAGAGGACACGTGTGCATAGGGGCTGAATATGCTGGGTGTGCGTGTGTGTGCGCACACGTATATGGCAGTGCTTACGGTGGCATGTGTATTCATGGGTCGTTCAGCATGCAATGTGTGTGCAATGAGGATAGTGGTGGTGTGCATGCACAGGGGAGTGCTATAGTACAGGGCAGAGTGAGTGTGCAAGTAGGGTTGCCAGATGGTTTCAACAAAAATACCGGACACACTTGACATTCCATCCCAATCTGCATTCCAGCTTATTTAGAAAATACCCGACAGTTCTATTTTCTCAGTTCGTTTCCCGAACAGAAAGCTCAAATACTGGACTGTCGGGTTCAAAACCGGACTCCTGGCAACCCTAAGTGCAAGTGTGGCAGCCTGTGCCAGGGTGGCTGCACTAGTGAGTGCAAGGGAGACCTGCTTGTGCGAGGTGTGTTTACTTTATGCTGCCACATGTTTTAACCAGCTCTGTGCTGAGTGCCCAGCGACGGGCCCTGGAAAAGGCCTTGCCAAGGGAGGTTCTCTCCCTCGTGTCTGGGTCCATCCCAGGGGAAGGGGCCTGCTCTTGCTGCTACAGCCGGGCCAGGGTCTGGCACTGCACAGGCCTCTCGCCATCCCTAGCCTTGCCACTCAGCCCGGCTGCAGCCTTTCCCCTCTCTTCTGAACCCACCGCTGCGCCGATTCACAGGGGCAGCGGGGCAACCCCAAACCTTGGAGTTCCCAGCCCGGGGCACCTGGGGCCAACAGGTAGCGACTCCCCAACCTTCTCCCCACGCCCAGGAAAACCAGGGACCCTATGGTCGCCCCCATGCCCATGGGCTACACTCCAAACAGCCCATGCCCGGCTGCTGGGGGCAGCGCAAGGAGCCGTATCCGGAGTCTGGTCTGCTCCAGCCCCCTCCTCTGCTCTGACACTGCCCTAGAGACAACAAGCCGCAGAGGCAGAGCTAGGGACCAGGGCGGAGCAGGGTTGGGCTGGTCCCACTCTGCGGGCTCTTCAGGAGGCTCGTGGGAACCCGGAGAGGTGCCTAGCGCCCGGTGCACTGCCGGGGGGAGGGGTATGACAGGGTCCCGGCCAGCAGCGCTGGGTGCAGCTCTCTAGAGCCAGAGAGGCAGAAGCCGAAGAGAGGCTGGCGTGGCATAAAGCCTGTGAAACAGCAGCTTGCAAGAGCTCTGCTCTCCCTGCCAGACGTTAACGCACGTGGGGAGTCAGAGCAACACGCCTGGGCTCGCCTTCCCCCTCAGCTAAATGCTGGCCTTTACTGCTATGTGCCTCAGTTTCCCCTACCGCCACGAGTCGCGTAGGAGGTTAAAGAGCAGTATGCAGAGAAGGGAGACGGTAGCTGCTGCCGTTCCCTGCTCCGGAAACCTGGGCTTTCCCTGCATGCAAGGGGAGGGGCCCAGGCCTTCTTCTGGGACCGATTCTGGCCTGCGTCCCCCTTCCTGGAGCGAGGCAGAGGCAGGAGAGCTCCTCTCTCCCCCGCGGGCCTGGGCCGGGCTGGCAGCTGGCCTTGCTGGCGAGCAGCCAAGCCAAGCCAGAGTAAGGAACAGATGCCGTCCAAAAGGAGCAGCAGCAGCAAGCGGGTGGCCTGCGCCAGAGTCCTCGCGTGACCCGCCGCGCCTTTCACCTGGGGCAGCAGTCGTCTGGCTGATTCCAAGTAGAGGGAGCGGGGGCAGGGCAGGATGGGGCCGGGGGGGGGGGGGGCTGCCTGCTTCCCTCCAGGGCACCGCAGTCGGCTGAGGCTGCGGTTCCCCGGTCAGTGACCAGAAGTTGTTCCTGTCTGAGAGGGGCCTGGGGAATGAGCTGCCTTGAGGGCGGGGAGCACGAGGAGGCCAGCTCACCCGCCCCAACAGCCCCCAGGCAGCTGCAAGGTATTCAGGGAGTCTCTGCCCAGAAGAGATCCACCTGCTGTGCTCTGTGATGAGAGCAAAATGGGGGTGTGAGCAGCCCTGCCCAGCCAGCCCCTGCCTTTGGGGGCCCTGCGTTGCCACCTTAACACTCTCTGGAGGTCAGCTCGTGCGTGCAGTTCCCTAGGTCCCCCCTGAAACTCCATCACACGACGCCACGGCTCATCTGCGGGGAATCCACCGCACAGCCCTCCGCTCCCAGCCTGACCCCTTCCACCCTCGCCAGCAGAGGGGGGCAAGCCTCCCCGCCCCCAGCTTCCAGCCCCTGCCTCCACCAAGGCTACTTCTCCCAATCAACTCCACTGCTCCCTCTGCCCCCCAGCTCCTGTCCCCACACAGCCTAACCTCCTCCCCCTCCTTGCCTGGGCTGAGACACGGCAGGACAGCACTCAGCACAGAGCAGGCCTCTCCCTAGCCCGCTGCTGGTGCCCAGCGTCACAGCCGTCCCCAAGAGCTGGGAGGAGCAACCACAGGGAAACTTCCGTTTGCCCCAGCAGCCTGACCTGCTCCCGCTCAGTGCAGGGAAGCGACAGGAATTCAGCTGCCAATTCCTAGTTTCCCGGGAACACATGCACACTGAGATTTTTCAGCAGTTTATGACTTAGCCAAACGTGGGAGTTTTTTCATGACAACAGTAAAGACGTGTCCCTGCTGCCAGCCTGTGCCCGCTGACACGCCCAGCCCTGTCTCTGAAGCACGAGGCGCTAGCACTTCTTTTCCATCAGCAGCAAAACACGTTTCCCGCCGTTCGCTCCTGGGAACAGCGGAGCCGTGGTTTGGCTGGAACTTTCCAGACCGCTCGGCCCGAGGCAGCCACCCAGAGCGGGAAGGGCTAATGCTGGAAGCCGGGTCTTACAACGGAAAAAGGCCGGCAACCTCCATTCTAGGTGGTGGGACCAGCTCCACCTAGAGCCGAACCCCAGGACTGGGGGTAGCAGAAAGCAGGGTGGCTCCTAAAGCTGACCTTTGATGGGCACTGGGAGAGCAGCAGCAGCCCGCTCTTCCACAGGCAGGAGGGCGGACCCCGTGCACCCTAAGGCATAGCTGGAAAGAATCCATGCTCCTTGCCTGTGTGCAGCGCGCTGGCTGGCGGCGACCCCCTCGGCATGGGAGGCTTCGACCCAGGCACCTTGCTGGGGGGAAGCTCCAGGCCAGTACTGGGGCAGAATGCAGGGCAGAGATCTAAGCACGCCCACCACACCACGCTTTTTCCCAGTTTCCAGCTTCCTCACTTCCCTGCCCCCACTGCAATGTCTCCAAGGAGAGCCTCAGCGGGTGGGAAACGATCCAGCCCCACGAGCATCAAAGGGCTGGGAACATGGCCTAGGCCAGTGGGCAGGTCGCAGAGATCCCCCCACAGCGGGGAGCGTCGCTCACTCTCCCCAGGGCAGCAGCACAGAGCAGCTCTTCGGTCCAACCCTGGTACCTCAGCACCTCGAGTCCTGCACCTAGGAGCTCAGCGTGGCTGCGGCGCTGAGCCTGAACTGACGGGAGCCAGCCAAAATACTGACAAGGCCCTTGACGTAAAACCCCAAGGCCAGGTCATCCCTTTGCCAGCCCAGGAATCTGGCCCTGGCTTCCCCGGGGCCGGCTGTAGCGAGTGGAGGAGACGCTGCCGGAGAGCAACCGCCCGGCAGGGCTCCGTCGAGTCCCCGGCAGCTCAAGTGCGGTTCGTATTCCAGTGGCCATTAAACACGAAGGAAGAGAGCTGGGAGCAGAGCAAGCTGCTCATTTGGAGCCGCTCCCTGGGGGTTCATAAAGCCCCACTCACCGCTGTAGTATCAGTTTTATGTTATCATAAAGCTGGACCATTTAGCAGGTTTGTGTTACTTCAGCAGTTAGCGCTGCAGGAGAAGCAGCTCGGCGGGGAAAAGGATGGAAACCACCCGGCGAGCAGAGAGAAAAGCAGCGGGGAGGAGGGGAGCCCAGCTAGTGAGGATTCCTCACGCCTCTCTGCCAGCTGCCTTGCCCTGCCACCGCTCCCGGCTCTCCCACACAGCTAATCCCCGGTGTCTGGGAAGAGCTGGCTCTTCGCGCCACGCTCTGCGAGGCATTGTCACCATGCACCGCTCCGAGGGGAACAGGCCAGGGGTGGCCAGGGGACGTGACTGCCCCGAGGAGACAGGACAAAGGCTGCTCTGTGCAGCAGCATCTGCCCAGCCCGGATCCTCGCAGGCTGCAGAGGGAGCGTTACTCCGGAGCCCACACGCCAGGCCTGGGAACCAGTCCCCCAGCTGGGCTTTAGCTTGCAGGGAGGGGAACAGAGCCCTCACCACAGCAACCGCAGCCCCCGGCGCTGCTTCGCCGCCACAGGGACGGGGCGCCAGCAAGCCCAGCCACCCAGGAGGCGGCAGGAGAGGGCCAAGCCCAGAGCAGGGATTCGTGCATTCACCTCCAGGGCATGGGGGGGTGGAGGGAGCTGGATCCGGGGCGGGGGGGGAGTTTGTTAGGCAAATTATAGCTCACGTTTGAGGAGGAAACAGTGAGGGGTTTCTTGGTCCCCCCCCAACCCCACTCCAGGGCCAGTCTTGTGGGGTGCTAAGGGGGGCTGCTCTGGGCCTGTCAGTTCCCTGCCCGCCGCCATTCCAGCAGGTGGCTAGGAGGACCCCTGGAGAGGGGAGTTACCTCCCCTGCTCAGCCTTGTCCTAGGAGCAGTGAGCAGCCTGCTGATCACACATGGGGCATGGCCCAAACCTTCTCGTGTCAGTCATCCCCCTCCAAACCACAGCCCAGAGAAGTCACTGCCCATGGCAAGGATCTCCCTGCGAGTCCCCCTTCTCCCTGGACGCCAGCACTACACAGCACGGCGACTCCACCGTGGCACCCTCAGGGTGGCTGCTGCCCATGGGTGCGAATGGGAAGGTGAAGCAGCCTGGAGTCTGGTGGGTGGCCTGGGTGGGGCAGCAGGGGCCCAAGCTGGCAGCCCAAGATAGGCACGGGCATGCCCCCAGGGTGGGGCCAGAGGAATATGTTGGCTCATGGGGCTGCCTAGGGACAGGTATAATAAGAGCCCAGAGCCCCAGCAGTGCCCTCCCTCTGCCGTCCTGACCTCATGGTGGTACCGACAGCCGCTACCAGCTGCCCCTGCCATTCCCCCACCCTCCTGGGAGGGGCGCTGCGCTCCAGGAGCGATTCTGGCACAGCCACTGCATTACTCCCCTTGCTCCTGCTCGGGGAGGAGGGGCCCCACTTCCAGCCTGGGCTGCGCAAACTGGCCCAAGCAATGGGGCTTCCACCTACGGCCCTGCCCCTGCCCAAGGCCCCAGCCTGCTGCCCCAGCCTGCCTACAGCTGCCATGCCGAGGCTCTGTGGCCAGTGCTCCAGGGGACAGAGAGAGCTCGGCTTGCGGCCCTGTCAGAGCTACAGCAAGCAGCCACCCGCCAGCTCGCCACCTGAGCGCTCCACCTGGGATGTCAAAGCGGAGCCGGCAGAGCCGGAGAATGCGTCGGAGCAGCTGCCTCTTGATGGAGGGTGCTGGCTTCCCATTAACAAGTGGAAAGCGTGAGCTGGAGCAGAAAACTTCAAGCGCCTAGGAATTGATAAAATAACAACTCCCTAATTAAGCAGAACTGTCAGTCACAGGCACTGGCTGCCCTACACTGGGAGAAAGCAGCAGTTTCCAGCGCACGTGCCTGGCATAACAGCACAGGGGGATGCTGCTGCTCAGAAGCACAGCGGGGACCCCAGGATGTGCCTTCAGGGCACCGCTCCCCGTTAGCCAAGCAGTAGGCATGCTGGAAGCAGTGTGACCCAGAGGTCTGAATACAACAGAGACCAGTGGCCAAGACTCCCTCGTCCCATTCCAAACTGTGACTGTGGGCAAGTCATTGAAACACCGTGCCTCAGTTTCCCCCGACGCAAGGCAGGGTTACTGCAACCCACTCCGTGGCTGGGAAGGGCACTGGCTGCAACGTGCTGTGAGCCCACTGGATGAAAGGGGCTCGGGTCAGGGCAGAACTCTGCTCTGAGCAGTGTCATCCGGCCAAACCCAGCTCCCTGTGCTCTGTGGTTGTGCTCCCACTGCAGGGGCAAAGCCCGCTCAGCCCTGCGCTGGGACACCGAAAGGACCCTCCCGTGCAGGGCAAAGGCTGTGCACAGGCAGGCACCAGGAGGAAATGGCTGTGAGGGCCAAGGAACAAAGGCCTGAGGGGTTGGCAAGGAGAAGTGTGCGTGCAGGAGAGATTCCCAGAGACCCGTGCCCCCTGTAGTCACCCCACCCCCCGCCGCAGGTTGGCCCTGGAAGGCGTATTCCCACCCCGCGGAGCAGAACAACAGCTCTGCCGAGCGCCAGGCACAGCTGGGGGGAGAGGAGAAGTGTGGCCTGTGTAGTAGCGCAGGCAGGGCAGGATGCTGTTCTGTTCCCAGCTCTACAGTGGCTGAAAGCAGGAGCGCCTGGCTCTGTGTTGGACTTGGAGAGGGAGCCCGGTCTAGTGAGTAGAGCAGGGGCCCTGGCTCTGAGTGGGGTCCAGTGGGCAGAGCCGGCTGGGAGTCAGGCTTTGACTCCGCCTGTGGCACGTCCCCCCGCAGTGAGGCCAGAGACCCCTTTGCACAGTGCTGCAGGCTCTGGGCAGCCCCGCCATGCTCGGGCAAAGCACTAGGATCATGCTACTTGCTCAGGAGCTGAAAGGCAAAGCCCGGTTCTCCCTCCAACACGCCAGCGTGTCAGTGACAAAAGGCTGGAAAGCCAAAATGCCTCTCCTAGGCTGGGGGCAGGAGGGGCCTCCGTGGGCACTGTACGAAGCAACTGATTGCTGCGCCAGGTGTGCCCGCTGCCAGCACCGGTGCCAGGAGAGGGAGCATGCAGGGGCGTAAGGATATTAGCACTGGGGAGGAGCTGTGTGTTCCCGGGGAGCCAGGCTTGGCTCTGCTGGGGGAGGCAGGCAGGCAGCTCTGGTGCAGGCCGAGGGTAGGGGCCACACAGGACAGTGGCCGGGGCAAGGCCTGGGATTTGGAGCAGGGTGCAGACAGAGACTTTCACTTCAGACTTTGGAGCAGGGTGCAGCAACCATCTTCATTTCAGGGAGGACGGGGGGGCTGCATGCGAGACAGCAGCTCTGGCTTTGAAGCCTGGCACTTTACAGGGATGGCACAGCAGCTCCCCACTCTCACCCCCAGCAGCGTTGTGGTTATGGCTGCGGCAGGACATGCCGGACACATTGGCTCCAGCCAAGAAACCCAATGGCCTGGCTTGGCACAGCACCCTGGCAGCTCGCCCCTTCGGCTGCTGGAGACTGGGAGAAAGCAGGCCCCTGCGGAGCACCGGCCAGAGGCTCAGCAAGCCCCACCGGGAGGACCAGAGACCGAAGGGCACACGGCTGTGCCGCACACAGGAGATGCTCCAGGCTCCAGCACAGGTGGGGAATGTGGCTCCAGAGTGCCGGATACGGAGAGGGAGAGTCATGCAGCACCCAGGGCTCCGGGCTCCTGGAAACCCTGCTCTGCCCAGATTCACAAGGGCCCCCTGCCCTAGGGAATGCCGCTACTGTCAGGAGCCCATGCAGTCAGGGTCTGCTGCACTGGAGCTCACTCCGGGGCCTTCCCACTAGCTGAGTGCTGGGCAGGCGGCCTGCTGACAGCTGGTGTCAGACACGCTCTGAAAGCCACCAGGAGGCTGCGGGAGAGGAGTGGCTACTTACTGCAGCTGTGCCACACTGCAGACAAACCTGCCTGCTCTCAGCCCAAGCAAGAGGCGCAGAAGCCAGTGCAGGAACCACCTGCCAGCCGGGGGGGGAGGCTCTGGAAACGAATTGCACTCGCTCCCTAATCCCCTGGGTCCCAGGACGCCTCAGGCTGCCCACACCCAGTGCCCAGTGCCGGCTGAGCACTTGGCGGGATCCTCTGCTCCTGCCTCCTTCCCCAGCTGCAGCAGCAGGGTCCGGGCAGGAGTCGGACTCCCTGCGAGCACAGCTGAGAGAACTCCTGCTCTTCCCTCCGGGCCAGTGCGGGGACTCCAGAGCCATCCTGGCTCCAGCCGTGCTCCCGGCTTCACTGCGGCATGCTGGGGTCCACAGCGTCCTTGCCTCCGGTACCCCCAGCATCCCTATGGCCAGAGCAGCCACCTCAGCAGGGGTGGGCCAGGCCAGTTGCTCTTTCCCAGCTTGCGTGCCTGTCTCGGGGTCACTCCCACTTTCATGATGCCCTTGATTTAATCAGCGATCCCCATCGCAGCTGGTAGCCTCAGCAGAATCTTGGCTCCACACGCTGCTCTTCAGGTGCACCGGCGCTGGGAGGAAGGTGGTCGCTGGGTGGGGAGTGGAACCAGCCCTGCCAACTGCATCATGCTCAAGTGCTCCCTAGTGGATACTTCAGAGCAGCGCCAGCCCAGCACGCTGCGAGGCTGTCTGGCCCCTTCGCCAGGCTGCAGCGGTCTGTGACGTACAGACAGCGATGCACACCCAAGGGAAGGCTGGGGACAGCCCCGACTGACACACCCGCTCTCCAGGCAGGAAGCCCGTTAACGCTCACCCTGTCCGAGGGTGGGCTGCGAAAGCAACAGCCACATTCAAGCCCTTACTGCTGCAAGGCCAGAGTCACTGCTTGTCCCAACCTTCGCGGGATCACAAGCCCAGCCCTGTCCCGGCTCCGCCCAGCTCTCACGTCCTGCAGAGGGACCCCACTTGGTCACTTCTCCTGCTTGCAAGCTGCAGGTAGCTAGTGCTAGTGTTAAAAGCCCCACTCCAAACCTGGCGCTCAGCCCACACGCCTCCCTTGGCCAGCGCTCTAACCCGCTGGGTTAACAGCTTCTGCTCATGGGCAATTTCCACCTCCCATATGCCATTTCAGTGCCAGCACCATGCCACTAGACAACTTCAACCCTCTCAGTCTCCTACAGAGGACATCAAACCCCGCCCCACGGCTGCCTCCAACCCTCCCCAAGCCCCCTTCTCCCCTCTCACAGTAGAATCCTTTATCCTTCCAAGAGCCCATACACTGGGAGATCAAAACACACATCTTATGCTCAGTAAGTAACATCCCAGGGAGCTGACCAAAGGATAGGAAGGGAATCCCTTTACCCACGACTGAAATGCAACCACCTCTGGGCTGGAACGTGGCAGCTGCCTAAGAGAACCTAATAATATTGCAGTTCCTCATGGAAGCCCAGTGCTCACACCCTTGGGTGAGGGAGTTGTGGAACGCTCTGAATGCCTGTCACTCAGACGCCTTTCCAGTGTAGGACATTTCCCCAGCCACCTTGTGCGGTCTCTGGCCCTTCCCAGTCCCTGGCTAGGTTCATGGGTGTGTCTGCCCCCCATCTCCTTGCATGGATTTCACGCGCTCTCAGGTCAGAGCACCCCACACGCCCACTACCCTACCATTTTCTTCTTGACAGTGCTCACATCTGTAAAATGGTCTCGTTCTCCTCTGGTTTGTTTCAGCTCCTTTGCTACAAGCATGGCTTTGAGAGTACAGCACTGGGCTGGGACTTGGGAGAGCTAGGTGTGTGCAGCAGAGCCAGGAAGCACTCCCTGTGTGACCCTGAGCAAGCCGCCGCCTCTGTCCCGCCATCTGTTTGTCTGTCTTCTACATAAAGCATAAGTTCTAGTCTAGGAGGAGAACCCCTCTTTCCAGCCATGCACAGCGGGGCCTTCCCTCAGCTGGGGCCTCAGGGACTATGTTAAGACAAGTGACCAGCGTGTTATCTGCACACCTGAGCTACTGGAGTTAGCTCAGCACAAAGGTCTCCAGAGCAGTGAGGACACCGCCTGGGACGGGAGCAGCGCAGCCTGTAAGTCATGAAGTGGGCTCAGCGAGGCCAGACGCAGTACAACGCCTCCTGACCCCCACAGCAGCTGGGCTTGCTAATGTGGGACAGAGTTTGGCCCACATCCCACAACAGCCTTGGTCTTAATGAACAGCCTGCTTGTTACCAGTCCACTAATTGCACTGGAGGTGGCAGGGTTTAGAGCAGGGGTTAAGCGGCACCACCGCCTAGTTTACTGACACCACCTAGACACAAGGCAATGTCGCCACATGAGGCGATTCTCCAATTGGCAGCGTTTTGAAGCACCCTTCCCCATGGGGCACAGTGCCGTGACAGACGACACCTCAGCCAGCAGGTGCAACACTCAGCACAGCCTCTCCCCGCCACTTGGCTCCAGGCGTGTGGGCGCAGCACAGCCCCACGGGAAAGCATGCTCTGTGGGGATCAATGGCTGCCGACAGGAATATGTAACAAACCAAAGGCAGCAGCCCGGAGTGCTGCCAGTGAAACCAAACCCAGCGACCAGAGGGTTGCATGCGCGCACGAGGGGAGGGAAACGCACGGGGAAAGTCGCAGCGCTGCGAGAGTTAAACCCTGCTCTGCTGGGCACTCACATGCACGCGGAACGGCACCTCACAAAGCCATTGCCACAGAGCACACCTGTTTGTGGAGAGCCCTGTGCTCCGCTGCCAGCGGGCACTTAGCGACGCTATAGCCTCTCTGGGCAAGGCAAGCAGTTAGCTCTAGGAGTGCAGGACAGGACTCCCCTCATCTCGCCCCACGGACCACACACTGCTTCGCTGTAGGGCAAATCCCAAGCGCCCTTTCCACACACAGTGCTGGGATTGGCAGGGCTGTAATTAATAATGCTCTAATGCTCACATATGGCAGGCAAAGGCGGCTTACAGCAGCACCAATTTTTATCCTGACAGACCCAGAGCCAAGACCGCTGTCACATGCTTGATTCCAGCTCTGCTCACCACTAGTCCTGCCAGCCTGTGACAGAGGTGAGCCATTCACTTCTCATGTGATCAAGCAGACAGGGATTTCTCCTCTCCCCAACCCCTTGTCCTCAGGCTCCTCTCTCTAAAATGCAACCCTGGAACAACAATTTGTAAGGCGGCACAGAAAGAAGGGAGGGAATGGGGCAACCTCTGGGGTCGGGCATCCAAATAGGGTTTCAATTCGCACCACCAAGAGCCAGAGTCCTGCACACACCAGCACCTCCCTGCTGCTGCTGCCCCGGCTCCCTTCCAGATGGGTGGGTGCCCGGCAGTTATAACACGGGGACGGCAAGAATTGCGGGAGAGAATAATCCCCGGGCCAGCTGTCAGGAAGGGGGAAGGCCCTTCACAACGGGCGGACAGGTGAACGGGAGTTAGCCCTGTAGTGATCTCCCTGCTGACACACACAGCAACAGGAATCTTTCCTCTGCCCACCCTCGAGAAACCGGGAGACTTGCTGCTCCCCAATGTGGACAAGAAACCTCGCCAGTCCCAGCTCCCCGTGAACAGGGGAGCTCCGCTACAGATGGCTCGGGCTGCCAGTCCCCTAACCCCGCCGGCCCTGGCCTCTGGCCACTTGCACGGAAACTGGTCCAAGCAGGACCCTGAGCAGAGAGAAACTTGCCGCTCCTCGCGTGGAGATGGGCAGCGGCAGGCGCAGCGCCTGGCCACCCAGATTCATTCAGCCCAGCCTCTGGGGCCGCACACATGGATTAAAATGACACTGGGCTGGCGCCTGCGGGCAGCAAGGTGCGGGCACGGCTCTGGCCCCAGCGGGGCTGTACCTACCTTCCAGCCGGCAGAGCTGTTGCTGTCGCCTTTATCCTTAAAGTAGGGGACGTATCTGACCATCCAGTCGTAGATCTGGGACAGGGTGAGCCGCTTCTCCGGGGAGCTCTCGATGGCCTTGGTGATGAGATCCGCGTAGGACAGGTTGCCCCAGGCATTGCGCCGCGAGTTCTTCGCCTTGCGGAGCTGTCCAACATCCGCCCCCAGCGCAGGCAGCGCCGAAGCGGCTTTGCGATCCGCCACGGCGCCCGTGTTCTCCGAGCCTTCGGCTGCCCCGCCGGGCGCTGGGGCTCGCGAGCCTCCGGTTGCCGCCGCGCCGCCGTCCTCCTCCTCCCCGGGGAAGTCGGGGTGAGGCAGCGGCCAGGTACAGGAGCGGGGGCGGCTCTGAGGTTCGAAATCCGGGTCGATTTCAACCTGATGCGCCTGCCGCTTCTCTTCCATGTTCCCCGCGCTCCGCCTCCCCCGCGGAGTCACGGCCGCGGAGAGCGAGCGAGCAGGGAGCGGACCGGGGCAAGCGCTCTCGGCACAGGCAAGGGGCGGGGGAGGGCGGCAGCCGCCGGGCCGGCCCCGGGAGTGCAGCGGGGCGGGGAACCGAGGGTGCACGGCGGTCCGAAGCCGAGCGCCAGCACCTAGGCGGCAGCTGGCCCCAGCCCCATGGCAGCCAGCGGCGGCGTCACGCGAGAGCTCCGGTAGGCTGCCCGATGCGGGGTGCCGAGGCAGTGACGGGCGCGGAGCGGCCCCGGCGCCGCGGGGCTCAGCCAGACGGGCATGGCGTGCGGCGGCTGGCTGCATCCATCGGGGCCGGCTGCGGGGCGGCGGGAGGCGGTTCAGGCAGCAACAGATGCTCCGGAGCCGGAATCCCAGCTGGCCACCTGGGCGAGGAGCGGCGCTCTCCCGCCTGGCCCCCCGGGGACGCAGAGCCAGGAGGCGAAATCAGGTCATCGGGGGCGGGGGCAGCGGCCCCTCCCGGCGCAGGCTCCGCGGCAGGAGGCTGCCCTGGCTCAGGGCTGGGCTGCCCGCTGGCCGGCAGGTGCGTGGCTGGGCGGCCGAGCCGAGGCGGGCATGCTCACGGCCGCACGCACCTGCCCGCGCCCGGTCCCGGCCCGGGACTGGCGGATCCCGCCGCCTGCTTCGCCGCGCGCTGCAAGACTGGCCCCGCCGCAGCAGCCCGCACCTAGCACCTGCCGGCGCCGCGGGCCCCCGCTCCGCGCTGCGCCGCCCCCGCCGCCGCCGCCCTGGGCTGACGCCGCCTCTCTCCCGGGACGGGGCTGGACGGCACCATGCTGAGCGGCGGCTGCCCCTGCGCTCCGCGCCCGGCCCCGCGCCAGCAGCGCCCGCAGCCGGCACCTCCGGGAGGGGCGGGCCGAGGGGCGGGGCCACTGCGCGGCCAGTCCCCAGGGCTAGCGCGGGGGCGGGGCGGGGTGTCCCCCCAGGTGCTCCCCATTCCCAGCCCCCCCAACTGCCCCGCCCCCACTTCTCCCCTCCCCGCCCCACAACTACCTTTCCTCATCAGGTGCCCAACACCTGCCCCGCCCCCACTCCTGCCTCCCCCACTAACTACCCTTCCTCATGCCGTGCCCCCACAACTGCCCCTCCCCCACTGACTACCCTTCCTCATCCCGTGCCCCCACAACTGCCCCTCCCCCACTGACTACCCTTCCTCATGCCGTGCCCCCACAGCTGCCCCTCCCCCACTAACTACCCTTCCTCATCCCGTGCCCCCACAGCTGCCCCTCCCCCACTAACTACCCTTCCTCATCCCGTGCCCCCACAGCTGCCCCTCCCCCACTAACTACCCTTCCTCATGCCGTGCCCCCACAGCTGCCCCTCCCCCACTAACTACCCTTCCTCATGCCGTGCCCCCACATCTGCCCCTCCCCCACTGACTACCCTTCCTCATCCCGTGCCCCCACAGCTGCCCCTCCCCCACTAACTACCCTTCCTCATCCCGTGCCCCCACAGCTGCCCCTCCCCCACTAACTACCCTTCCTCATCCCGTGCCCCCACAGCTGCCCCTCCCCCACTGACTACCCTTCCTCATGCCGTGCCCCCACAGCTGCCCCTCCCCCACTGACTACCCTTCCTCATGCCGTGCCCCCCCAGCTGCCCCTCCCCCACTGACTACCCTTCCTCATCCCGTGCCCCCACAGCTGCCCCTCCCCCACTGACTACCCTTCCTCATGCCGTGCCCCCACAGCTGCCCCTCCCCCACTGACTACCCTTCCTCATGCCGTGCCCCCACAGCTGCCCCTCCCCCACTGACTACCCTTCCTCATCCCGTGCCCCCACAGCTGCCCCTCCCAAGGCTCCTCCCCCACCCTTGCCCCTCCCCTCTCACAATTCCCTCTCTTCTGTCACCCGTGCCAGCTTCCTGCCCCCGCCCCGCCCCCTCTGCTGCCAGGACTCCCCGGGCCGGCCTCACTGAGTCGGGGAGGGGGCGCTCCCCCCCCCAACTGTTGCAGCGGCCCGAACCGACTGCTCCCTTCTCATTGGAAGGACGCGACACGGGGCCCGCCCACAGCCCATTCCTATTGGCCCCATCGGCAGCGTCCTAAAGAGGCGGGGCCAGAGAAGCCTCGCGCCCCAAGGGTTCCCGCCCACCTGTGACGTTAGGCCACCAGCTGTGTCGGTGAGTAACCCAGGGCAACGGAGCGTCGGAGCCAGTCAGAGCGAGGCTCCAGCCGCCACGGCCTTCCGCGGCGACCCCGCCCAGTGCCCCGCCCCTCACACAACCCCGAGCCCTACAGCCAGAAGCCCCGCCCACCAGTCAAAGCCCCGCGCAATCAGGGAAAAGCCACGTTCCCTCAAGCCCCGCCTTCTCCCAGACAAAGCCTGTCCTGTGCTAAGCGCGCTGACACTGCGCCCAGCGCCCCGCCCCCGTCACACAGAGCCCCGCCCACAGGCGAGAGCCCCGCCTCCTTCGCCACACACGAACCCTACCATGCCCACCCCTACACAGTCCCGCCCATATCCAAGAGCCCCGCCCTCCCTGAGGCGCGCACACAGCCCCGCCCACCTGTGAGAACCCCCCCCATCCCCCCCCCGGGTGCACAGAGCCCTGCCCCTGCCCAGCCTGGTTGGGTGTGTGGCCCCGGAGGGCAGCAGGGTCCCCAGGTGGCCTGAGTAGGGATCCTGGGGGCTCCGGGCAGCACCGCTGCTGGGCCCTTTAACGTCCGGTTTGCACAGGCCCCCTACCCGGCTCCAGGCTCTTAGGCGGCGCCATGTGCTGCCCCCACCCCGCCCCAAGCGCCCGCTCTGCAGTTCCCGTTGGTCAGGAACCGGGGCCAGTGGGAGCTGCAGGGGCGGAGGCAGCTCACAGAGCCTCCTGGCCATGCCTCCCCCTAGGAGCTGAGGGGCACGTCCCCATTCCCTGGGAGCCACTCAGAGCCCACACCCCGAAACCTCTCCGACACCCCAATGCCCTGCTGCAGCCTGGAGCCTCCTCCCATACTTTGAACACCTCAGGCCCCACCCTGCAGCCACTTCGTGCACTCAAACCCCTCACCCCAGCCCCACCTCAGAGCCCCCACTCACACCCCAAGCCCCTGCCCCAGCCCAGTGAAAATGGGTGGGGAAAAGCCAGGGACAGAGGGCAGGGGGATGGAGTGAGCTGCGGGTGCCACTTCAAAGGGGGGGGGGCGGGGCTGAGGGCAGACCCCAGGGGAAGGGGCGGGGAAGGGCGTTCAGTTTTGTGCAATTACCCAGTGGAGGTCGGGGGAGAAGGAGTCAGTCGGATGTCTGGGGCAGTACTGATGAGTCCGTATTATGAATGGGGCACGACAGGCACAGTGGCAGTCACCAGACAGGTTAAACTGGCCAAACCCCATGGGATTGGCCCATGAGAAACACAGGACCTGCTGCATCTTACCTCTTGAATTTCTGGTTCGCCTGGCCCCACAGCTTCTGGTGGGGGACGGGCAGCTCTGTGCCCCGGAAGCTGGGGACCTTGGGCAGAAAGGGGAGGGCCAGGCAGCCACTTGGACCAAGGTGCTGGACCCTGCCAGACCTCAGAGCCACCGGCAGCAATGTAAACGGGCTGGGCTCTGGGCTGCTGCCGCAGTAGCAGCCGTGGTGTCCGGGCGCCCCGGGCCCCCTTGAATCACCAGGCCCCAGGGCAACTGCCACGTACATGCCATGCTCACAGCTCCTTGGCATGTGAGCTGCCCAGCAGGCCGTGGGATCGAGGTGGGGCGCACACTGGCCCACCAGGGTTCCTCACCTCCACAGATGGCCGGGCCTCACGGGGCAGGTGTGGGCGGGCCTTGTGCTGGGATCGGAATTGGGCAGCAGCGCATGGCGCCAGCAGAAGGGGGCTGCAGCCGGGCTGGCAAACAATAAGGAGGGCTCCCACTCTGCCCCATTGCTGTGCCCCACAGCCCGTGTGCGCCAGGTGCCTGCTGAGCAGTAAGGCAGATCCCTTCTGCACCCTTCCCATCCTGTCTCTCCAGGGCATCGCATCCCTCCCTCCCTCTCCCCATGACACTGGATCCCTCCTGGTCTCCTCCCACCTCCACAGGGCACCAAGCCCCTCCTGTCCGCGATCCCTCCTCCCCTCCCAGGTCCTCCATCCCTCTTCTCACTCGCCCGCCTGTAAGCTGGGGCCCACCCACTTGTCCTGTCCTAGCTACACCGCTGGTGTGGAGCATGAGCACACACAGGGGTTTCCTAGGCACGGGCTGAAGATAGACCGGCTGCAAGTCACGCAGCCAAATTACGTTATGTAGAGGGGGCAGCTGGGATGGAAATTGTGGGGCAGGGGCAGAAGACAAGGCCTGGAGGGCCAGAGTGAGGAGCAGGCAGGGAACACTCCCCTGCAGGACCAGCTCAAGGAAGGCCCTAGAGGTGGGTAACAAAGCTGCCTTCACCTCCTGTGTAGGGATGTTCAATATCGGTTAATTGAATCGTCGAGTAACCTCATGAATTCTTAGTGGTTGGTCAACTATTCTATGGTCCCCAAGGGCAGGGCCAGCAGCCAGTGCACTCTGGCCCCACTCCCACGGAGCCCCCTGCCTCTCCACTCTGCTGCTGCTGGTCCACGACAGGAGCCACTTTAAAAACCAGATCACGGGACCTGGTGCGAGCTGAAACTGAGCCAGGCTGCCTGCCCACCTGGCTCCTAATACACTTTAAATGCAGAGCCGCAGCAGGGATAGATCCCGGACCCATCGCGAGCCAGAACTGAGCCAGCCTGCTGGCCAGCCTGCTAAAAAATGTACTGGCGGGGGGGGGGAGGGAAATGCATGTGGTTTGTAGCATTAACCGATACGCTTTTGCTTCTCGGTTAATCGACTACACTGTTACATCCCTACTGCTGAGTATGTGCTGGGGTGTATGTGCAAGGAATGGAGACCCCCCCCCCCATTCGGGATCCGTCTAGTCTCCCCCATCATATTCCAGGCAGTACCTGCCAGGACCAACCTCCAGCGCTCCACAGGGGGCTCTGCCTGCCCCACTGTAACCGTCAAATCATCTGTTTGTCCTTCCAGTGCCCATGAGCCTGGCTCCGCGCCCGTCGCCGAGAGGCCTGGCCATGCAGCTCCTTGTGCAAACACACACTTGAGAGGCGGCTGCATTTCACGGTGGCTGAGCAAGCGTCCTTTGGAATGTGCCGTGGCATCTTCTGGGATGAAAGCCCCGCTAGATCGGGGGGAGCTAGAGACGGTGGGTACCGAGATGCTCCTTGTAAGTTCGTATGACAAGAACGATTCCCTGTGATGCTTTTTGTTGCCTGGAGTGTACAAGTGAACATTTTCTCTCTCCACAGCCTAGAACTGGAGACTGCTAAGTGCTTCCTGCAAAGACCCACATGCCTCCAGTGGCCAGGGCAGGACCGACCTCTGGAACACAGTCCTCAGGGCCCTGTCCAACCCAGTTTTAAATGGCCCAAACAACAGCGTTTCCACTACTCCCTTTGGGCAGACAATTACACCAAGTGCAGTGCAGCGCTAGGGAGATTTCCTGAGATCCAGCATAAATGTTCCCTTTCGATCTCTGTAGCTGCTTCCGCCCCTCAAAGCCCCCTGCACAATCTCTGTCCCTCCGCTCTGCCTTGCCGATGGGATGCTCCGCTTGTCTGCAGCGAGTGGGATTTGTGAGCTGTGGTGTGGCACCTCAGGGCAGAGTCATGTATCTGTGTTAGAGCTCAGCCCAAGGGAAACAGCCCTGAGCTTTGGACATGTCTGAAACCTGGCCCCACAGTCCCACTGTGTAAACAACCCTCTGTCTGTGGCATGGGCTGAACTAACCCCCCAGACCTGAATGTCCCCAAAGCTTTGGGAGGGTGGAATCTAGATCTGGATCCAAATTGTGCACCCTCAGTCCCGCTCTCGTCTGGGACTGGCCTGGTGAAAAGTCTCAGAGGGGTAGGTAACCATGTCAGTCTGTATCTGCAAAAACAATGAGGAGCCGAGGGGTGCGTCCACACTGAACCGCAGCTCGAAATAAGCGATGCGATTTGAGCTACGCTAATTGCATAGCTTATTTCAAGTTACTTTTGAAATAGCTTATTTCGAAATTTGGTGCTGTCTACACAGCACTTATTCTGAAATAGGTCGCTATTCCGAAAGGTCCCTTACTCCTCACGGAATGAGGTTTACAGGGACGTCGGAATAGCGAAATAACGGATGCGCTCAAAAGACGCAGAATAGCTCTTCCGGGATACCTCTGGTACCCTGATATAGTGCCGCAGTGTAGACAGAGCCGAAGGGGTTGTTTCACCTGGACGTGTCCTCGTAGACTGGCTACATCACGTTCTAGGACCCAGACACACGAACGTGGCGAAAGGCGAATCTCAGTTCCGAGGGAGTTCCTGGCCTGTTTAATCTCATCATTTTGGCTGTATAAATGAGAAGTGTCTGTAAGACCTGGTCACAGCAGGCCAGAACCCACACCCCAAGCAGCGCAATGAGAGCGACTGGCCCCAGCCTAGGCAGCGCTAGGTCAGTGGAAGGATTCTTGTGCCCCCTAACTCCTGCCCTCCCCCCGAAGGTGGGGTTCATCCCGGGCACCCAAGTGCAGCCCAAGGCTGCGCAGAAGAGCGTTTGTCCGGCTGTCTCGAGAGGACGAATGGACCATGGGGGCTGTGTCGTTATTCTCTGCAAACCAGGACCGCCCCCGCCTGCTGACAGCACTCTCTGCACGACTGCTCCCTGCTCCTGGCCAGGGTGCTCCAGCGTGCTCTTCCCCACCGAGAGCCAGAGCGGGGGCTGCCATTGGGGCTTCTCAAACTGTAGGCAGCATCCGTAGCCTCAAGCGCTCCAGAATTGTGAGTCAGGCCCCCAGCTGAGATTGGCTTCAACGGACACATTTGGGATCGATTTGCTTTCTGGCTCTAGAGCTGATAGGCCACATTGGGTCCAGCTGTCAAGCTTTTCTCTGCAACCGGGAAAGCTGGAAACTGACTTGTCCATCAGCTGGGAGCTGAGAGTCTCCTGCACTCAGGCAGTGAGACTGCAGCAAGCCCTGTGAGCCTTGATTTTAGTCTCACGTCCCTCCAGGGGGGTTTCTCTGCATTTACACCCGTGGGCCTGGTTTGTTTCGGGGGTATGGGGGGGAGGCACATTTGTTTCCCATTGCTCTGGATTCAGCTCCATCCAGAGCCCAGGGGCCCAGATCACAGCTGGGCACCCAGGTGTTTGAGCTACAGGGAGGCTCTGCTCAGCCTCTCATTGCTGCAGGCTGGCCGCTTGCCAGCCCAGCTGGAGGGCCAATCCCAGCCAGGTGCAAAAGGTGTGCGCTCTGCACAAGCAACCAGCCACTTAGCTCCCGCTCCTTTGTGCTGCCAAGCAGGGGTGGGCTAAGGACGCGGAGGGAGGGGCGGCCCTTTTGAATGCCAAGCACCTGCGCTGGAGAAGGGCCAAACTCCCAGCAGAGCCAGGCAAGCAGGAACAGAGGCAGGAACTGCCAAAACCCAAGCTGCCTGGGACCTTGCAAAAGGAATTAAAACCAACAGTGAAAGGGTCTGTAGCTAGATCCATAAAGAGAAAACAAAGAAAGACCAAGCGGGGCTGAGGGTGGCGATTAAGGAAAATCTAGGCCTGGCCACACACCTAAACAAACACTTCACCTCGCTTTTCACCCAGAGTAAGGAAGAGCGTAGGGCAGGGGCAGGCAAAGGCGGCCCACAGCCCAGCAGGTCCCTCTGCCAGGCTCCCTGCCCGCCCCGCCCCCACATGGCACTCCAAGAGCTGGCCGGGGGCTGGGTGGGCTGCTGTGGGCCCAAGGGAGGAGAGAGGCTTCTCACGCTGCCCCTGCCCTGCGCAGTCTTGCAGTCCCATTGACCGCAAAGCAGCTTTCTGGCCACATTGGATCAGTATCTGCTCCGTGCCACTGTGTGGCCAGGGGAAGGCTGATAGCTGCATGGATGCCTCTGCAGTAGCCTTCCTTTTGCTCATTCCCAGGGAAGCCCGGCTTGAGCCCCGGCCGTGCCCTGTGGCCACCGACCCCCCCCCCTCCCTCCCACCCGCCCGCCCCTGCAAGAAGGGAAAGTAGCACCCTCCCAGCAAACAGGGGGCACTTGGGCGCCGTGTGAGCTGCTGCCCTGCTCTGCTGCCATGCAAGACCCCTTCCCCTCTCACCTGCAGGTCCATGCCTTCCCCAGCCCCTTAGATGCCTGCTACCAACCCACGTCCAGCTGCTCCCCTGAGATCCCTGCGTTACCTGCGTAGCTTACGTCGAAATATCTTCATTCGATTTCTGGCTCCGTCCGCGCTGCAAGAGGGTGGCGGGGGCACCCCCTGCCTTCGACACTGGCATCGCTGGGGCGCCCTCTCCGTTCCAATGAGCCTGTCTTCACTCGAGCAGCTCCTTCGAACCCCGAAGATCGGCTGCTTCACTCTTCGCTCTAGAACAGGCACGGCTCAGAGCCCACGAGTGCCAAGGAGAGCATGGCTGGCAAGCCCACACCAGGGGATTGGAGCCTTCACACACCCTAGTCCGGAGCCAGTGGTGCCGGGAAGGCTTCTGAGGCGTCCCGCGCTGCATGAGCCTGGCTGTCATGTCGCCGCGCAATGAGTGGCTGGCAGCAGTCGTTGGCACTGGTCTTGGCCAGGCCAGCAGGTACCATGGGCCGCGCTTGGTTCTGTTCACAAGCCTTCCCTTGGATTTGTTGGGCTGCCAAGATCATGTCCTTGGTACCAAGCCAGTATGAAAGCCCCCTCGTGACTCTGGGTGCGCCAAACCCATTGCTCTCGGGGCGGGGGGGGGGGGGAGAGCCCCATGTTAGTTTAAAACCAAATCCATTAGGTGAGAGAGCAGCCTGCTGAGGGCAACCAGGACAAGGCCTTTTTCTAGATCTTTGATCATTTTTGTTTTCTGTCCTCAACAAAGCCAGTAAAGCTCCAGAAAACACAACATCCAGGGAAAGATTGAGAAAAAATGGTTGTTTAGTTTGGAGCAGAGGAGACTGAAAAATCTGCAAGTACATCAAAGGCTGTTAGAGAGAGGACGGTGATGAACTAGTCCCCTTCCCCCCCGGGCACAGGACAAGAATCAAGGGGCTAATTGCAGCAAAGGGGACTCAGGTTAGACCTTATGGAAAACTTCCTAACCGGGTAAAGTCATGCACCCTGCCTAGGGCAGTAATGGAACGTCCAGCCCCGGAGGCTCGTAAGAGGAGGCTGGATAAACAGGGAGCGTCTAGATAATACTCAGTCCTATCTCACTGCAGGAGAGTGGACTAGATCTCTTGGGGTCCATCTACACAGCACCCTAAACTCAAAATAAGATTTGATTCTTATTTCGATTCTATTTTGAAATAGTGGAATGAGGGTTACAGGGATGCCGAAATAGCTCACCTGTCATTTCGAAATAACGGGCAACTCGTTAAGATGCGGAGTAGCCACACAGCATAGACTTACCATTCTGAGAGCCCTTCCAGTCCCACCCAGCTGTGATTCTCTTTAGGCTGACGAGTCATGCGGGTGGAAGTTACAGATCAGACTTGCATTTGTCCGTGTAACCTGAAGTTAGCCCCTTGCCTGTGGGCACTGGGACAGTAGTGACTTGCAAAGCACTTCTTCCACTGGACCCAGCCCCTGAGCTCAGTGCACGAGGGAGGGGGTAGAATTATGGTTGCACAAGCAACTGTGAAGCTGGAATCTCCGAGCTTTTGGGTGCTCGGATTTCTCACATAACTAATGTGCTCTGTAGATAAAATACAATTCATAAGTAATAACAGAGATGTAGAATTTCTGACAAAACCACCATACACACAGCAAGTTCCAGGCACGGGAGTGAGATATACAATCATCAAACACCACACAACACTCCTCACGTTTGGCTTGGCTGGGTGGTTGGGAACTGGTGGTACGTCCGTGCTTGTTCAGCTGAGTAGTAAATTCTGTGGAGAGACCAGAGGATATTACACTGGTGACTCATTGTAACAGGCGGTAATGCTTGAAACCCATGGAAGAACTTGCCCGCTTTCTGCCTTGGTTTCCCCATCTGTGAAGTGAGGATGATGATCCTCATCCCCATTGGTGACGAGCTTTGAGATCCACCAACCTACATGCAGCCTCAGGATTGTTGCCTATGGCCCTGGGCAGGCTGGGGGGCAGGTGTCTCCTAGCTCCATGGCCATGCCTACTTCAGTCACTTTCTTCAAGCTGTATTTTGAAAGCCATGGAGGCTGCATTCTCATTCCTCCCCACCTCAGTCCTGGCTGGAAGGTGCCTGCTCTGTGTCGGGGCAGGGCGGCTGGAAGGTGCCTGCTCTGTGCCCGGGCAGGGCGGCTGGAAGGTGCCTGCTCTGTGCTTGGGCAGGGTGGCTGGAAGGTGCCTTCTCTGTGCCCGGGCAGGGTGGCTGGAAGGTGCCTGCTCAGTGTCGGGGCAGGGCGGCTGGAAGGTGCCTGCTCTGTGCCCGGGCAGGGCGGCTGGAAGGTGCCTGCTCAGTGTCGGGGCAGGGTGGCTGGAAGGTGCCTGCTCTGTGCCCGGGCAGGGCGGCTGGAAGGTGCCTGCTTTGTGCCCGGGCAGGGTGGCTGGAAGGTGCCTGCTCAGTGTCGGGGCAGGGCGGCTGGAAGGTGCCTGCTCTGTGCCCGGGCAGGGCGGCTGGAAGGTGCCTGCTCAGTGTCGGGGCAGGGTGGCTGGAAGGTGCCTGCTCAGTGTCGGGGCAGGGCGGCTGGAAGGTGCCTGCTTTGTGCCCGGGCAGGGTGGCTGGAAGGTGCCTGCTCAGTGTCGGGGCAGGGCGGCTGGAAGGTGCCTGCTCTGTGCCCGGGCAGGGCGGCTGGAAGGTGCCTGCTCAGTGTCGGGGCAGGGTGGCTGGAAGGTGCCTGCTCTGTGCCCGGGCAGGGCGGCTGGAAGGTGCCTGCTTTGTGCCCGGGCAGGGTGGCTGGAAGGTGCCTGCTCAGTGTCGGGGCAGGGTGGCTGGAAGGTGCCTGCTCTGTGCCCGGGCAGGGCGGCTGGAAGGTGCCTGCTCAGTGTCGGGGCAGGGTGGCTGGAAGGTGCCTGCTCTGTGTCGGGGCAGGGCGGCTAGAGGGAAGGCCAGGGGCCCCTTTGAGAGCTCGGAAGAGAATGGCTCCAGTCTCAGGTATGCTGGCCGAGCAGCTTGTGCATCGAAAGGTGAGGGGGGAATTCTGCTGTCGGAGGCCCCGCCTGTGAGAGAGGGAGGTACCGGGCCTCCAGCAACTCAGCAGTGCTGGGGCTGGGGTGACCCAGGGCCACCTTTCCGTGGCAGTGGATGGGCTTCCTGGAGCGATTGCCAGCGCCTAGAGCTGCAGCCGCTCCCTGCCCTGCCCCAGCACATCCTGAAAGTCCCTCTTCAGAGAATGCAGAGCCAGACGGCACCCTTGTAGCATCATGTCTGACCCTCCGCCACACACACATGCACACAGATGTGCACGCGCGCGCGCGGCCACAGGCCGAGACGTGCCCCAGCCCTTCCCTGTGCTGAGCCCAGACACATCCTGGCTTCAATTCTCCATGGCCAGGGCTGCAGAGCGCCCACGCGGGCACGTGGCTTGCACAAGGAACTCCCCTCGCTCGACAGCATTGCGCTTCTCCCAGCCTGAGCCTGGACAGCTTCAACTTCCAGCCCTGCGGCCCTGTCGGACCTTCCTGTTGGCCTGATGGGCCCACCACACACAGCGGTACCCGTGGGCTGTGACCACGTCACCTCCCCTCTGCCACGCTAGGCGGGCGGAGCCCCAGCGCCTGTCACAACACGGCTCCTTTCTAAGCTGGCTTCAGCTATTCCTGCAGCTCTTCTGGGCCCCTCTCCCACTTACAGCATCCTTCTGGAGTGTGGGCCCCAGGCCTGGGCACAATATTCCCGCAGGGGTCACCCCAGTGCCCAATACGGGGGGAAATAACCTCTCTGATCCTGCTCGAGACTCCCTGGCTGTGCATCCAAGGCTCTGCACTGGCCCCTTGGCCCACAGCGCAGCCTGGGAGCTCATCCTCCACTCCCTGCCCCTGTCGTTTGAGAGCCACTGCTCCCCAGCGAGGCCTGTATGATAGAGCCAAACATCAGGGTCTGCGGTTGGTAGCAGAGCCCATCACTGAGACTCCTGCCTGCTGTGATGTAGGGTCAGTACCTTGCTGGTTGCTGTGCTTGGGCTGTGGGCTGTGGATGACCCCTACTGGCCTACTGGCCCAGTGGGGGGGGCGCCTTGAGGGCCCCCATGACAGATCCCATTCTACCGGTTAAGGGAAGGGATGGAACAAAGGAAGTGAGTGTTGGGGGAAGGGTCAGTTTCTGGCTGGAATCGTGAAGGACACAGACCAAGGAGGGGGGCTGGGAGTCTAAGGGCCAAGGCACCCCATTTCAAGGGGTCTGAGACATCCTGGTCCAGACTCCTGTAGCTACGTCACGTCTGTGCTGGGCTGTATCCTGGAGAAGCAATAAACCCCCCTGTTCTACTGGCTGGCTGAGTCTGTTCTGGCTGCTACGGGGCTGCATGATCAGGGGGGACCCCGACGCGCCGTCACACCTGGCAAGCCAGGACTCCGAAAGGGACTGGGTGGCTCTCGGGCTGCCCGTGGGCTCCACAGGGGCGAGGGCGTCCTTTCGCCCCGGGGCTGGCGAGCTGGCCTGGGAGCTGCACACTCGACTCCTCACTGGAGCAGGCACCTGCACATCCCCGGGGCAGCCTGGCTTGCAGGCTCAGGGGCTGCTCTGCTCTCCCGGGCAGCAGCAGCCAGAGCTGTGAGGCTGCCTCCGCTGGAGTGGCAGGAGCGCGCGGCCGCCAGGCGGGGGCCAAGGAGCATTTCAGAATCAGCCCGAGGGGAGCAGCTCCCCAGGCAGACCCACAGCAGCCGGGGGCTGGGCTGCCCTGGGGATGGGCAGAGCTGAATTCAAGTGCCTGCCCTGGAGAGGCCAGTGAACGGCCCCCTCGGCCAGCTCCTTGCCCTCCGGGGCTCTAGGGTCGTGGCTAGGCAGGCAGGGAGCAGCAGGTGAAATGAGAGTGGGGCAGCCCAGGGAGGGAGCAGCTCATGAGCTAGCAGGCAGGGCTGGGTCCCTGGCTCCTCCTGCCGTGAACGTTAAATGCCGGGGGGGGGGGGGGGGCTGAGTGGCGCCTAGACACCGAGCCTGTTCCCAGCTGCGTCTCTGGCTCCTAGACTTGCCCTGGGCAATAAGCCTGCTGCTGCCGCTGCCGTGGTCAGGTTGCTGCAGGATCCAGGAGCTGGGAACTTCTCCAGAGCATGGACCTTGGGCAGCCCTTCTCCCTGGAGCCCCAATGGGCTCCAGCTGCTCCATCTTCCCCTCAGCAGAGGGGCAGGGGCATGGACAGGGGCAGGGGAGATAGGTACCCAGGCCAGGTCTTTCCCTGTCCGCTGGAAATCCAGGGCTTATTCCAGTTCTTTGGGGGGGCGCCTGGGGGCCCCAGGGACAGATGAGGACCCCAGGTGCTCGGTGCTATACATACCCAGCATGCCATCCCACGGGGTCACAAAGAGAGCAGGGGTAAATATTGCCAATGAACAGCCCAGGGCAGGTTGAGGCACTGGTTGGGGGGGGTCAGCCCAGCTTCTGGGGACAGAAACCACGGAGAGGATCTTCAAGGAATCCATTTGGAAGCACTTAAAAGAGAGGAAAGTGATCAGGAATAGTCAGCATGGATTCACCAAGGGCAAGTCGTGCCTGACCAACCTGATTAGCTTCTATGATGAGGTAACTGGTTCTGTGGACATGGGAAAGTCAGTGGATGTGATGTACCTTGACTTTAGCAAAGCTTTTGATACAGTCTCCCACAATATTCTTGCCAGCAAGTTACGGAAATATGGATTGGATAAATGGACGGTAAGATGGATAGAAAGCTGGCTAGACTTTCAGGCCCAATGGGTAGTGATCAATGGCTCGATGTCTGGTTGGCGGTCGGTTTCAAGTGGAGCCAAGGGTTGGTTCTAGGGCTGATTTTGGTCAACATCTTTATTAATGTTATTTGGGTCTGCACATCCTAAACTCAAAACTCCGGTCATCTGAAGAAGTGGGCTGTGCCCAAGAAAGCTCATGATACCATCTCCATGTTTTGTTAGTCTATAAAGTTCTACCAGACCATTCGTTGGGTTTTAATTTTATCCTGTACAGACTAACTCGGCTACCCCCTAAAGCAATCTTTATTAATGACCTGGATGAGGGGATGGATTGCACGCTCAGCAAGTTTGTGGATGACACCAAGCTAGTGGGAGAGGTAGATACGCTGGACGGCAGGGATAGAGTCCAGAGTGACCCAGACAAATTGGAGGATTGGGCCACAAGAAATCTGATGAGGTTCAACAAGGACCAGTGCAGAGTCCTGGACTTGGGACGGAGGAATCCCAAGCATTGTTACAGGCTGGGGACCGACTGGCTAAGTAGCAGTTCTGCAGAAGAGGCCCTGGGGGTTACAGTGGATGAGAAGCTGGATATGAGTCAACAGGGTGCCCTTGTAGCCAAGAAGGCTAATGGCATATTAGGGTGCATTAGGAGGAGCATTGCCAGCAGATCTAGAGATCCCCTTTATTCTGCACTGGTGAGGCCACATTTGGAGTATTGCATCTTGTTCTGGGCCCTCACTATGGAAAGGATGTGGACGCATTGGAGAGGGTCCAGCGGAGGGCAACCAAAATGATTAGGGGGCTGGAGCGCATGACCTGCGAGCAGAGATTGAGGGATTTGGGCTTATTTAGTCTGCAGAAGCGAAGAGTGAGGGGGGATTTGAGAGCAGCCTTCAACTTCCTGAAGGGAGGTTCCAAAGAGGATGGAGAGAGGCTGTTCTCAGGGGGGGCGGATGGCAGAACAAGGAGCAATGGTCTCCAGTTGCAGTGGGGGAGGTCTAGGTTGGATATTAGGAAAAACTATTTCCCTAGGTGGGTGGGGAAGCACTGGGATGGGTTCCCCAGGGAGCGGGTGGAATCTCCATCCCTAGAGGTGTTTACGTCCTGGCTGGACAAAGTCCTGGCTGGGATGATTGAGTCGAGGTTGGTCCTGTTCTGAGCAGGGGGCTGGACTGGATGACTCTTGAGGTCTCTTCCAGCCCCAGGCTTCCATGACTCTATGGAGGGGGAGGGGAAAAGAGGTTCCTGCTTGTGCAAGGCCTGATTCTCTGCTTTGTGCAGCTCAGACTCCATGGGTGTCGGGGGAGCTACTGCGAATGCCCCGTGTCCGCGTGGGTGGGTCCCGCCCTGGTCACTATGCCACACCCAGCAGTGGCGGCGGGGCTGGCTCGGTTCCCATGACAGGCAGCTCCTACAACACAGGGCTGGGGCACAGTTCCCCGGCTCAGGACCAGCCTTGCCTGTTCCAGCCACAGCGCAGCGCTGGCAAAACACATCCCACCTGGCTCTCTGGGAGCAGGATGGCCAGTGCCCATGGGGCTGCCACCGGGCTCCCCAAGCCCGCTGGCCCTCCTGACACCCACTGCCTCAGGCTGCACTAGCTGTAGCACTGCCCGGAGCCCGACAGCGACAGCGCAGCGCCGTCACAGCCTGGCCAGCTCTGTGCTGGCTGCCGCCCAGCCCCTCCAACCCCTGATCCCCAGCTCACCCGCTCGTCTCCAGCCTGAGCTCCGTGCTGGTTGCCCTCCGGCCCCTCCTCCCCGGCTCCATGCTTCACATTTCACAGTGGGGAACAAATCTCGGCTGGAATGTTCTCTACAGCCTCCCCCTCCGCTCCACACCCAGGCCTGGCCTCTTCCCAGCAGCTTTCCTCAGGCTGGGCGTGTGGCGGCCTTCCCAGGAGCACAGACCCGAGTCCTTGTTCCATGAGCTGCCTTGGAGCGGGCTCAGGAATGGAGAGCAAACCCCCGTGCACGGCCAGCGAGCTCCGGCAGGGCCATCTGCCCAGCTCCGCGCCAGCCCCACGGGCCGGACCTCGCTGAAGGTCACGGGACTGCCCCGTGTTTTCACACACAAACACCCCAGGAGTTAGCAGAGGCACCTGTGGCTACGCGCACGCACACACACACACACACACACACACACACTCTCTCTCACAATCCAAGCAGTGTGACTAGGAACACACACACGCCTTGCAGCACACACACACACACTCACAATCCAAGCAGTGTGACTAGGAACACACACACGCCTTGCAGCACACACACACACACACTCACAATCCAAGCAGTGTGACTAGGAACACACACACGCCTTGCGGCACACACACACACACTCACAATCCAAGCAGTGTAAGTAGGAACACACACACACACACACACGCCTTGCAGCACACACACACACACGGGACTTTTGCAGAAGCCCTTTGGCCCAGTGTGGAAGGGACTCAGGAGCCTGGGGTATGGCGGGCAGAGGGGTGCTGTGGGGGGCAGAGGGGTGCAGGGGGACAAAGGGGGTGCTGTGGGGGGCAGAGGGGTGCAGGGGGACAGAGGGGTGCTGTGGGGGGCAGAGGGGTGCAGGGGGACAAAGAGGTGCTGTGGGGGGCAGAGGGGTGCAGGGGGACAGAGGGGTGCTGTGGGGGGCAGAGGGGTGCAGGCGGGCAGAGGGGTGCTGTGGGGGGCAGAGGGGTGCAGGGGGACAAAGAGGTGCTGTGGGGGGCAGAGGGGTGCAGGGGGACAAAGAGGTGCTGTGGGGGGCAGAGGGGTGCAGGGGGACAGAGGGGTGCTGTGGGGGGCAGAGGGGTGCAGGCGGGCAGAGGGGTGCTGTGGGGGGCAGAGGGGTGCAGGGGGACAAAGAGGTGCTGTGGGGGGCAGAGGGGTGCAGGGGGACAGAGGGGTGCTGTGGGGGGCAGAGGGGTGCAGGCGGGCAGAGGGGTGCTGTGGGGGGCAGAGGGGTGCAGGGGGACAGAGGGGTGCTGTGGGTGCCAGCTCCGGGCTGTGGAGGCTCTAGACTGGGTGGGCTCTGGTCTAGTCTGCTCTGGGGCCCTGGGCTGCCCCGTGGCCGGTGGGAGGAGCTGGGCAGCGCCTGGCCGAAGGCGGGGCCCGTGGGAGAGGCCTGGCTCTTGTGCAGCACAGGCCTGCTGGAGAGACTCCAAAAGGCTCGAGGAATGCAGAGCGTGCCTGGGCCCTCCCGGCCCTGCGGGCAGCACCCCTCCTGCTCCAGCCTCCCCGGGTACCGGCTCCACAGCCCTTCCTCAGCTGCCCACACTGCTCGCCGCAGCCCTGGCCCCAGGCACGCCTGTCATACAGGGCTCACACGCCTGTCACGGGGCTTGCACGCCTGTCATACGGGGCTTGCACATCTGTCACGGGGCTTGCACGCCAGGCCGGGATGGGAGGGAGCTGGGGCAGGGCTCCATATACGGTTCGGCCTGGCTGCTGCAGGAGGCCCAGCCAGCTCGGTGCAAAGTTCGAGCAAGGCTCCGGTTTTGTGGGTTTTCCTGAAGTTCCAACAGGGCAAGGGCCTGGCTCCCGTCCGCACCGTCCCTTCCTGTGTGGCCCTCGCAGGTCCATGCTGTGCTGTTTGCACCCTGGGTTCCATGGACTGGCTGCTCTGGGACCTGCCAGGCAGGAAGCTGCCCCCAGGGCCAGGCTGGCCACTTGTCCACGCTGCAGGAAGGCAGGGCCGCACGACTCGGGGAGCTGGTGGGGCCAGAGGGGTGTTCAGGGCCATGGCGCCGGCACTAAGGGGCAGTGAATGTTTCTAGCAGGGCCGGGCAGGGGGACAGAGGGGTGCTGTGGGGCGTGGGGGGGCAGAGGGGTGTGTGGGGGGCAGAGGGGTGCTGTATTACTGAGACACACACAGACACAAACGCGCACACTTACACTGACTGACACAAACACGCGCACACTGACAAATACACCCCCCTCACACACACTAACATGGGCACATGCAGCCACACAAAAACTGGCACACATACGGCAATGCAGAGAGCCATGCAATGCTGCGCACACGCACAAACACACACACTGAGGGGCTGCTGCCTTGCAGCGGGGGAAGGTGTGACAGCGAGTTCCTGCCTTGCAGCGGGGTTCCCCTGATCCTGCAACCCCGTAGCAGCAAGAACAGACGCCGCCAGCCAGCAGAATAGAGAGGATACAGCCCAGCACAGACGTGATGTGGTTACAGGAGTCAGGGCCCGGATGCCTCAGACCCCTGGGGTTAGGGGGTCCATCGCCTCCTCAGCACCCAGCTTAGTCTGTTCCCTTCATGTTTTCTAGCCAGAAACTGCCCCCCTCCCAGGCCCTGCCCCCCAGCCAGGTGCCGTCTCCGCCTCCCTCCCTTTGTCTCTCCCCCTGGGAAGAGCCTTCTTAACTGCTCGGGCTGGGCCTAAGTGTCTGGGCCAATGCACATGTGGGGGAGACAGTGGGAATCCCACAGCCCAGCGCGGGGGAGCCCTGGTTACAGAGCAGACAGCCCCCCACTATGGCACAGAAGGTGAGCTGTGCAGGGGTCAGGCAGGGAGAAGGCAGCCCCCCCTCCTCCTGCACTGGGCAGGCCAGCAGCAGCCCTCCGTAGCAGGGAGCTGAGCTTACAGGAGTCCCTAGAAATCTCCCCCCAACGCCTTCCTCCTGGGCCGTGGCCACGTGTGGGTGTGGATGCAGCCGCCTCCGCAGCGCCCCAAGCCCACAGCCACTGGGCGCCAGCAGCACCGAGCGCTGGGGCAGGGCCGTTGTGTGTGCGGAGCAGGGGAGGGCGTCCAGGAGACACGCACACAGCATGCTCTCCAGGAGCCTGTGACAATAACACCAGCTCTGCTCCCGCCTGTGTCAGCTGCGATCTCAGAGCCCCTTAGCGAGGGGTCAGGAGCATCACCCCCATCTTAAGGGTGGGGAACTGAACCGACTCATCATGGAACCCATGTCGCCGCCTCCCTTTCCATTGGCTGGCCCCTCTCTCTCCAGAGACAGGAGTGCTGAGCCGAGGCGGCTGCAGCTTGCAGCCGTGCTGTCCCAGAGGCGTGTGGCTGGAGGGGAATTACACCCAGGGAGGGAGTGCTCGTGGGGCTGGTCTCTCAGCTGAGACTGTGGACAAGGGGGGCAGGAGTTGGAGATCACTGCCTGCTTGTAACCCACCTACCGATGGAGCCTGAGGCAAGAGAATGGGTAAAATCCTGGGCACACTGAAGTCAGGGGGGATTTTGCCATTTTTTCTTCACTCAGCGCACTGCCAACCTGTGGAACTCCTTGCCAGAGGATGTTATGAAGACCAGGACTTTAACAGGGTTCAAAAAAGAGCTAGATAGATTCATGAAGGTTCGGTCCATCAGTGGCTATTAGCCAGGATGGGTAGGAATGGTGTCCTCAGCCTGTTTGTCTGGAAATGGGTGACTGGAGGGATCACGTGAGGATTGCCTGTTATGTTCCCTCCCTCTGGGGCATTGTGTATCAGCCACTGTGGGCAGACAGGACACTGGGCTGGATGGACCGTTGGGCTGACCCCCGTCTGGCTGCTCTTAGGTTCTTATGATGAGAATTTCCTCCTCGTTCTCCAGAATAGGGACAAGGGCAGAGCTGAGGCTGAGGTGGGAATGAGAGGCCCAAGCTCGCCCTCACCTGACTGCTGAACAAACAAGACCCTTTGTTTTGGCCTAAATGCAAATCCTGAGGCGTGGTCTGAGCAAAGGAGCTGGAAAGCCGGAGCGAACTCTGCCTGCTGGCGTGTGAGTTAAAGCCGTGGCAACGAGATCTGTGCGGCATGTCCCCGGCAGCGCCTCAGTACTTTGTGAAACAGAATTCAGCACCAACCTGCATTTACATGTTGCAGTCTGACAATCACAGAACCCTGGAAATGTGGCTGGAGGGGACCCCAGGGCCCCACAACCCTCCTAGACCATCCCGGACAAGTGTGTGTCCAACCTGCTCCTAGAGACCGCCAGGGACAGGGCTCTCAGGACTGCCCTTGGAAGCCACTTTCTGGGCCTCCAGGCTGCGCCGAGCTAGCCAGTCCCTGTCCTTTTACATACGTGCTCAGACTCTCCTGTGGTTGCACAATCCAGGGCGCCGCGGCATTGCAGCGCCAGGCAGGGATGTGACGGGAGCGAGGAGGCAGCTTCACACCAGAGGGGCAGCCGCGCTCGTCTGAATCTGCAAGAACAGCGAGGAGTCCTGTGGCACCTTAGAGACTAACAGACTGATTGGCGCATGAGCTTTCGTGGGCAAAGACCCACTCCGTCTTGGGTGCATCTGACAAAGCGGGTCTTTGCCCACCAAAGCTCATGCTCCAATCAATCTGTTAGTCTCTAAGGTGCCGCGAGGCAGCTTTGGGCTCTGCACGGAGCATCCCCGCAAGCAAGAGGAGCAGCGGGCGTGTTGGCAAATGCACGTGAGTGATGGAGTCCGGCCTGCAAAGAATAACAAATGTACAATAATAATTATACACAATTTTTCACCTGCAGATTTAAGTGAAGAGCTCACACATGAAGCAAAACAAGTTCCCTTTGTCTACAACAACGTGGAGGTATTCAGACCTTCCTCTCCGGCTCCGAAGCACAGCAAGCCATTAAAACACACCGCTTCCCACTGCACGCTTGCGTCTAAAGCTTTTCCTACTGAGAGGCATTATTCAATATTAGATCTGGTTGAAAATGGGTACAAAAAATGTGAATTTTAAAGAAAATATTCGTGGAAAATGTTTTGCCATAAATTCAATGTTAAAAAGCAAAGTCAACCAGCTGTGGTCACTGGTAGAGTCGGGGCTGCAAAACCTCTTCCGTTACACCGGGACTGACTGTGCCTTGAGCACACACAGGTCGCACAACTGTGTTGTGTGCTCACTGCTGCACGTGTCTGCAAGTCAGGGATTTGCACATGCCCAGGGCTAGATGCCGAACTCGCTGGGGATGTCTGCAAATCCCTGGCTTGCTCACACGCCGTGGGCAATCTGCAGCTGGAAGCAAACCCCCCAACACGTAGCAGGCAGAACGGGACAATGGAGGAGGCTGAGACATTCCCGTGCCGGGTTCCACTTGCGCGTGCAAGGGGCAAAGCCAGGCCCTTTCAGATTCCAGCCCGGTGACTTTTGCTTTTGGGAAGAGTCTCCAGGAAAGAAAATGAGCAGAGCACGTCTCTGGTTCCACAAGAGCCCCGCCCTCCAGTCACGTCACAGCCCCCCCCCCGCCATTAAAGGGTGAGTTCCCACCCCCAGAGCCATCGCTCCACACATGACACTTCACGCTACGTCCGGCCAGGGCGAGCGCTCCAACGGGGGGATTTGGAAGTCCCGACTCGTCTGGGAATTAGGAGTAAATCCCGTCGCTGGGTTAGGAAATCTCTGCTGAAATGTTCCCGTCGCGGTAAAGTCAGGAGACTTGTGACTGACGAACCGAACCGTCTTGCCAAGAATGTGCACGGGTGCCGGGGGTCGGGGGCTGCTTGGGGCCACTGAGGAATGACTTCTCCATGTGACTGAGAAGGGCGCGGAACCCACTCGGAGTCCCTCAGGCCTGGACTCAGAGGGTATGTCTACACTACAAAGTTAATTCGAACTAACAGCCGTTAGTTTGAATTAACTTTCATAGCGTCTATACATGCAAACCACTAGTTCGAACTTAATTCGAACTCGTGGAGCACTTAATTCGAACTAGGTAAACCTCATTCTACGAGGACTAATGCCTAGTTCGAATTAAGTAGTTCGAATTAAGGGCTGTGTAGCCACTTAATTTGAACTAGCTGGAGGCTAGCTCTTCCCAGCTTGCCCTGGTGGCCACTCTGGGTCAAGCCAGGGAAACTCTTCTGCCTCCCTCCCGGCCCCGGAGCCCTTAAAGGGGCACAGTCTGGCTACAGTGCTTGTGCCAGCTGCAAGCCTGCCAGCACCCAGCCAGCAGACCCTGCACCTGGCATGGCATGAGCCAGCCACCCGCTGCCACCCAGCCCTCCGCCTCTTCCCAGGACCAGGCTGGCGGCTCCCAGGAGCCTGCCCGGGGCCGCAAGAGGCGGGCGCCCGCCTGGTCTAGTGCAGAGATAGTGGACCTCATCGAGGTTTGGGGGGAGGCCTCCAACGTCCACGATCTCCGCACTAGCCACAGGAACGTGGCCGTCTACAGCCGCATGGCTGCCAGCCTGGCCACCAGAGGCCACATGCGGACCCGGGAGCAGGTCTGCTGCAAAATCAAGGACCTGCGGCAGGCCTACTCCAGGGCCTCCCAGCCAGGGGCTGACCCAGAGGCATGCCCTCATTATGAGGCCCTGGACCGCATCCTGGGGGCTCACGCAGTCCATGCCCCCCTGATGGTGATCGACCCCGGGGCAGAGGGACCCGTCCCTGACATGGAGGAGGAGGAGGAGGACACCGAGAGCCAGGAGCCTGCAAGGAGCCTGCCCAGGACCCAGGACCCCCAAGGCACCCCACAGGGCACATCGGCTGTGTCGTCCGAGGCCGGGGAGGGCTCCACATGTGAGTGCCATCATGCTCCCCTTATGTGTACGGGGGGGTGGGGGGAGAGGGAGCCTAGGGACCGTGCGCCTGGGCCTTGCCCACCATGGAGCAGCAGCTGGGTGTCATGCAGGGGCCCTGGCCCGTTCCCCACACGCCGACCTCGCCTTGCAGAGGGGGAGCTGGGGGGCTGTGTCCCCAGGGAGAACTGACCACTGCTCTTGTTTCACCACAGCCGCAGCACCTGGGACTGCAGGGCGCACCACCCCGCCTGCAACAGCCACCCGCACCCAGGCCAGCAGGCGCAGCAGGAACCTGGAGGACTACCACCGGCGGCACCTGCGGCTACTGGAGCACCAGCTCCGCACCCAGGACCACTGGGTCCGGGAGGACCTGCGGCAGCGGAGCTTGGAGGCGCTGGAGGAGCAGGGCCGTGACCTCAGAGGCCACCTCCAGACCCTGGTGGACAGGTTCCTGCCTCCTCCTGCTCCGGCCCCTGCGGCCGCCCCAGCTCTCGCTCCTCCTCCCACCCCTGCTCCCCCTCCCACTTCCTCTGCACCCCCCGTCCCTCCTGCCCCACCCTCCACACCCACTCCCCCCCGACGCCCCGCACCCGCAGTGTTGCGAGACGGGAGAGCCAGCAGGACCCCCAACCCTGAGCTTTCCCTTCCCTTCCTCCCCTTCCTCCCCCTTCCAGCTCCCTCCTCCCAGGTTTCCCCCTCCCCTCTCCCACCCTCATTCCCCCCTCCCCCCACCCCAGTTATGTACAATAAAAAGAGATTGTTGTTTGCAAAACAGGTGTCTTTATTTAACATTAGGAAGGGGGGTTAGGGAGGGGAAAGGGGAAGGAGGGGAGGGTGGAAGAAGGCCCCAGTGGGGCATGCAGGGAGAGGTCAGTCCTCCTCCTCCACCTGGAAGGTCTCCCGCAGGGCTTCCCGGATCTGGACGGCCCCCCGCTGGGCCTCCCGGACGGCGGTGGTGTGGGGCTGAGCGTAGTGGCCAGCCATGCGGTCAGCCTCAGCCATCCAGGCTGGCAGGAAAGCCTCCCCCTTCCGCTCGCACAAATTGTGCAGCACACAACATGCTGCCACCACGGGAGGGATATTGTGCTCGGCGAGGTCGAGGCGGGTGAGGAGGCATCGAAATCTGGCTTTCAGGCGTCCGAAGGCCCCCTCGACCACAATGCGGGCCCTGGTGAGCCTGGCATTGAAGGCCTGGCGGGAGGGGTTGAGGTGCCCCGTGTACGGCTTCATCAGCCAGGGCTGTAGGGGGTAGGCCGCATCCCCCACCAGGCAGACGGGCATGTCCACGTCCCCGACCCTGATGTGGCGGTCAGGGAAGAAGGTCCCGGCGTGCAGCCTCTAGCACACGGAGGAGTTGCAGAACACCCTGGCGTCGTGTGCCTTGCCGGACCAGCCCACATTAATGTCCGTGAAGTGGCCGGTGAGTGCCGTACCTGCATGAGCACTGCTCCGACGGTGGATCTCCCCACGCCGAACTGGTTCCTGACGGATCGGTAGCTGTCCGGCGTGGAGAGCTTCCACAGGGCGATGGCCACACGCTTCTGGAGGGGGATGGTGGGCCTCATGCGAGTGTCCCGTCGCCACAGAGCAGGGGCGAGCCACTCGCAGAGCTCCAGGAAGGTGTCCCTCTTCATCCTGAAGTTCTGGGTCCACTGTTGGTCTCCCCAGCGCTCCAGGACGATACGATCCCACCAGTTGCTGCTGGTGTCCAGACGCCAGATGCGGCGGGGCACGCTGGCGTCCGGCCACTGCTGCGGCTCCTCCACGACCCCCAGGGAGGCCAGGGGGAGAGGCAGGGGCTGACGTGCACCAGGTGGTGCCAGGCAGCCTCCAGCCATTGCTGGCAGGCTTGCAGCAGCAAGTCCAAAAACTGGAGCACCATGCCCAGGGCGAGCTCTGGCTCCATGGTGCCAACTGCAGCGGCCTCCCCAATGGGAACCACCGACACAGGCAGGCACAGAGGAAAACACTTTGCTGTCCCTCGGCGAGGTAGGCAAGCAAGCGGAGAAGCTGAGAACCGGCTGCCCAGGGGGGTCCCTTTAAGCACGAGCCTCAGATAGCCTCAGACAGCAGCCACACAAAGCAACTACTGACCTGATGCCCTGCCGGAACCGGTTTCAGCTGCCCTTAAATGCGACCCAGCGTCCAATCAGTGTGGACGCGCTAGTTCGAATTAGCAAAACGCTAATTCGGATTAGTTTTTGGGTCTAGATGCGTTAGTTCGAATGAGCTTATTTCAAATTAACTAATTCGAAGTAAGCTCGTTCAAATTAGCACTGTAGTGTAGACATACCCAGATTGTCATAGCTGGGCCCTGGCCCCGCCTGGCCCCCAACCGCCCTCCGCCCCCACTGCCCAGCAGCGCCAGGCCTGGCCCCTCCCTGCACAGTGCTAACAGCCCTGCGCCCCGAATGCCCCTCTCCGGGCCTGGTGCAGCAGGCAGACGAGCGTGTAGCCAGGAGTGCTTAGTGTGGCGCCGCGGAGGCCCCTCGCCCCCTCCTGTCCGGAGCTAAGCCAGGGCATTCTGCTGTGGAAGGGGCCTTGGGACTGGCCGTGGGCGCTCACCCCAAGGAAATCCCAGCTGGGGCTGTTTTCCACGCTCTGGGAGAGGTTAGCGAGCGTCATGCTCCACGGACACAGCAGGCAGGGCCATGTGTGGCACGATCCATGTGAAGCAGAGCACGTCCACGGCGCAGAAATCCAGGCGCAACCACCCCCTGCTAGGGTTGCCAGGTGTCTGGGATTCAACCGGACAGTCCGGTTTTTGCGCCCTCTGTCCGGTAAAAAAATTCAGAAAATACCCGACACGTGCAATGTCCGGTATTTTCTGGTTTTCCAGCTGGGCGCCTGACGGAAGCCTGGTGGGGGCGGGGGGAGCGGCGGGGAGGGGGCACGATTGGCACTGGGAGCCTCTGGTTGTGTCTGACGTAGGAGTGACGCCTTGGGGGGGAGGAGAAGCCCTGGCCGTGCTCCTGAGCGCTGGTCAAGCGTATTGTGGAGCCGTAGCCGGACTCCTCGTGCTTCACCGGGACCGTGTGCGGGACAGACAGTGCCCTGGGATCTGCATGTGCCCGGGTCAGTCCTGTTCCCCGCCGGCTGATTCTCTCCCCCCCTGCTCCCGTCCTGACCAGCCCCGGTCCCCCCGACCCTCTCCCAGCTAGCCCTGCTTCCTGCTGGCCGGTTCTCCTCCTTCCGATCTCCTCCACCCCCGCTCCCCCAATCTCCCCCGGCCAGCCCCGCTGCCTCTGACCCACCCCCCTGACCAGCCCTGCTTCCCGCTGGCCGCCCCCCCCCCCGATCTCCCGCTGCCCCCAACCCCATTTGACCTATCTCTGGCTTACCAGCGAGGAGTCTGCATGCCCGGAGCCTGTCTGCCGGGCCTGTCTGGGAGATGGGCCTGGCCGAGACCCCCAGATTGATCCTGGTGGCTCCAGAGCCAGACTGGGTCACCAGACCCCGCCCCAGGGGGACTAGGAGTGTAAGCAACACTCCCCAGTAACCCTAGGCTTGTCGGGTAGTGGACTGCTTGCTTCCCCCCGTGCTGCCTCTGTATCAGGCAGGCGTTGGTGCAAGGGGGAGCTGGCTTAAAAGCCGGTTCCCCCCAGCACCGTCTCTCAGTGTGGGGGTGGGGGCAGGGGAGGCAGAGGCGCAGCGGTCTGGGGCCTGGGCGAGCTGGGTCTGGGACCTACCCCGCTGCAGCTCTGCACTTTAAATGTAGCAGGAGCCGGGCAGCCTGCACACCCAGCTCCTCCTGCATGTACCCTGCAGAGCCGCAGCGGGCCCCGTAGTGACGACCCGCAACTTGAATGCAAGTGTATCGACTACACGATTAGTCAGTTGCCCGCGTCTGAACATCCTCAGTGAAGACACAGCCCCGTTCCCGCGTGGGCTGCGCAGGCGCCATCCACCCCCCTCAGCAGGCGGGGGAGCCAGGACCGGTTCCCGAGGAATCAACAGCCCCAGGGGTGTTTAAGTCAAAGTCCTGGCTGGGATGGTTGAGCTGGGGCTGGTCCTGCGTTGGGCGGGGGGCTGGACCAGATCCCTCCTGAGGGCTCTGCCCGCCCTGATCTAAGCGTCGCTCCCTGTAGTCCTGCATGCCATGTGAGGGCTGCATCCCCACGCTTGGTCACCTGAGGCCTGGGACTGCTGGGGGACTCTCTGGGGCTGCAGAAATGTGCCTCCCTTTTGCTTGCTGCTGGGAGCCCAGCAGGTAGTGCCTGCTGTGCATGGCACTGGGGCCTGCCAGTGTATGCCAGGGAGGAGCTTGCGGGGCTGCTCCGGCCACCCATTTACACCGTCGGTTCCTGGCACTTCTGCCCTGGGGCAAAGGGCCAAGCAGGCTGAGTGCCCAGGCAGGCCCCGAGCAGCCGAGCAGATGGCAGGAGTGTGGCAGCCAAGAGGCCATGTTCAGAGGGCGGGAATCCCATCAGTCACCATCGAACTGGCAGGCTGGCTGGGACGTGCACCGGCAGTGCCGGGAACCCTCCGGCTGATGCTGCAGCCGCTGTCAGAGCTGAGCGGCGGTTTGGGGCCATTGGACTCGAGCTGCGCTGGGGGCAAGAGGCAGAAGCCAGCCCAGGCCTGTTCACGTGGACGGTTACTGGACGTGGGTCTGGATCCAGCAATGAATGATGAGCACAGCGAGGGGGTTGCAGCTCCGCTCGGCCTCGCACCCAGGCCTGCACTGCCCGAAAACCAAACCCCACAAACGTGCACATAATGTGCATGCCCCACTGCACGCCTGGGGCACGGCAGAGCTGCACGAAGCTGCTCTTGGAGCCGAGGGACGTGTGCGCACAAATCACAAACTGCCTCCGGAAACATCCAATTTGCCGCTTGTGCAGCCGTTGTGACAATTGCACCGGCAGCCCGTGAGCGCCGCTGGGCAAACCGACCAAGCGCCCTGGCAGCCTCGCTCATTACATCCTGCCCCACGCACCCAGCAGCATTTCACTGCCACGCCCACGGAAAAGCAACACGAGAGCGAAACGCCCTTTAGGTAGTGGCCCTCTGCCCCAGAGCCGGGCGCCTTGCTGGGGGTGTGCTGGCACACAGGCTCCGCCCAACGGGCACTGTTAGGCCCCTCGGGGGGCTTGTGCACCTGCGGGCTCTGCTGCACCCCCGAGTCAGGGGAAAACTTCCACTGACATCATGGGGAGAGGGCAGGCACCCGACAGCCAGGAACCTGGGAACGTGGCAGGACAATGGGACGGGGACACTCTAGGGGCTGGAGCCTGCCAGGAGGAAGTTCCCGCTCATGTAAATTGGCCAGAGCGGGGAGGCGATTGTAGCTCAGCTGGTGCAGAGCCTGCAGGGACCTGGGGCAACGCGGGCAGCGGGGGGCTGAAAGCCTTTGGACAACCCCGGCTCCAGCCAGAGGGGGCTACCGTCACCCCAGGGCCCAGGCCTCGCTTGCAGCATGTCCTCTGTGTTCAGTGTCGGTGCCCAAAGCGCAGGGATTCCTGCAGAGTCACTTGCCTTTTAGATCCAGGAAAATAACCAGCCCCAAAGGAGCGACGTGGCTCGGCCGGCCTGTGGCTGCAATGCCCCCGGGCAGGCCCACGCCACAGCAGCAACGGGGAGGGCAGCAGTGCAGGGCAAGCCAGGTAAACCTGCGCCGCGCCAGGCTGCTGCAGACACATGTCCCTGCCCTGGCACCTGCCTTGGCCACTCACCCCGGATTCTCCAGCAGCCAGAGCGGTGCTGCAGCTTCCCCGGGTCCTGGGGCCATGCCCACTCCACGGACAAGCAGCCGACATGCACATGCTCCCACCGGGTCTGCGTTCGCCCTGTTGACCTGGCTCGGACTCATGCACCAACGTCCACTTGCCGGTGCCCTAGCAGGAGAGAGCCTTGGCTGGCGTGGGTGATGCCTGCTCCCCAGCGTTCCCTGCCGCCCTGACACACACACCGGTGCCACCTCCTGCCGCCTGGGAACTGCGCAGAGCACAGAACGCCTGGCCCCTCCCCCGCGCCTTCGGAGATCTCCAAGCACTTTGCAAAGCAGGAGATGCCTGACCCAATTTCCTGGCTTCTTAGCAAGTCGAGTTCCTCCCGACAAGCAGGTTCCTTGGCTCTGCTTGTGCCCATGAGTAACTCCAGTGGTTACACAACCCTGCAGCTGCTCCCCTGGGGCCGTCTCCTCCCCACCCTTCGGGAGCCCGGAGCAAGGCCGAGAGGCTGGTACTGCAGCAGGCGTGCCTGGGATCACAGTGGGCTTTGCATGGGGACATGGGCAGGGTGGCGCTTGCACGCTGCTTCGGGGGTCTCTAGGCCCAGTGGGCCAGGGCCTCCGCTCATGGGGTCAATCTTGCCTCGCTCCTGTGGCGGCGGGAAGGGCCAGGCCCGCTCCCCAGCCCTGGTACTGACATTTCCCAGCAGGGCCGGCCCACAACATTTTGGCACCTGAGGCGGGGAGCTCAAATGATGCCCCCATGTCCCCTCGCTTGGGCCAGAACTTTGAAAGTCTCAGTTCTGCCTCCTTCCTGTTCTGCTCCTCTCATGGGACTGCAGAGAGAATACATCGGCACCAGCACAGACACCATTTCCTACCCTCTGGGTCCTAGTGGTGCCCCCCCCCGCGCAGCCTGGCACCCAAGGCGGCCACCTCAGCGCGCCTCATGGTAAAGCCAGCCCTGTTTCCCAGGCAGGGCCCCGGTTTCAGACTCGCTCAGAGCGAACTCTCTGTAGCCCGGCCAGAGCGACGCTCTAGGAGCTGGCTCCTGGCCACAGACTCGCTGTGATACGGCCGAGGCACCGAGAACCAGCCGGCACCACCTGGCCAAGATGGAGCCCGCCGGCTCTCGCAGTGGCAGCCCGGCGTGGGCAAGGCTGGCTCCGGCTGGGGCCAGGGGGCATTTTCCTGCTGACTTCAGGAGAGCCCGGGCCACGGCAGGCTCAAGGCTGCTCCCACAACTTTTCCCCCCGGGGAGCAATCGCTGGGGCGGGTATTTTCGCTTCTGTAGTTGAGACCTGGAGCCCCCTGCAAGTGACGCGAATCTTCTGAGAGGCCTCAGCCTGGACACCGGGTGTAAACGGGGGGAGCGCACGGACGCTGTCCAGCAGCCGAGACTCTCACTGTTCGGCTTGGGAAGACGCAGCGCCAGGCTGACCAGGCTGGCAGCAGCCGCCTGCTCCGTGTGGGGCGTGTGCAGGCCCAAGGCTGCAGGGAAAGCGGAAGGGAGACGCTTGCTAACGCGCCACCCGGGAAAATGTGCAAATGCCAACAAGAGGCGAGACTCGTCCCGGGCGGGAGCAAGTGTGAACGGTTTTTGCCGCTGCTGCAGCCCTGGGCTCCTGGCTTTTTAATTCTGGTCTCAGACTGTCTTCGTGCAGATAAGGAACTGAGGCCTGCATTCTGGACGGTGTTTAGGTGCCTAACTCCCATTGGTTTCAGTGGGAGTTAGACACCTCAATACTCTGAATGCCACCTTGGTGACTTGCCTAGCCTGGGAATCAAGCTCCCACCTCCAGCGTGTGGGGGTGGGGCCCTAATTGCTGGACCCTCGTCCCGCGTGACCCTCACCCAGGCAGTAGCGCGGGGCCCTTGACATCAGTGCGTAACCAACAAGGGGCTCTGGCCTTTTAAATGAGGAACACGTGTTACAAAGCAATTGTACAAAATTCCCATTAACACCAGTGGGTCAAATCTCTGCTGCTTTGCACCTGGGCAGGCCAGAGGGCCAGACGGGGGAGCGAGTCACAGCCTGGCATCGAGAGTGACGTGGGTCAGGTGGGACTCCCAGCGTGGGCACCGCTCGGGCAGGCCCTGGCCAGTGGCCAGGAGAGCTGGTCCCACACCAGGCTCCATAGGGATGGGAGGGGTTCACGGTACAGCAGGGGACCAGGTCCACTGGGCTCGCACTGGCATGGCCAGGGGAAGTGCAGGAGATGGAGGAAGAAGTCGAATGTGACCCTCTGGGAGTTTTGCCTGAGCATTGGCTGAGCCAGGCCGGCAGGGTTAGCTCTGCATCCGTAAAGCTGCCACTGGCTTTCAGGGTACAGGCTCTGAACGGTCCTGGCGCGGGTCTGAGCCCCCCATGTGGGCCTCTGTTTCTCCCCTGCAGGGTGCTGGCTCCATGCGGGAGCCCAGGCCAGGCTCAAGAAACCCGGTGAGTGAGCAGCCAGGACGAGAAAACGAGCTGGCCCTGTGGGTTGGCCTCACTGCTCGCTGCTGGGCTCCTCGGGTTCTCCCCATCCCGGGGCACTTGCTTCCCATCCTGCCTCTCTGCACCATGCCTGGCCGGGCCCAGAGCTTGGGCCTGGGCTCACCCGGCCCCTCCATCATGGGACCCTGAGAGCCCAGCAGGGATGGGGTTGGCCCATGTACCTAAGGGATTTTACACTCAGCGACACCGAGTGGCGACACACTTAACACTTCCTGACACTCCACACTCAGTCCCACGCCCACCGCTTACGGCCTCACTGTCCCCCGGCTGTGTATGGACGAGGCTGGTAAGTGCCCTGAGCCAAGCCACTTTTCGAGTTACACAACCGGGACACGTAAGAACTTGCTCACCTGGCTGCCCGAAACCTGCCTCAGCGCGCGCGAGCCGTTTAAATCCTGGAGTTTTCTTCTAGTTCTGCACCCGCCATCTGTAGAGGTTGCTCTGTGGCTTCTGCTTTCGGAGGAACAATCTACAGATGACACAGAACCCTAGAGCCCTGGGGCTGGCAGAGACCTCAGGAGGCATCGAGTCCAGCCCCCTGCCCACTGCGGGACCAGCCCCAACTAAATCATCCCAGCCTGGACTTAAAAACCTCCAGGGATGGAGATTCCACCCTGTGGCGGCACGTCGGGGTCCCCCGACTCCTGCACCCCCGTAATGTCACAGACAGACTCCACCAGCCAGTAGAATAGAGGGAGTTTATTGCTTCTCCAGGATACAGCACAGCCCAGATGTCATCTGGTTACAGGAACTGGGCCTGGGATGCCTCAGCCCCCCTTGAGATGGGGGATGCTGGTCCCCTAAATTCCAGCCCCCCTGGGCCCTAGGCTGTCTCCTCCATGATCCCAGACAGAAAAACTAACCCACTCACTTCCAGCCCTGCCCCCAGCCAGGTCTGGCCTCGCCCCCCTCCTTCCCATTGTTCTGCTCCATGGGAGATACCTGTCTGACGAGTTTCGAAGCCCCCTTGCATAATGACTCATCCCCTGCCCTGCTGGGCCCTGCTGCAGACAGCAGCCAGTGGAGGTCACTGACAACCCACCGCCCAGCATAGCAACCAGCAAGGTACCCCCGCTACGTCACAGTTCTCCCCCCTCCGAGAGCGAACTGAGCAGGGTCACACTGCTCGTGACCTAGGGAAGTTCGGGTCCTCTGTGTGGGAACCCGCCCTGGGGCATGGGTGCTCCCCTTGACTCGGGCCGGCCATGGCAATGCCCTGCAGGGGCCAGCTTTCCCCTGTCCCATTGCTGCACAGCTCCGGGGGGGGGCCAGCACAGGCCTGTCTTCGGTGGCTGTACCAGCCCTTCCACTGCCCTTGATCTCTGGCCCGGGTCTCTCTAGCTGGGCCCATGAGCCCAGCGAGCTTTTCCCGGAAAGCCAGGACGTCTTCCACCCCCAACGCTCCATCCAGGGAGGTCTTCCCCTCCCATAACTCTCTCAGCAAGCCCAGAGGCTCCTCTATACAGAGTAGGGACCCCCGAGCCGCTTTCCTCCTGTCTTGGGCCTTCCTGCCCCTCTGGCAGGAGTCGCAGGACCGGCAGTACCGCTGCACGGCTGCAAATATCCCCGGCCAGTAGAAGTGTTGGAGCCGCCTCAGCCGTGTGCTCCGGATCCCCCGGTGGCCTACAAAGGGGACGTCGTGGGCCAAATACAGCAGCTTGAGGCGATACTTTTGGGGGACTACCAGCTGCCGCTGGACCCCCCATGCCCTCACCTTCCTGGGGGGAAGCCATTCCCGGAGCAGGAATCCCCGCTCCCACAGGAATCTCTCCTGGCCTCCTCTCCCCAGGGGCTGAGCTGCACGGAGGCCAGCCTGGTCCCTCAGCTTCTGCAAGGAGGGGTCTGCCTGCACCGCAGCCTGGAATTCAGCTGCTGGGGCAGATATCGGGACCTGTTCCCCGCCCTTGCCTTGGTCCGGAGTCCCAGCTTCACTGGACCTTGTGTCCACTGGGATGGGACCCTCAGGACCCTGCTGGGAGTCCTTCCCTGGATCCAGGTTGTCAGCCCCTCGCTGGCTCTGGCTACGGGCGGTGACTAGAGCCCGCTGGGATTCATGGGGCCACTCCTCTAGGTCATTCCCCATCAGCACTTCGGTGGGCAAGTGTGGGTGCACCCCTACTTCCTTGAGACTTTCCTTGGCCCCCCATTTCAGATGCACCCTGGCTACAGGCACCTTAAACGGGGACCCATCTATGCCCCTCAGGGTCAGCTGAGTGTGGGGTAGCATACGGTCTGGAGACACTATGTCAGATCGGGCCAGCATCACCTCCGCCCCCATGTCCCAGAAACCCGTCACCTTCCTACCATCCACCGCCAGGGGTAGGAGGCACTCGCTCCTCAGGGGCCATCCTGCCCCCACCCGGAGAAATCCGCCTCCCGAGGGTCAGACCTCCCAGGGGAGGTGCACTGAGCATCCTTCCCCCCACTCTGAGCTGAGGTTTGCCTGCCAGCCCCTGCCTCTGGGGCAGCCAGCCCTTCCTCCAGCCCCAGCCAGTTAACCCTGGAAAGTCCCAGGTCATGGGACCTGGTGCACTGAGCCCTCTTGTGCCCTTTTTGCCCACAGTGATGGCAAGTTAGGTTCTGTGGGCCCTTTTGGGTTGGCGCTGCCTGGGCCCTGGCTGGTTTTCTGGGGCACCGTTGACTGGTCCTGGTCCCTGGGGCTCACCTCGGAGGTGCCTCTCTCCGTCGCTCAGCCGAGAACCGGTCTCTGCGCGATTCCCTTTCTTGCCGGGACTCCCGTTCACACCCGAACCGGCTCTCTGTGAACTCATCCGCCAGCCTCCCAGCTTCCTGGGGGTTCTCTGGCCTCCGGTCCTTGAGCCACAGCCTCACGCTGGGTGTGCACGCTTCATAGAACTGCTCCATCGTGACCAGCTTGAGCAGGTCCTCTGCGGTCTGGGCTCCGACTCCAGACACCCACTTGTGGCAGTATTGCACCAGGCGGGAGGCCAGATCCACATAGGTCTCCCGTGGCCCCTTCTGCACCCCCCAGAACTTCTTCCTGTACATCTCGGGGGTCAGCCCAAACTTGTGCAGCAGGGCCTCCTTGACTCTGTTGTAATCCCTTGGCTGTAGGTCCTCCAGCTGATTGAGCACCCCTGCAGCCTCCTGGTTCAGTGCGGGGATGAGCTCCTGTAGCCAGTCAGCTGGGGGGACATGTTGCAGTCCACAGGCCCTCTCAAAGGAGCTGAGGAACCCGTCTATGTCGCCCACATCCTTCAGTTGGGCCACCACGAGCTTCTCCAAGCGTCTGGCAGCCCTGGGCCCTTGGGGCCCGTCTGCACTCGGCGCAGCCGGGGCCCTAACGCTTCTCCGCTCTGCCATGGCCAGCTCATGCTGTCACTGCTCTCTGCGGTCCTGGACTTCCAATTCCTTCATCTGCAGCTGGATCTCCAGCCGCCACAGCTCTGCTGGGTTGGACCCTCCCCTGGGTGGACTACGGCTTGCAGGGTTTCCCTGGGAGGCTGTCCCGTCTCTCCGGTGGGTTCCACTGCTCCGCCCCCCCTCAGAGCCTGGCACGCTCCCAGGGGGGGTCTGGCTGCTCCCCACTGGGACAGGATCCCAGCCCTGTGGCTGGTCATTCTCCTCCAGCCGGGCAATCAGCTGGGCCTTGGTTGCGCTCCGCACAGACAAGCCCCTCTCTCTGCTCAGCTTCACCAGCTCTGCCTTCAGGAGTCGGGTGTAGGCCATCTCCCCGCTGGTCCCCTCGGTGCAGACTCACCAGTGTAGTGCAGCTGCGCCCCACGATTCTCAGGCACCGCTTCGCTCTGTCTCCAGCACGCCTGGCTCCACGGCTCTTGCTTCTACTGCGCCTTGTCACTTGCTGCTGGGAGCTCCATCCGCGGGATGCAGTGCATCCCGCTCCTGACACACTGTGGCGGCGCGTCGGGGTCCCCCGACTCCTGCACCCCCGTAATGGCACGGACAGATTCCACCAGCCAGTAGAATAGAGGGAGTTTATTGCTTCTCCAGGATACAGCACAGCACAGATGTCATCTGGTTACAGGAACCGGGCCTAGGATGCCTCAGCCCCCCTTGAGATGGGGGATGCTGGGCCCCTAAATTCCAGCCCCCCTGGGCCCTAGGCTGTCTCCTCCATGATCCCAGACAGAAAAACTAACCCACTCACTTCCAGCCCTGCCCCCAGCCAGGTCTGGCCTCGCCCCCTTCCTTCCCATTGTTCTGCCCCATGGGAGATACCTGTCTGACGAGTTTCGAAGCCCCCTTGCATAATGACTCATCCCCTGCCCTGCTGGGCCGTGCTGCAGCCAGCAGCCAGTGGGGGTCGCTGACAACCCACTGCCCAGTATAGCAACCAGCAAGGTACCCCCACTACGTCACACATCCCCTCCCTAGGGAACCCATCCCAGTGCCTCACCCCCTCCCTAGGGAACCCATCCCAGTGCTCCACCCCCTCCCTAGGGCATCCATCCCAGTGCTCCACCCCCTCCCTAGGGAACCATCCCAGTGCTCCACCCCCTCCCTAGAGAACCAGCCCAGTGCTCCACCCCCTCCCTAGGGAAACAGTTTTTCTTAATATACAGCCTAGACCTTCCCCACTGCAACTAGAGACCATTTTTCTCATTTTGCCATCTGCCTCCACTGAGAACAGCCTCTCTCCATCCTCTTTGGAACCCCCCTGCAGGGAGTCATAGAATCCTAGAACACTAGGACTGGAAGGGACCTCGAGAGGTCATCAAGTCCAGTCCCCTGCCCTCATGGCAGGACCAAGCACCATCTAGATCATCCATGACAGGTGTCTGTCTAACCTGCTCTTAAATATCTCCAATGATGGAGATTCCACAACCTCCCAGGCAATTTATTCCAGTGTTTAACCACCCTGACAGGCAGGAAGTTTTTCCTAATGTCCATCCTAAACCTCTTCCACTGCAATGTAAGCCCATTGCTTCTTGTCCCATCCTCAGACATTAATGAGAACAATTTTTCTCCCTCCTCCTTGTGACACCCTTTTAGGTACTTGAAAACTGCTATCATGTCCCCTCTCAGTCTTCTCTTTTCTAAACTAAACAAGCCCAGTTCTTTCAGTTTTCATGTTTTCTAGACCTTTAATCATTTTTGTTGCTCTTCTCTGGACCTTCTCTGATTTCTCCACATTTTTCTTGAAATGTGGTGCCCAGAATTGAACACAATACTCCAACTGAGGCTAATCAGTGCAGAGCAGACGTTAACTGCAGTTTTCAGTTGCCTCTACCACAATACGGGTGCTCCACAAAGAAAAATTATACAGTCCATACAAGAAACAAATTCAAATTAGATGCCAAAAAAGTTTGGTTTTGGTCAGGGCTGAGTTGGTAGCTTTATGCTCTTTTTTGCTTCAGGCCTTTTCCCAGAAAAGTTATGAGGGATCCTAGCAACTCCGTCAGACGCCGTTTCAGAGGTCCTGCCCTATTCGGCAGAATACGTAAGCGCACGCTGAAGGGTGAGCGCTGTCTCACTGGTATCTCTGTGCCGCCTCCCAGTGAGGGCTAGCAGGGAGTACGCCAGCGTCTAAGGGAGCTGACGATGGCATACTTAGGCCTGCTCATCAGACCTCTTTCGAGCGCTAAGTTGGCAGTCAATTCCTCCTACTCTTCCCACTTCGGGGGAGTACAGGAGTCAATGGGAGAGCGCTTGGCGGTCAATTTGTCACGTCTGTACTAGACACGATAAACCTACTGCCTCTGAATAGATTGCTGTCTGCCAGTCAAGAGGGTAGTGAAGACAGGCCCTTGGAGTCAGTCATGTGCTTACGGGCTGAGCAGGAAAGGCCTGACACACTGAAATGCTTTGCTGAATCAGGACTCTGAGGGTACGTTGCAGGCTGCTCTCAAATCCCCCCTCACGCTTCTCTTTTGTCAACCACATAAGCCCAAATCTCACAGCCTCCCCTCATAGAACATGTGCTCCAGCCCCCTCAGCATTTTGGTCACCCTCCACTGGATCCTCTCCAATGCGTCCACATCCTTCCTCTAGTGGGGGGCCCAGAACTGGAAACAACACTCCAGATGTGGCCTCCCCAGTGCTCAGTGAAGGGGAATAATCACTTCTCTGGATCTGCTGGCAATGCTCCTCCTAATGCACCATTCGCCTTCTTGGCTACAAGGGCACCCTGTTGACTCATATCCAGCTTCTCATCCACTGTAACCCCCAGGTCCTTTTCTGCCCAATTGCTGCTTAGCCAGTCGGTCCCCAGCCTTTAACAATGCTTGGGATTCTTCCATCCCAAATGCAGGACTCTGCATTTGTCCTTGTTGAACCTCATCAGATTTCTTTTGATCCAATCCTCCAATTTGTCTAGGTTAACCCTAACCCTATCCCTGCCCTCCCACCTGCCACCTGCGAACTTGCTGAGGGTGCAATCCATCCTCTCATCCAGGTAATTAATAAAGATGTTGAATAAAACAGGCCCCAGAACCAACCATTGGGGCACTCCGCTGGACACCAAACATCAGCCAGACAATCAAGCCATTGATCACAATTCGTTGAGCCCAATGATCTAGCCAGCTTTCTATCCACCTTACAGTCCATTTATCCAACCCAGACTGCCTTAACTTGCTGGCGATGCTGTGGCAGACCATATCACAAGCTTTGCTAAAGTCCAGGGAGATCACGTCCACCGCCTTCCCCATATCCACAGAGCCAGTTACCTCATCACAGAAGGCAATCAGGTTGATCAGGCAGGACTTGCCCTTGGTAAATCTACATTGCCTGTTCCTGATCACTTTTCCCTCTTCCAAGTGCTTCAGAATGGATTCCTTGAGGGCTCCCTCCATGTCTTTTCTAGGGATTGAGCTGAGGCTGACTGGTCTGTAATTCCCCAGATTCTCCTTCCCCTTTTAAAGATGGGCGCCGCATTGGCCTTTTTCCAACCATCCAGGACACGCCCCACCAGTTGCCACAAGTTTTCAGAGACAATGGCCAATGGCTCTGCAGTCACATCAGCCAGCTCCCTCAGCCCCCTCGGATGTGTTAGATCCGGCCCCGTGGACTTGTGCGTGTCCAGCATTTCTAAACAGCCCTTACCCTGTTGTGTCACCACCGAGGGCCGCCCACCTCCTCCCCGCACTGCGCTGCCTGGTGCAGTCATCTGCGAGCCGACCCTGTCTGTGAGGAGCAAGGCAATAAAAGCATCAAGTACATGAGCTTTCCCCACCTCATCTGTCACTAGGCTGCCTTCCCCACTCAGTAAGGGTACGTCTACACAGCAGCGTTATTCCGAAATAACTATGTGAGCATCCACACAGCTAGCCTGTTTTTTTCAGAATAATTTCGAAATAACGGGCAGCTTATTTGGGCATTTCTAAGCCTTATTCCACGAGGAATAATGCCTCTTCCAAAATAGCGATTTCGGAATAGTGGTTGTGTGGCCGCTCCACTGCAGCTATTTCGAAATAGCTCCTCCCCAGGCCATTCAAAGTACTTACTCCCCAGTGCTTCCCGGGGCTCTAAATCGAGGTAGCGTGTCCACATTAGGGGAGCCGGCCTCGACTGACTTCCAGGCTTCCCTGTTGTGTAGCCGCACTATTCGAAATATGCCATTTCAGAGTATGTCTGCTGGAATATCTTATTCTGAAATCAGGGCTGGATTACCCAACAGGCAGACTAAGCATGTGCTTAGGGCACCAGCAAAGCAGGGGCACCAAAAAAAAAGAGATTTTACGGTATAGTATTGTTTTTATTTTGATTTACATATGGGGGGGCACCATAATCTTTTCAGTGCTTAGGGCCTCTAAAGGTCTTAATCCGGCCCTGTCTGAAATAACCGCGCCGTGTAGACGTAGCCTAAGGGTCCCACACGTTCCCTGACCTTTGTTACCTTTCACACCTCTTGCTAGCTGCACCTCCATGCGTGTGGACTTTCCCAATCACACCCCTGCCTGCTCAAGCAAAGTTTTTCTCCTCCTCCCTACTCATCTGGCCAAGTTTCCACCTCTTCTCAGCTTCCTTGTTGTGTCTAAGCTCGCCAAAGATTTCTCTGTTCTGCCACGCTGGTCGCCTGCCACATTTGCAGATCTTTCTGAGCAATGGGAGATTTGAGCCTGCGTCCTCAGCAAGGCTTCCTCAAAATCCAGCCAGCTCTCCTCGTGTTAGTCATCTGGGATCCTGTCCGTCAGTTCCCTGAGGGGGTCAGAGTCTGCTTTTCTGGGGTCCATCTTCTGCAACTCTCCTCTCTTCCTTTGCTCAGTACGGACCAACTCATGTGATTGGTTTCTACTGAACCCTCCACTCCTGCTCTTGGCCCCCCGTACCTCTGCTGCGCCCCTCTCGCCAACTACAGCTGGACTCTAAATTCTTTTTCTTTACACCAGCTGGAGTCACCCGACCCTTTTCTCCACCTCATTTGAGTCCAACCCAGTCACCAGGTTCTCGGGGCAGCAGTTGTCCCGTGACGTCTGTCATAAGCTCCTTTAGCCTGTTGACCCAGGTTGGCAGTTCGTGTCTGGTCACGCTGGAGACACTCTCGACCAGCGTTGGCTGGAGCGGCAGCTTGGAGGCATCTTCCCCCCAGGCAGTGCGGGACTAGGCCCAGTAGCTGCTTGGCTGTGCACCGCTCTCTGCCGCGCCATTCGCTTGTGAGTCATGCGGGCTGCAAGTGATGCGATTGAAATCGCATTTCCTTCCGAGCGCCAGCCCTCGCCCGTCACGGCCCGGAGCGCCAAAGGCAGCAGACAGGCCAGTCCCTGACAGCCCGCAACTGCGCCTTTCAAGCGCATTATCGACCCTGATGCGCAGGTAGTGCTGCCCTCCAGTCCGCATCCATCTGCAGCGAGTCCTTGCAAGAGCCACCTGCCTGGGGCGCTTCCATTAGCACGGCCCAGACCCAGACCGAGAGGAGGCACAAAGGCTGCTGGGCTGCAGTCCTGGGCGGGCACCGGGCAAGGGCACTGGCCCAGCGCAGAACCGCGTCTGTGTCCCTGCTTACGGTGCCCTGTTGGGCTCCAAGGAGGCTTTTCTTTAGTGAGCGGGGCCTTCTGGGTCTGATTTCTCTGCCCACGGCCAGGGAGTGGCACACAAGCCAGCCCGCCCCAGCATCCCAGCCAAGGGCAGAGATAATCCATCTCGCTGCCCCAGAGAGCTGGGACCCCTGCCGGGTGTTACCTACCAGCCCTGTGCTCTTGGGAGCCAGGGAGTGACACTCATGGAAAACCATCCCCCCTTCCCCTAGGCCTCTGCTGGAATCAGACAAAGCAAGGAAAAGGCTGGGGAAGACACACCTAAACTAATTAAGGAAACACCCCAGCCTCATCTGCATTGAAGATAGAACTCATTAGCATACAGAATGGAGACCAGCTCTTCCAAGGCAGGAACCGCAGTGAACTATGGGATACCGAAAGCAGAGAAGCATGGCCTGATGGGAAATCTCTACTCCAGATGCTAATGAACCCAGGCCTGCTCACACCCAAATTAGTCATTATCAGACCAATTCTAGTAACGATCCTATTGACATCCAAAATACTGAAACTGCCTAGTTGCATTGTCAAGGAACAACCCCCATAACCAGGGGTGATCGGTCTGTAGTGTCTCGCCTCTTTCTCTTTGAACTATTGTCCTATCCCTATAAAAACTCCTCTCCTTGCCCCAAGAAAAACTGTTCTGATACCTGGATTGAAACTGCATCAGTTCCATTGAGACTTCTCCACCTCCTGTCTGATCGTGCTGGGGGCTCTGCTCTGCTTGTCTCCTGCCCTCTGGACCCCCGGCTCCCATCACCATCTGGGAACCCTGATCAGTGCAAGCTCCACGGAGTGGTGAGATCTCTCTCTCTCTCTCTCGCTCCTCTCCCCCCACCCGCCACAACTACCTATCTCTAAGCGCAGCCTCCTGACTCTGCCCTATGTAAACTGTTATATGGTTAGCTAGCCCTAACATTTGTAATCAGTTCCAATTTAGATTTAATATTGTAACTGTTTTGTGTGTTTGGCTCCCTATCATATATATAGTAGCCCAATGTCTGTGACTCTGTAACGCTGAAATGCTGCCTGTTCCCTCTGCCTGAGTCACGTCCTTCGCCTCCCGCCGTGGCGCTCGGCTGACTTCTGCGCCGCTCAGCTGGGCCGCCACGTGGGAGCAAGTGGCACAAGCGGCCGTTTGGGCTCCGCGCTCCCCATGCAGCACGGGGAGCATGGAGCCCAAACGGCTGTTTGAGCTCCATGGTCCCCCGAGTGAGAGGCAGGAGGGGGAGGAGAAGAGAAAGAGAGAGACAGAGAGAGAGGCAGGAGGCGGAGGAGAGCTGAGAGAGAGAGAGGGGGAGGCGGTAGGAGGAGGAGAGAGAGACATGGAACGAGAGACCGGAGGCTCAGGAGAGAAGACCAACGTGGAGGAGAGACCTGAAAATCCCGTCTTATGATGGGCTAATTGGCTAGTATATATAATAAATCACTTTCATTGTTAAGCTGGTTGCTGCTCTCTCTTGCCTTCTCTTTCGCTCACACTTCCTCAGGGGGGTGTTGTTTTGGCTTCCCCACTCGCTCTGCAACAACACTTCTTGTACCCACGCAAAAGATCCCTGTAGGGGGTTTGCTCATCGTGTGGTTTCCCAGTGAATGACTGTGGTGTGAAAGCGGGGATAGGGGGTGCTGAACCTGGGGGGCGTATGAGGATGGCAGCTTAAAGTGCTGTTTAATCCAGCCCACTGAGTCCAAAGGCACATGAGGGTGCAGTGTGGCATTGCTGTTAACCCAGCCTGCTGAATCCAGGGCCATATGAGGGGTCAGCTTGTGAGTGCTGATTCCCCCGTCCTCTCAGGCGTGCTCTGGTCGTGGGTGTGAGTGTCTGTGTGTGTTTCTAAGGTGGGAAGAACCCCGTCCTGAGGAACCTAGCTCCTGCAGGAGAGCTCCAGTGGGAGGGGGAATTGGCAGCAGGGAGAATTCAGCTCCATATGAGAGCACACGCAGCACGCGGATAGAATTGATAACCTTCCCCAGTCCCATAAGAGTAACCCTAATAAATGAGCATACCCCAGAGTATTGGGCAAATGTGGTAACACGGGCCTGAGGGAGAACGCACAGTAGAGCCGCTGAGGGCCTTTGAAAGGCCCTAAGCCAGTGGCTCAGGAACATTTTTGGACTGGGGGTGCTGCACGGCACCCCCCTACCTCTGCTGTGCCCCCCTCTGCCAACTGGAGCCAAGACTGGCAGCTGGGATCCTGTGTGCGGGGCCAGGGTGGGGGCCAGGACCCCGAGCCCCGTGGCTGGGCGGGTCTGCTGGCAAGGCCAGTGACAAGCTCTGAGGTCAGCAGCTGACGGGGACCAGGGGCCAGTGACAGGCCCCAGGGCTGGAAGCAAAGCCCCCAGGCATCAGCGGGACTGGCGGCCGGGAGCCAGGGTGGCAGGGGCGCAGGGGCTCACGCACCGAAATCCACTTCCCGGTGCCCTAGCATGAGAGAGCCACAGCTGCTGTGGGTGACGCCTGTCTCCCGCGCCTGCCCTGAGCCTGCTGCCCTCCTGCTGGCCTTGTGACTGAGAGCAATAACTCAGCTCCTGCTCCTGCGCAGCACCCCAGCTCCGGAGCCATGACTTGCCCCACGTCCGCCGGCCAGGGAGGGGCAGAGCGCAGGGTCCTGGGTTCCCGCGGTGCTAAGCCCCGCCCACGCACACCGTGCACTTGGCAAGTGACCATGCGGCTGCAAGTAACGGCAACAGGCAGCAACTGCGGTGCCCCTCCTGCCGTAGCCGCGTGACCCTCACCCACCCATGTGGCCTGGGCTCCACGAGCGCCCAGGACTGAGAGGTACCAAAGTGACTCTTGGCGCTCAGGAGGTGGTGTCTCCAGTCGCTCAGCTCAGGACTCCAATCCAATTAGGGCTTTTTTACCATCCCTCCCTCTGCCCCATCCCTTCCTCCCCAAGGCCCAGCGCCTCTCGGCCTTCCGCCTGCTTTCAAACCCGGAAACGCCCTCTCAGAACAGTGGTGAAGGAACCTCTATGGCATGTGTGTCCCCGCCAGTCCCCTCCATACGCCCCCGAACATGGGGAAAACCGGGGAAAGGAACTGCCCTGGGACCTCAGTGCCCGCCAAGGGTGAGGCCGCATCACAGGTGAAATCCATTTCCCTAGACAGTCGCTCCGGCAGGTCACAAACCTTTCACTGCCTGGTGATTTAGCTCCCCTGCTGCTTCGGATCCAGGAATAAAAGGTGAAACGTTCCCTGTAGTGGAAGCCAGCACATCAGCCTCGCACGCTGTTACGCTTTGAAAAGGGGACAATAAATCCACAGAGCTGCAAGGAGTTATCCAACCCCAGAGACTTGTCTTCTCGTTATTGTCTTCCAGGTGATTTGCAAGGCTCACTGCTATTTTAGTTCTTGTTAATTGTGCCCTGCGCCGAGCGACGTGCTGCTCCGTCTCACCCTGCGCCGAGCGATGCACTGCTCCATCTCGCTCTGCGCCGAGCGATGCGCTGCTCTGTCTTGCCCTGCGCCGAGTGACGCGCTACTCCGTCTCACCCTGAGCCGAGCGATGCGCTGTTCCGTCTCGCCCGCCCTGCGCCGAGTGACGCGCTGCTCTGTCTTGCCCTGCGCCGAACAACACGCTGCTCCGTCTCACCCTGAGCCGAGTGATGCACTGCTCCATCTCTCCCGCCCCGCACCGAAGGACGCGCTGCTCCATCTCGCCCTGCACTGAGCGACGCACTGCTCCGTCTAGCCCTGCGCCAAGTGACATGCTGCTCCGTCTAGCCCTGCACCGAGCGACGCGCTGCTCCGTCTCACCCTGAGCCGAGTGACATGCTGCTCCATCTCACCCTGCACTGAGCGACGCACTGCTGTGTCTAGCCCTGCACCGAGCGACGCACTGCTCCGTCTCACCCTGAGCCGAGTGACATGCTGCTCCATCTCACCCTGCACTGAGCCATGCACTGCTCCGTCTAGCCCTGCGCCGAGAGACACACTGCTCCATCTAGCCCTGCACCGAGTGACGCGCTGCTCCATCTCACCCTAAGCCGAGTGACATGCTGCTCCGTCTCACCCTGCACTGAGCGACGCACTGCTGTGTCTAGCCCTGCACTGAGCGACGCACTGCTCCGTCTAGCCCTATGCCGAGTGACACACTGCTGTGTCTAGCCCTGCACTGAGCGACGCACTGCTCCGTCTAGCCCTATGCCGAGCGACACACTGCTGTGTCTAGCCCTGCGCCGAGTGACGCGCTGCTCTGTCTCACCCTGCACTGGGCGATGCACTGCTCCGTCTAGCCCTGCGCCGAGTGACATGCTGCTCGAGCGACACACTGCTCTGTCTAGCCCTGCGCCGAGTGACGCGCTGCTCCGTCTCATCCTGCACTGAGCGACGCGCTGCTCCGTCTAGCCCTGCGCCGAGTGACACGCTGCTCCGTCTAGCCCTGCGCCGAGTGACGCGCTGCTCTGTCTAGCCCTACGCCGAGCGACACACTGCTCCGTCTTGTCCGCCCCGCGCCAAAGGACGTACTGCTCCATCTCACCCTGCACTGAGTGAGGGCGACTAGTGGAGAGCTGGGGAAAGGCATCGGAGGCAGGTACACCAGGGAAAGGCCAAAGGATTCTCGTGGGGGGCAGAAAACTCTTGTCCTATCTTGTCTCCCTCCCTCCTGCATTGCTGGAAGGCCGTAGAGTCGCGGATTTAGAGCCAGCACGAACCGCTGAGAGTGACGCTGAAGTGGACCCTGGGCTTCCCCAGAGCTCTAGAGAACTGACAGAGGCCTGGCCCTGGGCCCAACCCTGCAAGGTGCTGAACGCTCCTCCCCTCACCCCTCTGACTTCCGCGGGGTGGGGCCGCACCCTGCACCTTGCAGGGGGTAGCCTCCGGGGCCAGTCTCAGCTGCGCGCTCGCTGGCGGGGACAGGGCCATGACCGGCGGGAACCCAGAACCGTGGGGAGTTAGGAGCAGCCCTGCTACATGGGCTCCTGCAGCCCGAGAGGGGCGGCTTGCACCACGACCTTTGCTCCCCGACGTGAGCATGTACAGCAGCGCGAGGGCCCCCCGGCAGAGTCTCAACGCGCTAGCACAGGCAGGAGGCGCAGTAACGAGCCTACTGAGTGCGCCCTCGAGGACCTTGCGGATGCGGCTGCGGGCTCCGAAGGCTCTGTCCCAGGCAGCAGTGGCTACCGGCACCCCAGGGGCACATGGGCACTCGGGGAAGCGAGAGAATCACTCCTAAGGAATTGCCCCTTGCAGTCAATGGGGGCGTCTCCAAACCACAGCCAGCCCCTGCCAGCTGCCTGGTTCTCTCTGGGCTGGGGCAGGAGCCGGGGCTGCAGGAGTCTGTGAGGGGAGGATCCCCGAGGCTTGGCTCCAGCCTGAGCCCGAGGATGTGTCCGCTGCAGGGAAACAGCCCTGAGCCAGAGCCAGAGGTGAGGGTCGACCCGCAGTGTAGCCACACCCGGGGGGGCTAGCTCTGTCGCAGGCTGCTGCCCCTGCTGGGCGAGAGGGCCGTCCAGAGCGTATGTTCCAGGTGCCATTACAAGGCCTCGCGCCCCAGGAGCCAGCCAAAGGGGCCAGCATTGGCTGCCGGGAGAAAGATGGAGACTGAAAAGAAGCTGAGCCGGGAGGGGGCTGCAGGGACCACGACAGGGCCAGTGAGAACCCGGGGAAGTGCCTCAGATGGGGGCTGCAAATCGGGACTGGCCGGCGGGCGGCATCTCTGGGGACAAGTCTGAATGGTTCAGGATCAGGAGGGGACACTGGGTTTCCCTTTAACACTCTCCCGTTGAGAGGGGCGAGCCTGGGCGACTAAAGGAAACGCTGCTCATCTACCCCCCGCCCCCGCTGCAGGGGGCCTGCGGCCGAACGAAACCAGCAGGCTGGAATTCAGGGCAGGCATGTGCCAAGGGCTGCTCTTAGGAAGGGCTCAGATGCACAACCCCAAAGCGGGGCTCCCTGGCCAGCGGGGGGAGCAGAAGAGGCTCTTGGGGTTATAGCGGATCACAAATGGCATCTGAGTCCATGGTGGGGAAGCAGTTGCAAAGAAACACATTGGGATGCAGCCCGGCGCGACTCACCGCCGCAGCGCCTCCCGCTGGACACTTGCGGAATCAGCTCTTCAGCCCAGGAGCACCCCCTTCCAGCTGGCGTCTCGCCTGTTATTCCCCACCACCACCTGTGTCCCCCTCCCCACTGGGTACCGCCCCGCCACAGGGCCCCACACTCTGGGGTCCTCCCCCTCAGGGAAACCAAATCCCTACGCCCACCTTGCCTCAGTGACCCCATGCCAGTCCTCATCTAGCCCCTCCTCAGGGCAAGGACACCAGTTGTGGGAGGTTAGGGGGCAGTAGTCCCCCTCCCGAGGCTGGAACCAGTGTTCCCTCTAATCTGTGTGGCAGCACAGCTTCAGCTTCACAGGTGATTAATCAGCCCCGCCCAGTCAGTCAGCTCCCTGCAAGGAGCCCTGAGCCCCTGGCTGGGCGGGGCTGATTAACCAGCTGTGAAGCTGGGCTGCTGCCAGATTAGAGGGAACACTGGTTTGGACCCCCGGATTTCATGTCTGAGGTCTGCATAAAGCTGTGGGCCCTGACTCCAGGGGCAAGTCTTAAATGCAACAGAGTTTGAGCTGCTTGCAGCTTTGCCTTTGGGGGAGGGAGCTGGTTATAAACAGAGGGAGGCGGGTGATTAAGAATAGCAAAAGGCCGGGCATTCCAGTCACTGAAGGATCATTAGATCATCAGGAAAACATTGCTCGGTGCTCCACTTAAAAGATGGGCGGGAGAGTAGGAATGAGTGTTGTGCTGCTAGAATTTGCATTTGGATCACTATGTTAAACTTATAAGTGTTCTTGAAAAAGGAGTGAACAGGGACTAATCCAAAGCTGACTGCAAAGAGCTACAAAGAGATTTCACAAAACTGGGTGACTGGGCAACAGAAAGGCAGATGGAATTCAATTCTGATAAGTGCAAAGTAATGCACATGGGAAAATATAATCCCAGCTATACATACAAAACTAGTGGTTACCACTCAAGAAAGATCTTGGAAGCCTTGTGGATAGTTCCCTGAAAACATCTGCTCACTGTGCAGCGGCCGTCTGAAAACTAAAAAGCCAAGAGAACGTTGGGAATGCTCAGGAAAGGACAAGTTAATAAGACAAAACACCATATTGCCGCTACACAGAGCCATGGCACACCCACATCTTGAATACTGTGTGCAGATCTGGTCACCCTATCTAAAAAAAAGATCTATTGGATTTGGAAAAGGTACAGAAAGGGCAACGGACATGATGAGGAGTAAGGAACATAAGAACATAACATAGGAACATAAGAATGGCCATACTGGGGCAGACCAAAGGTCCATCCAGCCCAGTACCCTGGCTGCCGACAGTGGCCAATGCCAGGTGCCCCAGAGGGAGTGAATCGAACAGGTAATGATCAAGCGATCTCTCTCCTGCCATCCATCTCCACCCTCTGACAAACAGGCCAGGGACACCATTCCTTACCCATACTGGCTAATAGCCATTTATGGACTTAACCTCCATGAATTTATCTAGTTCTCTTTTAAACCCTGTTATAGTCCTAGCCTTCACAGCCTCCTCAGGCAAGGAGTTCCACAGGTTGACTATGCGCTGTGTGAAGAAGAACTTCCTTTTATTTGTTTTAAACCTGCTGCCCATTAATTTAATTTGGTGGCCCCTAGTTCTTATATTATGGGAACAAGTAAATAGCTTTTCCTTATTCACTTTCTCCACACCACTCATGATTTTATAGACCTCTACCATATCCCCCCTTAGTCTCCTCTTTTCCAAGCTGAAAAGTCCCAGTCTCTTTAATCTCTCCTCATATGAGACCCGTTCCAAACCCCTAATCATTTTAGTTGTCCTTCTCTGAACCTTTTCTAATGCCAGCATATCTTTTTTGAGATGAGGAGACCACATCTGTATGCAGTATTCAAGATGTGGGTGTACCATGGATTTATATAAGGGCAATAAGATATTCTCCGTCTTATTTTCTATCCCTTTTTTAATTATTCCATAGGAGGAGAAATTAACAAGACTGGGACTTTTCCTCTTGGAAACAAAATGACTAAAGGATGGGGGATATTAGAGATCTAGAAAATCATGAATGGTGTAGGGAAATAGAATAAAGCAATGTTGTTTATTCCTTCACTAATATAATGCAAGAAGCTGACCCAAATAAATTTATAGGCAGCAGATTTAAAACAAACAAAATACATTATTTTTTCACAATCAGCCTGTGGAACTCTTTGCCAGAAGATGGTGGAGAGGCCCAAACTATAACAGGGTTCCAATAAGTGCAAGATAAGTCCAGGGAGGACAGGTCCACCAATGGCTACTAGCCAGAATGGGCAGGGAGGGTGTCCCTGGCCTCTGTTTGCCAGAAGCTGGGAATGGGCGACAGGGGATGGATCATGATGATGCCTCTTCTGTTTATTCCTCCTGACGCACCTGGCATTGGCCCCTGTCGGCAGAGAGGACACTGGGCTAGGACCGTGGGGCTGACCCAGTCTGGCCATTCTGATGCTCTTGTGTAGAGCTGAAAGGTATCTACCCCTGCGGACCCACTCCCCTCCCAGAGCTGAGAGGGCACCCAGGAGTCGTGACAGGGTCTGTCTCCCTCCCGGGAGCTCGTAAGAACAGACGTTAACATTCTCAGGCCAGCCAGTGTCCCCGCAGTGACTTGCCGTGGATACGGGAGTGTCACAGCAGAGTGGGTCGAATAGCGAATTTTCTTTTCGATAGGAATCAGATCCAGGGCTCTTGTCCGCTCACCGCTCAGTTGTCTGACAAAAAAGCAGAGCTTTGCAGGGCCTTGGTAGCCCTGGATAGAGATGATGTTGGGGGGGGCTGGTTCCCCCCTGCCCCATTTGGTGCTTGGCTTGTACTGAGCATGCTCAGTAACACTGCTGAAGCCTCTGTCCACCCCCTATGCTCCCACTCCGCCCCACAGCATGCACAGGTCTCCCCCCCCGACCAAAATCTGAAATGGTGCCCCTGCCCCGGGGCACCCTGCAGTCTGACATGGCCACTCCTCACTGGCAAGGGGGTGGACCTGCTGCCTTCCTGCAGCCCTAGTACCTCAGGCCCTGAGAGCAAGACCTCAGCCTGGGAGCTCGCCTGGCCAGAGCTCCGCAGCCCTGCCTGCCTTGCCCCAGCCAGGAGCCCTCCAGCTTCCCTGGCAGCCGGGCCCCTCCTGCCACAGCTGGAGCAAGAGTGAGTCTGAGTGGCCCCTGCAGGAGCCTCTATTCAAACTGCCCCAGCTGGGCCCTGACTGGCTAATTCCTGCCACAGCTGCTGGCTGCTCCAGTCCTCCCCTGGGCTGGGTTTGAACCCTTAAAGGGCCAGTGTGGGGCAGAGGCCCCATCACACGGGATGAAGAGGGAGACAGGAAGCTGGGGGCGTCTGGCAGGAGGAGTGGAGAGAAGAACCCGAAGGGGTACGAGGAGGCAGCAGGAGCCATGGGAAACTGTTTTAAAAACCAGTGGAGTTCATGAAACACGGTGTCGTTTATGCCCCTGGGACGGGGCCACTTCTCTCTGGCTGGGTCCCACCTTGGCTGGGTGCTGCAAGAGAGCCGCAGCTGCGCCTTGGGGCTGGGAATTTCAAAGCCACGTGAGAATGGGGTGTCCGGAGCAGTCTGACCAGCAGAGGGGGGCTGGCTGCAGATGCTGGCTGTGCCATTGTGTGCCAGCTCCCTAGTCATCCCCATCAGGGGTGCCAGAGGGTTTCAACAAAAATACCAGACACGTGTGTGTGGCGGTGTCACGTTACTGAATTTGAGGGAAGCAGCCAGATCACTGCTGCACCCATGGGGGGGGGTTGGCCCCAAAAGTGGTACAAAGGGGGCCATGTGAGGTGTCAAATAGAAGCTTACTTTCTTCTGATTCTCTATATGCTATTCATGTGATTGTATAATGTCTATGTGTGAAGTTATAAGCACGTATTCTGTATGAGTACTGAATATTTCTCTGTATGTGGTTGAGCGATGGGCAGAGCTCGGCCTATGGACATGCTAATTAGTGAGACTCTGTGGAACAATAGCCCACTATAGGCCAAGGACACACCTCAAGAATGGAGAATGACACCTAAGGGCTACCAGCAGGGAACACAGGGATGGGCCGCTGGCCAGGTGACCTGCTGTAGCCAAGAAGAGACCAGGAAGGAGGTATAAATATGCCATGTGGCCGACTCCGTCTTGGTGCTCAGCTCAGCCCTTCATCCCAGAGGCAGCAGTGCAGGGATCGAAGAGCCAGAAAGAACTGTGGACCCATCCTGACGTAGGATGTTCACCAAAGACTTTTAAGCCAGCAGTTATAACATCTCTGCTGCAAGCCTGCGTCGAGAACTGGGAGATTTGATGCATGTAACGTATGATACTTTAACAACCTCACTCTCGCGCTTTTTTTTCTTGTAGTAATAAACCTTTAGATTGTAGATTTTAAAGGACTGGCTCAGCGTGATTTGTGGGTAAGATCCAGAGGGTAAATTGACCTGGGAACTGTGACTGGTTTCTTGGAACCGGACAGAACTTGTTCGGGGAAGGTGAGATTGGGCTCTAAGACCCCTCACCTGTGTATGAGGCCCGGGGCCATGTGGGGCACGGATATTGCTGGGGTGTCGGAGGGGTTTTGCTCGTGAGGCTTCAGGCAGGCAGCTGAAGCGCTCTGTGGGACTGGTTTGTGGCCTATTTGGGAAGGCCTCCAGTCTGGGGACTAGAAAGAGCCCCGAATTTGAGCAATTCGCCCTCAGCGGTGCCCAGACCCGGCCCGGTCGGTCACAGGCAGCACGTCGGGTACCCCCCCAATCCTGCACCCCGTCTGCAGCAAGATGAGACTCCGCCAGCCAGTAGTATAGAAAGGGCTTATTGCTCCTCCAGGATACAGCACAGCACAGACGGGATGTGGTTTCAGGAGTCAGGGCCAGGATGCCTCAGACCCCTGGGGTTAGGGGGTCTATTGTCATCACTAGACCCTCAGCCCTCAGCTAAGGCTGCTTCCATCAAGTTTCCCAGCCAACAACTGCCCCTTCCCCTGAAACCTCCCTTCCTTTGTTCCCTGCCTGCCCTCAACCGGTCAGACAGGTTGGGTCTTTTTGCCTACGTGACTTAAGGCAGCCGTTCTGCTGGGCAGTGCTACAGGTACCGGCCAGTAGGGGTCCACCCCAGCCCACACAGCCACCAGTGGATGCCCAGAGGGTATGGCCTGCCCCCTACATCACGTGTCATTCCATCACAATCTACGTTACATCTCATTTAGAAAATCCCGGACACTTCTATTTTCTCATTTCTATTTGCTCAGTTTGTTTCCCGGACAGAAAGCTCAAATACCGGACTGTCTGGTTCAAAACTGGACACCTGGCAACCCTAATGCCCGTGCACCACCGACTTCTTCCTTGGCCCTCTTCTCCGCTGGGTGCGGGGAGCAGGAGGCCAGGGCCCCGGCACGCAGCAGCACAGGTTGGCGCAAGCGTAGCTAGAACGGTGCTGTCAGTATGAGGGACTGTTGGCAGGAGTCCTCCACTCACCTCCTGAATGCCCTAAGGAGAAGGCCTGGCCGGAGTCCCCGACACCGTCATGCCCTTAGCTCACCTGCCAGCCTGTCCAGAGACATTAGGGCCCAGGGAAATCCTGCTAGCTGGGGTCTCCCCCCTCTCATTGCACCCCCCTTGTAGATATTTGGGCCTGTGGGTGAGGTGAGGGTGGGGCATTTCTGCCATGGGACAATGGCAAAGAATCTCAGAGTCACTGTCTCCCGCACTGGACAAAACGCTTCAGGGGAGCCAGGTTTATCCCTGATCGTGCCTGGCCTCTCTGCCTCAGAGCCCGCCAGCTCCCATCCTGGCTGCATTCTTGCCCTGAGCCACCTGGCAGCCTCCTGGCTCGCACACAGCGACCAGGTCTGTTCTCTGCTGCGCACATGGCTTCATTTCAGCGTGTGCCTGGATGAGGGCACCTCAGACAAACGCCTTCCGAGGGCACCAGCGCGGGACTCAGCTCCGGGACCACGGGCCGGAGGGTGCTGGGTGGCAGGAAGCATCCAGCGCTCGCCAGGAGGCATTTGGAGTCAGGCTCCGTTCGCTGGGCAGGACACGGGCGATTGTGGCTTAATTACAAAGCTGCTTTTTTGGTGAAATCATTGTTTTCATGAATAAACCCCCCTTCCTCGGCGAGGCCCTGTGGCAGGACTGCTGCACCCCAGTTCCCAGAGCCGGCAGGGACAGCCACACGCCAGCTCTGCAGCCGCCCCTCCTGCGCCTGCTGCTCGGTCCTGGCTGGGCGGTGGGATCCGAGCTGCTGCCAAGCCTGGGCTGACTGGCTGTGTCTGGTACCAGCCCTGCCAGCCAGCCCTGCTCTCTTGTATGCTCCCGCCCGTGAACCCCTCTGCAGCGCTCGCCCTCTCGTCCGGTCAGGCACCTGGCAGCACAGGGGGCATCCAGCTGCAGCCTGGCAAACGCTCTACTCACACCTGCTTGGTGACCAGCGGTTGTTCACACCCCAATCCTGCATCCAACCCCCCACGCCACCCCAGCGCCCCACCCCAATCCTGCATCCAACCCCCCACGCCACCCCAGCGCCCCACCCCAATCCTGCACCCAACCCCCCATGCCACCCCAGAGCCCCGCCCCAATCCTGCACCCAACCCCCATGCCACCCCAGCGCCCCGCCCCAATCCTGCACCCAACCCCCCACGCCACCCCAATCCTGCATCCAACCCCCCACGCCACCCCAGCGCCCCGCCCCAATCCTGCACCCAATCCCCCACGCCACCCCAGCGCCCCGCCCTAATCTTGCACCTAACCCCCCACGCCACCCCAGCGCCCCGCCCCAATCCTGCACCCAACCCCCCACGCCACCCCAGCGCCCCGCCCCAATCCTGCATCCAACCCCCCACGCCACCCCAGCGCCCCGCCCCAATCCTGCACCCAACCCCCCACGCCACCCCAGCGCCCCGCCCCAATCCTGCACCCAACCCCCACGCCACCCCAGCGCCCCGCCCCAATCCTGCACCCAACCCCCCACGCCACCCCAGCGCCCCACCCCAATCCTGCACCCAACCCCCATGCCACCCCAGCGCCCTGCCCCAATCCTGCACCCAACCCCCCACGCCACCCCAGCACCCCGCCCCAATCTTGCACCTAACCCCCCACGCCACCCCAGCGCCCTGCCCCAATCCTGCACCCAAACCCCCATGCCACCCCAGCGCTCCGCCCCAATCCTGCACCCAACCCCCCATGCCACCCCAGAGCCCCGCCCCAATCCTGCACCCAACCCCCCACGCCACCCCAGCACCCCGCCCCAATCCTGCACCCAACCCCCATGCCACCCCAGCGCCCCGCCCCAATCCTGCACCCAACCCCCCATGCCACCCCAGAGCCCCGCCCCAATCCTGAACCCAACCCCCCATGCCACCCCAGCGCCCCACCCCAATCCTGCACCCAACCCCCATGCCACCCCAGCGCCCTGCCCCAATCCTGCACCCAAACCCCCATGCCACCCCAGCGCTCCGCCCCAATCCTGCACCCAACCCCCCATGCCACCCCAGAGCCCCGCCCCAATCCTGCACCCAACGCCCCACGCCACCCCAGCACCCCGCCCCAATCCTGCACCCAACCCCCATGCCACCCCAGCGCCCCGCCCCAATCCTGCACCCAACCCCCCATGCCACCCCAGAGCCCCGCCCCAATCCTGCACCCAACCCCCCACGCCACCCCAATCCTGCACCCAACCCCCATGCCACCCCAGCGCCCCGCCCCAATCCTGCACCCAACCCCTCACGCCACCCCAGCACCCCGCCCCAATCTTGCACCTAACCCCCCACGCCACCCCACTGCCCTGCCCCAATCCTGCACCCAAACCCCCACGCCACCCCAGCGCTCCACCCCAATCCTGCAGAGCCGCGCTTCCCACCTGCTGCCCCCTCAGCTCAGCGCTGCAGCCCCCAGGGCCGCCCCAGGGCGCGGGAGTCGCGTGGATGCAGCTGACCCACGATGGCTCAGGGTGACTGGCACTTGGGGCAGCCCCACCCAGACGGGAGGCGCCAGTGAGCCCAGCCTGTGCCTGGGCGCCAGGGGCTGCGGGCAGCGGCGGGGAGCTCGGTGCCCTGGGCGTGCCAGGGTGAGTGCGGGGCGGCGGGGAAGGCTGGTGGCATTAGCTGGTGTCCCGGAGCAAGACAGATGGATCCCAGCCCGAGCGCGAGCAGCTCCTGGCATTAGCCTGTGGCCCAGGCCGGGCCAGCTGGCCTGAACATAGAGCTTGGCAGGGGGTGGATGGGACTGGCCTCAGCCGCTGGTCGGGCAGTCTGCACACCCTGCGCCATTTCTTCCAACCTCGCCCGGGATCCTGCAGCGCACCCAGCACTGTGGGGCAGCCAGACCCTGAGAAGCAGCAGGCATGCCTAGTGGTTGGAGCAGCAGCAGGCAGGCCTAGTGGTCAGGGCAGGACCCAGGAATGGAGAGCACGCTTGGATTGAGACTGGAGCCAGCACAGACACCAGAAGCACCGTGTCACAAGGCCTGCTCTCAGGAGGGAGCCTTTCTCCCTGGTGCTAGGGGTCCCCTGGTTACACCTTCGCCTGCACCTTGGCTGAGCCCGCCTTGGTCACCCTGGAGCCCTGAGGTCCTGCGGCTCAGCCCGGCTCCGAGATGCCCGTGCAGGGGGCTGCCCTGACATGGAATCGCTCTTCCCAGCGTTCATTCCTCATTCCCAGCCTGTTCTGGGAGCTGGAGACGAAGCCAAGAAGCTGCCGCTTTACGCAACCCTTGGGCCTGACTCCATGTCGATGAGCCGCTGCCCTGTGACCCCCCCTTCCTGCCCCAGCCAGCGCTGGCTTTGGGGAGCTCTCTGCAGAGACCCGACACAGCAGCTGTGCTGGGGCTGGCCATGCAGACAGCAGCCACCATCTCCAGCGGGCTGAAGCCTCCAAGGGGCTTTTCCAAGGCTCCTGGCACAGCGGAGCACAGCGGAGCACAGCTCTCTGCAAAGTGCTACGTCTGCCCCTTTGCACGCCAACCTGCCAGCTGCCAGGAAGCTGGGGGTGAGACATCTGCTGGCGAAATCACCGGGGGGAGGGATGAGCCAGGCTCCTAGGCCTCCCTGGCCTGCGGGTGCCAAACCACAGTGTGTCAAATGCAACCTCACAGACTTCCACTGGCTGAAATCGCTGTGCACGTCACAGCCTGCTTCCGCCAGGGCGGGCGGACGGTTTCAGCCCTCTGCCTGTTACCGGCACTGCACTAAAACCAGCACGCTCACCAGGGCTGGCACGTCTTACCCCGCGGAACGCCCGCTCATTGGGAACCGCGCTGGGCACTGGCCCGCACTGGGGGTTTTCTCCCCTTCGCACTTCGGCCACTTGCACAAAAGTTGCTGCTTCGCACAGTTATGTATCAGGGAGCACCCAAAGGCCCCCCTGAAATCAGGGACCCCCGGAGGGAGAGAAGCCCCCACCTCACGGGCTTTACACACCCCACAATGGTTTCAATCCCCCTTGTAGAGGGGGCTCCCTCAGGCGCGAAGGGAGTCTGTGACTGCCTGGAGCTCACAGACTGAGGATGCGAACTGATGTTTCTGGAGGCCCAGGCTTGCGCCTTAGCAAGGTGCCCAGAGGCAGGGCCGATGGCGTGGGCAGGATTCAAAAGCTCCCCGCGTCCAGCTGCTCAGACCCCACTTGGGTCGGAACCCTCAGCATCGCCAGCCCCCGTGTTCCAGCGGGGAGTTCTTGGGGTCCAAGTGCAGAGTGAGCAGCAGCACAAGTCAATGGACCCTTCAGAGCTGAGACCCTCCCTTTCTGGGCGAGTCCTTGGTGCCAGGGAAGGAGGGAGAGCAATGCAGCATGTGCTGTGCAGGAGCAGAATGGATTCCCAGGTAGCTGCATTCCCTGGTCCTCTGCATGGCCCCTGGGTCTCTGGACAGTCTGCTGGAACCCCCCTCCCCCCGACGCAGCACAGGCACCCACTGAAATTACACCCAGAACAGTATAAGAACATCAGAACAGCCACCCGGGGTCAGAGCAAAGGCCCATCCAGCCCAGGGCCCTGCCTGCCCACAGTGGCTGATGCCAGGTGCCCCAGAAGGAGGGAACAGAGCAGGGAATCGGCCGGGGTCCCTCCCTGGTGGCCCATTCCCACCCCCTGGCAAACAGAGGCTGGGGACACCCTCCCTGCCCCGCCTGGCTCGTAGCCATTGCTGGACCTGACCTCCATGAATCTGTCCCCCAGTGGAGAGCCCCGTCCACGCACCCCAGTCACGTTAGCTCTTCCGCACCCCGGTCTCCTCATCCTTCCGAAAGCCTGGAGCATCCGGGGCTGGGCTACGGGCAAAGGGCTACTCTACATTGCCCCGGAGCAGCCTGCAGGCCATGGCCACTGCCAGGCAAGGGGCTGCCCTGGACTGCCCCGGCGGGAGCCCGGGCGCCCTGCTGGCCAGGCCGCTTCGCTCTGGGCAGGCTCCTCTGTCCGGCGAGGGCAGCCGCTTCGCGCCTCCTGAGCAGTCCGGGAGCCGGCAGGATTCAGCCGTTCGCTCCCGCCAGGCCTGGGCGCTCCTGCAGCGGGGGCAGAGCAGACGCCCCGAGGCGCCGGTGCGTGTTGGAGCCGGTGTCCTGGTGGGGGGGCACATCTCTCCCCAGGGCAGGCAGGGGTGACCCCCCCTTGCTGGGCTTTTCAGCCTGGCGCTGCAGGGAGCCATCTCCAGAGGGACCCCATTCCCGGCAGGGCAGACCGCGGTGGGGGGGGGGGGCAGCAGGGCCACTCGGGGCTGCATCCAGGCCAGGCCTCCGCGCTGCTTCCCCCGCTGTGCGCAGAGCCCTCGGGCCGCGGCTAATCCCGCCGCTTCCCCGAGAAACGCAGCCCCTGGGCCAGGGGAACCAGCCCCCGTGCGTCCCCGGTTCCCCCCTTACCGGGGGTTAGCCGCACCCGCCCCTCTGCCGCAGGCCTCTGGGGCTCCTCTGCCACAAATGGAGGGAGGGAAAGACACCTGCGCCTCCTCCGGCTTGTGCCCACTCAGGCCCCTTCCTTGAGCCCTGGCCTGGCCTCAGGCCGGGTCCCAGCCCCCCCCCACTGCCCTCAGCAGGGCCTCAGGCCGGCTCCCAGCCCCCCCCCCCCCCCCACTGCCCTCAGCAGGGCCTCAGGCCGGCTCCCAGCCCCCCTCCCCCCGCAACTGCCCTCAGCAGGGCCTCAGGCCGGCTCCCAGCCCCCCCCCACTGCCCTCAGCAGGGCCTCAGGCCGGCTCCCAGCCCCCCTCCCCCCGCAACTGCCCTCAGCAGGGCCTCAGGCCGGCTCCCAGCCCCCCCCCCACTGCCCTCAGCAGGGCCTCAGGCCGGCTCCCAGCCCCCCCCCCCCCCCACTGCCCTCAGCAGGGCCTCAGGCCGGCTCCCAGCCCCCCCCCCCCCCCACTGCCCTCAGCAGGGCCTCAGGCCAGGTCCCAGCCCCCCCCCCCCGCCCTTAGCAGGGCCTCAGGCCGGCTCCCAGCCCCCCCCCACTGCCCTCAGCAGGGCCTCAGGCCGGCTCCCAGCCCCCCCCCCCACTGCCCTCAGCAGGGCCTCAGGCCGGCTCCCAGCCCCCCCCCCCCCCGCCCTCAGCAGGGCCTCAGGCCGGCTCCCAGCCCCCCCCCAGCTGCCCTCAGCAGGGCCTCAGGCCGGCTCCCAGCCCCCCACTGCCCTCAGCAGGGCCTCAGGCCGGCTCCCAGCCCCCCCTCCCCCCCACTGCCCTCAGCAGGGCCTCAGGCCGGGTCCCAGCCCCCCCCCACACACTGCCCTCAGCAGGGCCTCAGGCCGGGTCCCAGCCCCCCCCCCCACTGCCCTCAGCAGGGCCTCAGGCCGGGTCCCAGCCCCCCCCCAGCTGCCCTCAGCAGGGCCTCAGGCCGGGTCCCAGCCCCCCCTGCCCCCCACTGCCCTCAGCAGGGCCTCAGGCCGGGTCCCAGCCCCCCCCCCACCACTGCCCTCAGCAGGGCCTCAGGCCGGCTCCCAGCCCCCCCCCACCACTGCCCTCAGCAGGGCCTCAGGCCGGGTCCCAGCCCCCCCCCACTGCCCTCAGCAGGGCCTCAGGCTGGCTCCCAGCCCCCCCCCCACTGCCCTCAGCAGGGCCTCAGGCCGGGTCCCAGCCCTCCCCCCCCACTGCCCTCAGCAGGGCCTCAGGCCGGGTCCCAGCCCCCCCCCCCCACACTGCCCTCAGCAGGGCCTCAGGCCGGGTCCCAGCCCCCCCCCCCCACTGCCCTCAGCAGGGCCTCAGGCCGGGTCCCAGCCCCCCCCCAGCTGCCCTCAGCAGGGCCTCAGGCCGGGTCCCAGCCCCCCCTGCCCCCCACTGCCCTCAGCAGGGCCTCAGGCCGGGTCCCAGCCCCCCCTGCCCCCCACTGCCCTCAGCAGGGCCTCAGGCCGGGTCCCAGCCCCCCCCCCACCACTGCCCTCAGCAGGGCCTCAGGCCGGCTCCCAGCCCCCCCCCACCACTGCCCTCAGCAGGGCCTCAGGCCGGGTCCCAGCCCCCCCCCACTGCCCTCAGCAGGGCCTCAGGCCGGCTCCCAGCCCCCCCCCACTGCCCTCAGCAGGGCCTCAGGCCGGGTCCCAGCCCTCCCCCCCCACTGCCCTCAGCAGGGCCTCAGGCCGGCTCCCAGCCCCCCCCCACCACTGCCCTCAGCAGGGCCTCAGGCCGGGTCCCAGCCCCCCCCCACTGCCCTCAGCAGGGCCTCAGGCCGGGTCCCCGCCCCCCCCCCCCCCCACTGCCCTCAGCAGGGCAGGGCAGGGCAGACCTGCTCCCACTGCTGCTGGGTGCCTGGCCCCCAGGGCCCTGTGGGCTCCAGCACGGGGCCACGAGGGGCTCCCCCGGCCCTGCGTACGTGGTACCTCTGCCCGCCCAACAGGCTGCACTCACCCCCGGGAGTCACAGGGAGCAGCTCCCTGCAGCCTCAGGCCGCCGTGGGCTGGAGACCTGACCGGGAGGCTCGGCCTCAGCTCCGGCCCCTGGGTCTGAGCGAGACGCCCCGCGCCCTGCGCCCGCAGCTTTGCAGCAAGCCCCGCTGAGGAGCAGGCCTGCGGGCAGAGTGAGCGGGGGCCACCATCGTGGGGGACTTCACACTGCCCAGGGGCCAGTGCACCCGGCTGCCAGGGGTGGGCTCGGTTGGGCTGTGGGGCGGGCGGGTCGCAGAGAGCCACCTGCCCGCATTTTGCACGGAACTGGCAAGGTGTCCGAGACGAGTCCTAGCCACGGGCTCAGGCAGGCAGCAGAGGGGGGGCGCTGGAAGGAGTGTGCCGGGGAGGCAGGTGGGAGCTCAGGGGGAAGGCAGCGGGGAGGGGCCAAGGAGAGGGAAGGGGAGGTGGGCGTAGCATGGGGCCAGGGGAAAGAGGGTCCCTCCCGTAGGTCTGGTTGGGTTTTGCTGCATGGCGTCCGGCCGTGTGCCTCTCGGGCGGCGTGCGCACAGGCTGGTTTCGATTAGATTCCTTGTGCGACCTCGTGCTCCGCCCGGCAGTTGGCAGGACGGTGCGACCGGTGTTTGCACCAGGAGCAATGTATCCGGGAGGCAAGTGGCCAGTGGTTAACAGTTGTGGTAAATCTGCCCATGGGGTTTAAAACTGGAGCTCTGGTAAACTTAGTATCCAAAAAGCAAACCCGGCCCACAAAGCCCCATCTCTGGGCACCCCCAATGCAAATCTCTCAGGGTCCCCCCCACTTCCCAGAACTCTGCCCCGGGGCGTTGGCAGGCACAGCCGCCTGCTGCTCCCAGGGCCTGTGCTTCACTGCCCCCAGCCACTGGGAGCTGTGGGAAGCAGCGGCCAGCATGGCCCCATGGCCCAGGCCACTTCCCGCAGCTCCCAGTGGCTGGGACCAGCGAACCGCGGGTGCTCACTGTAAACCTACTCTCGCGGCCCACCAGCAGCTTGTCCTGGGGGCTGCGTATGGCCCATGGGCCACACAACTGGAATGCCCCTGAACTCGGCGGGCCAGTCACAATGTGTCTCTGGGTCAGCTGTGGCCCACGGGCTATGGTTCAGGGACGTGCCCTAGCAGCTGCCCAGAGGGGTTTCGGTCCTGGGGGACCGTGCCAGTCACTGCGAGCGGCGCTCGGGCAGCGGTGGCGCTCGTAGCCGCCTGTGGAACAAAGCCAGACGTGAGAGTGTCAGTGCATGTGCGCCGTGCGATGGGGTGACTCGCTGTTTCCATGTTGTGTGCACGCAGCTCCCCCGTGGGAGCGCACCCGCTGCCTTGGTACCTGGCCTGACCAGCTGCCACAGAGCTGTTGGATGCCAGGACCCCCTGGCTCTCCAGGGGCCTGCCAGGCCTGGGCCCAGCGGTAGCTTGAGCATGACGAGCGCTGCACTGAGCCGGCAGCCGCGTGCATTGGGACGTGGGCTCCGCGCACTCGGCTTGAGTGTGACGCCCCGAGCGAGGGCACCACCGCGCACAGCAGGGATTGGTGGGCACGCCTGAACCAGCGGCGGCTGCTAGGGCTGCCAGGTGTCCAGATTTGAACTGGACAGTCCAGGATTTGAGCTTTCTGGTCGGGAAACAAACCGAACTGTCCGGTATTGTCTAAATGCGATGGAATGTGGATTGGGGTGGGATGTCACGGGTGTCTGCTAGTTTTGCTGAAACCATCTGGCAACCCTAGCAGCTGCCCAGCTTGTACTCAGTGCGCAGCGAGGGGCGGGAAGGGCTTTGCGCCTCTCCCAGGGCACATCCACTCGGCAGGGCCAAAGCCGAGATGAGCGACGCGCCTGGAGCTGGGCTAGTTGCGTGGCGGACGTGGCAATCGCCTAATTTGGCCTGTGGCGCTGTCCCGGCAGCGGGAAGTGCGAGGTGGCGCGCTCCCCCGCCCTCCCTCCTCATGCCGTGTGGCTCACGGGCCTCCCGCTCGCCCTCATGCCGAAAGAGCAGACTCCGGAGTCTGGGAATAACACTGCAGTGCAGACATGGCCCCCAGCGCAGGGAGCAGCTGTCGGGCCAGGGGCTCCAGTCCGGGGAGACGGGACTCTCTTCCTTCACTTTGTTGTTTTCTTTAAACTAAAGTGAGGCTCGGTTCAGCGGGAAGGCCCACTGAGTCACATCCTAGCTCCACTGAAGCCCTTGGCAGAATTCCCACGGGCTTAACCGAGGCCCGGATTTCAGCCGTGGGGAGGCGTGGCGGAGGCCATGGTGAGAGGCCCCATGGGAACCCCACAGTGGGGGGGGACTTGTTTCAAATGACTCCCAGGCACCTAGAAGGGTTAATTTACAATTACAATCAAGTAAGATGCCAACCCGATCCAAACATTCCAGCACCGGGCTCCGAGGTCCTGGCCTCCCGCCAACAGACAGAGATGAAGCAGCTACAGCTCCCAGCAGCACAAAGAAGGAAACAGAAGTGTCCAGAGCCAGGCCCCCGACCACAGGGAGCTCTTGCCTAGGCAGTCCAAGGAGAGCGTCCCAGAGGGGCTGCACATCAGCTTGGTCCCCACCCCATGGAACCCCCTGCAAAGACTCCACTGAGTCCCGCTGGCTTGGCTCCGCTGTGGCAGGGCAAGTCCTGCCTCGTGTCCCGCCAGTCGCTATGGCTCGGCCAGGGGAAAGGCCAAGCCAGCCGTCCCTGCCCCAAGAAATTACATTTGCCTGCTCCAAACCCAAACTTACACGCTGTTCTCTGGGCCCTGCCGTGCTTCGGTGAGTTCCCTCGTGCCCCGGCTCCAGCAGGAACAGGAACCAGAAGTGGCTAAGGGCTGCAGGGAAGGCCGTTCCTGGGAGCCATTCAGCTCCGTCCTGCGAAGTGCCGGCAGTGTGGAGAGATGGGTGCACTCCGAGACTGGTCCATCGCACCTCCCGCCTCGCTCAGTGTCATTGGCACGAGGCACCGCAGGCCCGGGCTGCAGAGCAGCACTGCAAGCCGTTTGCTAGCTCGGGGTGCATGAAAATTGGCACCTAGAACCTCGAGGGTCAGATTCCCCAGTCCCACGCTGTGCACAGGCCCCTCCACACTCGCCAGCCTGAGCTGGGAGCATTTTGCACTTTGTGCACTGGTGTAAATGACCACACATGGCCCAGGCCCTGACAGGGTCCGTGCTACCTTGCAAATATCAGCCTAAGCCAGGCATCACTCAGCCACCGGGGAAACACGGAACATTTGCTCAGTGAAAATTGTGAATTTTTACCACAGAGGAAAAAGAAACAAGTGGCCTTCAATGACATGTTGTATTCAAGCCATACCCATGCCTCTTCGGCCAGTCAGCCTAGCGGTGCACACTCTGAGTACTTTCAGTGGGGCATTAACCTCAGACTTGGAGGTTTTTCTTTTGTCATAAAGCCCCAGCGCAGAGATTCAATAAAACTCACAGTAGCCGGAAGCTCAGTTTTCACAGCATGGTGTGGAACACGTCAGGTGTTTGTGTTTTGATGCAAAACGGACTCGCTCCCAAACTCATTTTAAGAATGACATTTCTGACTTGAAAGAAGGCCCAGAACGGGGGAAATGGCCATTTTCATTCCCTTTGCGTGTCCCTCAAAGCTTTCAAAGGGAACCGGGAGACCTGTGGCACCCTCCCTGGATAATGTGCCCCTGTGCCGCGAGAAGGCACGAGACCGTCGGAACCTCCCTCCCCTGCTGTTACGAGGCCTTTCGCTGGGCGCGACGGGGGGCAGTCGACTGCTCACTAGGGTTTCCAGGTGTCCAGTTTTGAACCAGACAGTCCGGTATTTGAGCTTTCTGTCTGGGAAACAAACTGAGGAAATACGGGACATAGAAATGTCGGGTATTTTCTAATTAAGTAAGTTTTTATTATTATCAGGAGTATCAGGACGTAGTTGGGAACTGCCTGGCCGGTAGACGCGCTCACGCTGCGTAAGTCACACTGCCTGAGTGTGTCTACCAGCCAGGCAGTACGCAGCTACGCCGTAGAGAGGAGGGGAATGGGCTGGGGTGGGATGGAATCCCCGGGGCCAGACTCGCCCATGTGACCTGCCGGGACCGTGCACAGGACGGGCAGCACCCCAGGATCTGTGTGCACCCGGGCCAGCCCCGCTCCCCGCCGGCCGGTTCCCCCTGTGGCCAGCCCTGATCCCCCAACCCCGTCCTGGCCAGTCCCACTCCCCTGCGGTCGGTTCCTCCCTGGCCAGCCCCACTCCCCCCAACCCCCTTCCGGCCAGCCCTGCTTCCTGCCAGCCGGTCCCTCCCCCCCCGATCTCCCCTAGCCAGCCCCGCTCCCCCCAACGCCCTCCCGGCCGGTCCCCCCCCCCACCCCCCTCTGAGATCAAGTGTGTCCGGTATGCTTTTTAAACCATCTGATAACCCTACTGCTCGCACTCTGTATCAGAGGTGGCAAGCGGGGGAGCAGAAGCCAGTGATGGGGGCAGTCAGCTTAAAAGCTGGTTCCCCCCAGCATCGTCTTGGCCCGCCCCCTCACTGCTGCCCCTATCAGAGGCAGCGGGGGGGAGGGGTCCTGCCACAAAGCAGCCCCTGTGCAGGAGGGCAGAGTGCGTGTAAAAGGCAGCAGGACCGGGGGGGGGGGGCGAGGGACAGGCTGCCACTGCCTTTCAAATTGCAGAGCTGCAGCGGGGTTCGGTCCCACCCCGGGGCAAGCCAGGACTGAGCCGGCTGCCTATCGACTACTCGATTAGTTAAATACCCACCTCTCGACTCCCCTGGTGCGTGCTGCAGTTCTCCCTGCTGACTGCCGCTAGGGCCGGTCGCTTCTTCGGGACCATCCAGAGCTGCTGGGAGACGGTAACACCCCCCCCCAGGCCTGGGTTTCATGGGCCGCTCTGAACACAGCTGGGCGCCAAAGGGGAGATGCTGGGGGGGAGCCCGGGGCTCGCATTCTGGCTCCCCCTCTGCTGCCAGCCTCTAAGCCCAGGGCAGCTTCCTCTGGCCTGTGGGAGAAGCTCCTGGCTTGGCAGGCAGCGGTTCTGCCCCAGCCATGGGGCAGCCAGCCAGCCCTTCGGATCCTGCCAGTCCCAGCCAGGGCTTGGGGGGACCCTGGGAAGGGTGCAACAGGAACTGGTGTGAGTCTGGGAGCCCCCAGGCCCGGTTCAGACTCCCCTGTCGGTTCATCACAGCCCGGCCGTGGCTCTGCCACGCACACAGGGCCACGGCCCTGCTTCTGACCCAGGGTGCTCCCCCTCATGCGCTGCCCCCAGGGCCAACCCTCCTGCCACCCTCCCCCCGCTGGGCACCCTGTACCCGACCTCTCCCGACAGCTGGCGCAGCAACTCTTCCTCCCTAGGGGGCCGGCCTCAAGCCTGCCGCCGGCCAGTCTGTGCTGAGGGAAGGGGGTTTAGAGGTTGGGGCGCTTGCCTGGGGAAGGGTCCCTGGAGCTGCCACTGCTGACCCGGCTGCAGCTACCAGGCTGGGAGAGGGGCTGAGAGACCCGGGGGGGGGGGGGGAGGAACTGAATGAGGAGGAAGGGCCTGTGGACTGATACGAGGGGGCTGAACTGAGGGGGCGGGGGAGTCCAGGGGTTCAAAGAAGGTGAGACGCTTCAGGGGCTGCAGAAGGAAAGAGCAGTGAAACGAACGCTGACTAAAGTTCAGTTATTTGGAGAATTAATTCTGAGCTCTTCGAAAAACCTCCAGAACGCATTGCAATTACTGGGTCCTGGGTAGACGTGGTTAGTAAGTAACACAAAGAAAGGAAGAAGAATGATTGAAAATGGTTTCTGAAATACTTTGAATGTGACTGCATTGATTATTTAAAAATAATATTTAGGGTTATTAATGTAATTACTGCAATGAAATATAGAAAGCTCAGAAAGGCAGTTGATAGTGTAAAGATCTTCTTGCCTGTAAAGATCTGTGCAGCTTGCATAAATCTTTATTGAGAAATAATTGGAAAACTTGATACGTAGAGAGAGTGATTTGTGTTTGTTGCACGTTCATTGTTCATTTTCCAGCTCCATTTTGCAGATCTCACGCTGTATCTTTCTAAATACATATGAAATAGGGTTTTCTGCAGTATTTTAAATTGATCACATTATAGAGCTTTCCACTGAGTGTTTATGTGCAGAGCCCTGAAAATACGCAGGCATCCGCTTTGTACCTGTGGCTAGCTGCATCCAGGGATGTCCCTGTGGGTATCCCCCGCACATTTTTAGGTATACAAATGGGGATGCGGATACACATTTCGTATCTGCACAGGGCTCTACCCATGTTAAAGCTTGTCACATGAACGTAATACGTCTTCCTCCTTTCCCAACTAGCACGTGCCTGCCCCATCCCATCTCGCCATTTCCCCAGGGACAGCTTTGAGGGGACATCCAGACAGGCACTGCTGGAAGAGGGGAGTTAAAGAGGGTTTGACAGTGTTTGTAAATCTCAATATTTGTGGGCCAATCTCATGGTTTTTAATGATTGTTGCTCTCTTGCAGTCAGCAACGCTGCACACGGACTGTGCCCATTTCGCAGCATTTGCACGACAGTTCCTGTGTCACAGGGGTGGCACTAGCAATGCTGTACGTGTCCCTAGCTATGGTTGGTACGCAGGGTAGAGGAGCCTTTCACTAGGGAGCTGCAGGAGCTTGCATTCAAAGCTACCTAGGGAAGGCCCCTGTGGGATTTGCTTGCCAGCCTGTAGGGAATCGCTGACGTTCGTGCTGCACCTCGTCCTTTCGAAGCACTGGACTAGCGCAGTGTAACTGCCCCTCCACCCACCCCGTCGGGGGGAGGGGGTTATGGGCTGCATATTTGGTTGACTGATCCTCATTAGAAATGGGGACACTTGCATGCAGAGTTGCCAGCCCCGAGTTTTCAAACCACAGAACCATGGGGCTTAGCAGGGACCGCCAGGGCCGTCCAGTCTAACCTGCTGAGACGCAGGGTTTGCCGTGCCTGAACCAGCCGCGCCAGGCGGCTCCAGCCTCCCTCTGGAAACCTCCAGTGAAGGAGCCTCCCCAACCTCCCTGGCATCGTGCCATTGTCCCACGGCTCTGACAGGCGAGTCCATTGAAATCTGCTGTGCGGCAGTGTGAACCCACCGCCTCGCGTCCTGCCCACTGCGCCGGAGAGAACTGTTCTCCAGCTCGCAGGCAGCCGCTCCAGTCCTTGAAGCCTGCATCATGGCCCCCCCTCGTCTGTCTTCCAACCCCCCTCCCCGCTCCTTGAGCCCCTGCGCCCATGGCTGCACCCCTCCCCTCTGAGCACCTCTGCCACTCGCCTCCGGCTCCTTTCCAGTGTCCCTGCGTCAGTGACCAGGTCTGGGCACCTTCCTCCCGCGGAGGCCTAACCGCACCGAGCAGAGCAGCTCTCCCGCTGCCGGGGCTTGCACCTCTGCTAATGCCACCCAAATGCACGTGCTGGTTTCCCCCCAGCATGGAGGGGCTGACACCTGCTGAGGGGGAGGGGGGATCCGGCACCACCCCCAGAGCCTTCTCAGCAGAGGGGCTGCCAAGCCAGGGCCCGTCCTGTACTGGTGCATTTCGCTTTTCTGCCTGGGGCAGCCCCAGCATGTGTGTCCAATTTCCGTGCTGTCTAGAGCCCAGCTCTGCAGGGTATCAGGGCCCTCTGGACTTCAGCTCCCTCTCGAAGCCTGGCTGAGCTCCATGTCCGCACAGTCCCCCAGCCGCCAGAGCAGGTATCAGAGATGAAAATCGAGTCGGTTTGGCCAGTTTTTTCTTGGTAGAGCCACGCTGGCTGTGAGCGAGCGAGCGACCCCCCTCCCATGGGAGTCGCGCAGTGAGGGGGTCAGACGTTGCTCTGGCAGCTGCCCGGGTGGGGCAGGCCGGCTGGCTGGTCTGTAGATCCTGACTCACTACGTTAGCCCTTCGCCAGGCTTCGGGAACCGCTCCTCGTGCACGCGTTGGCCAACATCTGACCAGTGGTTCTGAGATTTCCGCCACTCCATCCTGAGGTGAACAGCACCTGGTGGCCCTGCTGATTTGCACTCTCTCCACGGTCAGCACTGCCGTGTTCCCTGCAGCTGGGCACTGTGCGGCCCTCAGGAGACATGCCAGTCACCCAGCTGGCTAGCAGAACGCCCACGGCGAGGGCTGTGTTTCTCCTGGTGGTGCACATTCACACACGCCTCAGTGCACACAACAAAACGTATTCTGCACGTGGATTAGAGGGAACATTGGTCAGACGGTCTCTGACGTGCTCTTGGCTTATCCCAGTCTGCATCCCGCCCCCTTCGTTGCCTGCGGCAAGGTCGTTAGCTGTCTGCCCACATCCTATTTTTGTGAGAAGACTGAAGCAAAGTGGGCACAGAGCAGCTCTGCCTTCCTGCCGTGTTCCCTTACCCGTTCTCCTTCTGCCCTGAGCGAGGGGCCCTCGCCATCCCCAATCTCTCTGGTTTGTAGAAGCCTCTCTGGGGTCCATAACATCTCCTGCCAGCTGATTCCTTCCTCGCCGTGGCCTTCCCGCCGTGGCCTTCCCAGTGTGGTCCCTGCACACGCGCTATCCCTGTGTCTGCTGTGCTGGGGACAAGTCCCTCCTGCAGGTGTCCCGGGGGGGGGGGGCAGGTTTCCATAGCTAAAACGCTCCTGGGGCTCTTCTCTCTCCTCTGCATTAGAACAGCTTGATGCTGAGCCTCCTGTGGGCAGGGGGTGGGAGGCATTGCCACGGGCTGCAGCCCACGGGCAGTGTCCTCACCATTTTCTATTGACCGCAGGGCAGAGACCCCTCCCCAGGAGCCATGGGGACGAGCCAGCTGCTGGGCGGAGTGAGTGGCTGGACCTGGGGGGCCACACCGGGAGGGGAGTGCGCGGGGGCAGCAGGCGGGCTGGGGGATATTCCTGGGGCCCATAGAACTCGCCCCCCATGTTCACAGACTGTGTCTTCCAGTTCATCCTGCTTGTTCTCATACTCCTGGCTGCAGGCTCCAGCATCAAGTTGTTCTGCAAACTCCACGGCTGCTTTTCTTGCCTTCTGAAAGCAGCTGTGACGTCCAGCCCCTTCTCCGGAAATCAGCCCTTTCCCTTTGTCCGCCGTACCTGAGCCTGGACGTGCATGGGCTGGATCTTGGTCCCCATCCCCTACAGAACCTATTGAGAGCGCCTCTCATCGCCTCACTGTGAGTCAGGCCTGGCAAAAATTATGAAATCGGCTTAAAAATCATGAGGGCTTTTAAAGACACCACGTTTGGTGACCTTCTTCCTTGCCCCGGAACCGGAGCCTTCGGGGGGCAGACACCGTCTCTGGGAACGTAACTTCGACTGTTCAGCGCATCAGCTGACCCCAGGGGCTGGGCTGCCAGGAAAACATCACCTGCTGGAGGCTTTGCCATGAAGTTGCACGGGTCAGTGACGTGGCTTGATCCGGAGGAGTGAAACTGCCACAGCAGGGCAGGCTCTGGAGCCAGGGAGCAGACTCCTGGCTCTCCAGAATGCATGTGGTGGAGCATCAAGGCCGCCGGCAGCCCCTCGCATGACAACGGGGGCAGGGGAGAAGGATCTGAGCCAGCACAAATTCACCAGCGTCCGTAGCAGTCAGCGTCCAGCAGGCAACAAGCCTGGGATGGGGACCGGGGGAGGATCAGGAAGCGTGTTTGGTGTTCAGGCCACCCACCTAGTTTGCCGACTGCCTGTGCAGGGCCCCCCCCCCGGGGACACCACCGCCAGCCCCTGCAGGCCAAGACCTGCCCCGCTGTCTGCCCCAAGGAAGGGGTGTCTCAGGGGAGCAGCGTGGCCTGGACGGGGGTGCCAGAGACCTGGATTCGCTGCCTGCTTGGGCTGCAGGGGGAGGCTGGGACAGCCCCTCTCTATGCCACTCAGCTGTGAGATGGGCGCTGCCCTCGCCACAGCTGTCTGTGCGCCTTCCCCGGAGGAAAGAGCAGCCCCGCCCCTGGCCTCCTGCGCTGAACACTCCTGAGAGTGGTGTGAACCCGGCCCGTCTTGCGCCGCTTTTCGTTGCCCTTTTCCCTCGCCCCCGGCGCACCAGGGTCATTTTCGAGCTTTTCTCTGCAAGCCCCCGGGCAGAAACCAACCTTTTCGAAGCCAGCAGAAGCCGAGGCTCCATGTTCCCATGAGGCCGGGGGCCAAGCCTGCGAGCGGAAGCAGACAGCGCCAGGCGTGTGATGAGTCGGGGGCTGGGGACCCGGCAGCGGGTAACTCCAGGCCACGCAGCATTAGCACGGGGAGCACCGGGCATTCGTTGCCTCTTTGCACCTCCAGCAAGTCCGGGCAGACCTGTCGTCAGCCAGCAGCCGCCACGGCCGGGCCAGAGCGTTAACCGCTGGTGTTTGCAGGCGCTGGCTGGTCACTGAATAACACTGCGGGGCGGCACAACAAGCCGAGGGCCCTGGCTCGGGGCAGCAGGGATGGTTTCTCCTGCAAGCTGCTCTGCACGTGAGCCAGGTGCCTCGCAAAGGGCCAGGGCCAAGGCACCGGCAGGACGCAGCTGGGTCGCCAGTGATGTGCCCGGCACAGCAAGCCCTCGCTCCGGGGCAGTTAGCCCATGTGCCTGACTCGAAGGCCTCCTGGATAAACCACCAGCCAGGCAGCCTTCTGGGGCTCCGAGGAGCAACCAACGCGCAGAAGCCGCTGGCGCCCAGGCCGGCGTGCTCGTTCTCCCAGAGGTGGCAGCAGCAGGCCCAGGCCGGGGCGGGGGGGGGGGGGCAAAGCCCCTCGCCGCCCTGCTCTGCGCTGTGCTGGGGGGGGGGTGTGCAGAAGGGGGCACCTGCCCCCGAATGAAGCGCTCCACAGCCAATGGCTCAGCCCCTCTCCTGGGGGGGCAGACTTGGCGGGGAGGAACGGCCTCGCACGGCAGGGCGGGACACAGGGAACCCAGGCTTCATTTGCAACTTCAAATGCCTACATTAGCCTCCCTAGTTGGAACTAGGAGGCTAGTGTAGACATACCTCTTCCGCGAAAAGAAGCAGAAGAGCAAACGTGTTCCCTGGACGCAGCGGGTCCAGACGTAGCCCCAGTGGGCCCACAACTGTGCTTAGCGTGAGCATCCCAGGGCCTGACTCACCTTCACCTGCTTTGGCTCCTGTAATTGCCTGGCACTGTGGCCTGCTTTAGAAAAGAAATAATCATGGAATAAATGAGAAACAACAATGCAGGGAAACCCTTCGGCCCAGAAAATGCTCGTTCATACAAACACGTGTGTAAACACACACGCACACACATGCACGCGTGTGCACATACACGCATGCACGCATGCATGCACACATGCGTGCACACATGCATGCACACATGCACACACACGCATGCACACACACACAATTTCCACCTTATCTTTGCGGGTCACTGCTGCTACTGAAGCTGGGCCTCCTATAGTCTCCCGCAGAGGCGTGAGTGTTACACAAAGTCTCGGCGCTTGCCCCTGGAGGGGCGGATGGGCAGAGCAAGGGAGATTAGGCCCTGGGCCCTGTGGCCGAGGGAGCAAACCCCACCCCATCCTTTGTGCAGGTGGAAGGCCTTGGGAGGGCAGAGCTTGCGTTTCAGAGGTTGCTGCCATCAGTCCAGGGTCCCTGTCACACAGCCCGTTAATTGTTCTGATTATTTGTATCCTCTGTCAGCTTCCAGTCTCCCCAGGCAAGGTGCCATCCCTGCTTTCGGCTCCAGCCTGTCTTTTCTCCCCAGGGCATGTACCTGACTGATTGGGTTGCGCTGTGTGAATGTCAAGGCGGGAGGCGTCAGCCAGGCAAAGCCCAGGCCTCTGACTACAGCAGCGCTGCAGCCCTGGCAAGAGGCAGCCAGGGGCAGCCAGGTGGAAAATCACTCCCAGGCTGAGCAGAGCATCTTCAAGGTCAGGTCTACACTGGCCCAGGCCGGAGATCTGGGTCTGAGCTAGCTGCTCTTCTTGGGATGCTGCAGCGGGCAGCTGACTGCTTGACCAGGAGCAGGAGCGTTGCTGGCAGATCTGGGGAAGTGATTGTTCCCCTTTATTCGGCTCTGGGAAGGCCACATTTGGAGTGTTGTGTCCAGTTCTGGGCCCCCCACTATAGAAAGGATGTGGATGCATTTGAGGGTCCAGAGGAGGGCGACAAAAATGATTAGGGGGCTGGAGCGTATGACCTATGAGGAGAGGCTGAGGGATTTGGGTTTGTTTCCAGAAGAGAAGAGTGAAGGGGGATTGAGAGCAGCCTTCAACTTCCTGAAGGGAGGTTCCAAAGAGGCTGGAGAGAGGCTGTTCTCAGTGGGGGCAGGTGGCAGAACAAGGAGCAATGGTCTCAAGTCACAGTGGGGGGGTCTAGGTTGGATATTAGGAAAAACTATTTCACTGGGGGGGGGTGAAGAACTGGAATGGGCTACCTAGGGAGGGGGTGGAATCTCCATCCCAAGAGGTTTTTAAGTCCCAGCTTGACAAAGCCCTGGCTGGGATGGTTTAGTTGGGATTGGTCCTGCTTTGAGCAGGGGCTGGACTCGATGACTCCTGAGGTCTCTTCCAGCCTTAGGGTTCTATGGTTCTATGACATCTGTAGATTGTTCCTCAGAAAGAATAATCACCAGAGCAAATTCTACAGATGGCGGATGCACCTAACTTCAGCAAAGTCAGAATTTTACTCCTGGACTCAGCACTGGCAGTGCAGTGTGGTTCTTAAGACAAATGGTTTGAACTGGTGCTGGCTAAATAGCAAACAAACTCATTCCTGGGATTTTAAATGAGACAGAAGCTTTGAGTCTGGTCCCCTCTGATGGGAGGGGTTAAGTTATTTGCAGTCCATCAGCAGATCTGATGCTCAGTTTTTGATAAAATCTTTTTGCAAGAAATTCTAGTCTTTTTTCAAAACAAAAATGTTCACAAAAAGCTTTGGATATTTTTTGCATTTTTCTGCTTTTTCATTACAACAAAAATTTTTGAAATTTTTTAATTTTGATGGGTGACTGGGCAGGGCCTCCTCATCTATCCCCCTTTCTTTTCCTTCCCTTTTTGGCTACTGATGGTATGTCTACACTACAGAGTAGTGTCCACACTGCAATCACGTTCTTCCCAAGCAAATCGAAAGAACAGAGGGGTTTTTCGGCATTGGTAATCCTCATTCTATGAGGAAGAAGCCTTTTTGTGAAAGAGCTCTTTAGGCAAAAGGTGTGTGTGGCCGGGGAAGAGGGAGTTCTTTCGGAAGAAGAGGGAAGAGGAGAAAGCACAGGTGCCCTGGTGGCCGCTCCGCCCGTAGCAATCACAGCTGACATGTGAGATAGCGTCCATTCGGTGTGGACACTCTCTTTCAAAAAAGCAGATCGCTGTTTCGAAGCGCTTTGGCAGTGTGGATGCTCTCTGTCGGAAGACGTTTTTCTAGAAGATCTCTTCCGATAAAAGCTTCTTCTGAAAGAAGCCTGAAGTCTAGACGTAGCCAGAACATAGTGAATACATAAATACAATAACTAAATAAAACCTGAATGGTGCCCAGATTTCAGTTCTGCCCCCACCCTGCCCCAATTTTTTCAGTTTTCTCTTTTTCCCATTGTTACTCGATAGCTTTGCACAAATATTTGACGTTAGGAAAAAGTCAAGAGCAACAAAAGGAAAAGGAGAAAAAAGAGGAAGGTAAAGAACTTCTCCAGACTTCCCTGACCAATGCCGAACATCAGTGTTCCCTCTAATCTTTTCCATCCATGTGTGGAATAATTTTGTATGCACATGGAGGGATGTGCATGTAGAAACACAAACAGAGCTGCGGGCGCTCTGCCAATCACTTGGGGGGCGTTTGAACCTCTCCGAGCGGCCGCACAAGTGCCCAGCTTACAGGGAGCGCTGCTGGACATCACTCATCCCATTGCAAGGAGAGGCAAAAAGGAAAAACAAAAACAACCCCCCAAAAGCATAAAAAGACAAAGAACAAAAACAATCCTCAACATCTTTCACAGAGGATGTAACCCCCCCCCCTCACCCCCTGTTCCAGAATGAGAACAGCTTTGAGATTTTGAACTTTATGTGCAAACATTTCTAGAAATCCACCCCTGAGCGTTCAGGCAGCTGCCTGGAAGTGTCTGCGAGCCCCATGTGTGCCGTTACTCACGGCAGGGCGTTTGCTCCTCAGGCCACGCTGAGCCTTGTACAGTCCCTGGCAGCTCTCTGGTTTGCTCCTGGAGGGGCCCAGCATGTGACCATGTCGCCACCTCTCAGGAATGAGTCTAAAGCCTGCACTGGGCTCAGCCCTCCTGAGAGAGATGGAGGGAGGGATGGATGGGTGGATGGAAATTCTCCAGCCCCGTTAACTGATGGCAACAGGATTCTTGTGGCCCTGTCCCTTTCTCCAAGGATCTGCCCCTGCTCTGACTCTCAAGGTCCCTTCTCCTTCTCTGCCCCTTCCGCCCCCGCCCCCCGGTTGCTCACTGGATCATTTCGAGTAGCAGGTGGCCCCGGCTGAGCAGGTTAATGACCCAGCACCTCCCCCGCCCCATGGTAACTGGACTTTCTGGCCCCAAGCAGCGTCTGGTGGCCCCACCTGGCCCCTGGGCACAAGGTGTGTCCAGGCAAAGCCCGTCCCAGAGGGTGGCCCCCATGGGCTCCTTTCTCACTCCCATTGCCTCTGGTGTGCCTGTGACCCAGTGCGGGAGAACTGACAAAGCCACGTGACTCCTCCCCACCCACCCAGCACCAGCCGTGAGCAAACCGAGAAAGTGACCAGTCCTCAGACCACCCCGAGCCTGAGGCTTACCGGGCCAGGCCCTTTGGCCGATGCCTGCAACCAGCCAACGTCTTCACAGAGCTCAGGAGCCGATACCAGCCTGGAGCCAACCAGGAGAAGGGCCAGACTGATGCTTAACGTCACGGCCGTCTGCATACCAGCAGCTTAACTCGCGTGAGCCGGGTCTTGCTGGCTTTCACAGGACTGTTACTCTGGAGAACGCTCGAGTGTGATCATATTTGCAGGATCAGGACCAGAGGTTTGACCGGCTCCAGTGAAGACATTTTCCTTTTCCTTTACTAGAAGCTGAGTAAGAGAGACAAATCGCTGTCCTCACGCGTGCCCACTGTGTGTGTTTTTGCTGACAAATGGCACTCCATGTGTGGGTATTAGAAACTAATTATTTCCCCGTATCTGGAGTGATGATCTCAGAAATAGAGTTTCCGAACCGTTCTAGAGTAATGATCAGATTATTTTGGGATGACAAAGTTCCCCGGGAGAGTCAGAAGGATAATTCATTGGCATTTGATCGAATCTAAAAAGCATTGGATTCAGAAACGGATGGAGGGGATCCCAGGTAGTTCATATAAATCAGCCACACTTGTTATTTCTAAGTAGATGTAATTCAGACAGGCTGACGCTACAGTATTTCTTGGGGCAGAATGACTGAAGGGAGCTCAGGAATCTGAAATATGGTTGATGAGAAATTATCTTGGAAGCAGCATATTCACTTTATTGAGAAGAGCAGTAAGGGGCCCATCAATCTTCCGAAGAGCATTCCAGGTGCTTTTATGACTCGGGCATGGGATTTATAGCATATTTTCAGAAAAAATATAATTTAAAAGGACACTGTCAAGTACTTTTTATGGCTTTTATTTATTTTTTAATCTCCATTGTTTGCAAAACGCTCCTCGGCGCTGGAAAAGGCATTTCTGCCCCGCTCATCTCAGAGACGATTGGTTTATTTCTCCCCTGCGTTTCCACTAGCGCCAGAGTCAATGTGGCTCGGGCACTAGCTCGGGGAACGGCTGGACCCCACGAAACCAGCTCCCACCTCTGGTGTTTCCCATTCAGGCTGGGATCCAGGGGGCTCACTCTCCCCACTTCCTAAGAGGAATGATTGTGTGTTTCCTGGCGAGGAGCAGGGGCGGCAGCCAGCCCTGCATCACCGCAGGTCTGGTTTCATGGGGAGTGTCTCTGAAATCCAGGCAACGGCTTGAAACGTGGGAGACCAGGGGCAAGTCCCCATTCTCCGTCAGCTCCGCGTGTGCGCACAGGGCTGCCAGCTCACTGCCAGGCCAGTGGAGACGACAGCCCAGCCCTGCGCCCACGGGCTGCGAGGCTACACGCACAGAGAACTGGGATCCTGCCAAGAGGGGGCTAGAAGTCCCTAGCATACGGAGCTGGTCTCCCTCACTTCTGTCGACCCGCTGCCCGTACAACACCCAGGGCAGAGCCCTCTGGCCTGAGCACTTTTCAGAAGTGGCCCCAGCACAACACACACAGACACGGCTGCAGCTGGCTTTAGCCACCCAGAAAGGGGCATCGCTGGCTGCCCGGGGCGGGGATACATCGTCTTCCAGAAACCGTGAGTGGAGGGCCAGGCGTCCCCGGGCGCAACGCCGCTCAGTCCAGGGGCGTTAGGCCAGGGGTGGCTGGGACCCCGTACCGGGGAGGAAGGTGTCACTGCACCAAAGGCGGGAGGACGAGGGGCCTGCGCAGGCAAAAGTCACAGGGAGGCCCCCAAATCAGGAGAGTGGGCAAAAGTCCTTTTAGGTTCGTTTTATTTTGCCTTCTTGTTTCCCCAGTGGCCCCTCCCGTTTCTCTTGCCCCGGCAAGGTGGTTTGCCCAGCTCAGAGAGGGCCGTGGAGGAGTCAGCCCAGGCTCTCCTTGGCCCATGGACCAGCCCCTCCCTGGGCCGGCCCGGGCCGTGCAGAGTGCTGTGCAGATTGTAGCTGGCCTTGCGGGCGCCACAGAGAGGGGAGGGCTGTCTGGGCATGGACACTGGGGGACAGGATGGCCTATGTCATGGCTCTCAGGTTGTGCCCACACTTGGCCTGTCGGTCCCCAGGCGGGATCCCCCTCTCCAGTGCCGCAGCCCCTTCTCGGGGAGCCCCTCCAGCCCAGCGGCAGTGAGACAGCCCTTTCCCAGGGGGGCCACTCCAGTGCGGCGACCCTCTCTTGGGGGGCCCACTCTCACCCGGGGGTCTGTCCTTCCGCCTCTGGGACGGCGCCTCTCAGGGCCTTCGGCACGGTTGGGCCTACCGAACAGGGCTGCCCTGTTCCCTCGGGACCCCCGGGGCCTCCCCTCCCAGAGGGGACAGCACAGCCCTGTTCCCCAGCCCGAGCGACTCCCAGCCAGCACCCAGCAGGAGGGTTTACTGAGACTGGCCCCCCCGGCCCCACCCGTCTGAGTCTCCCCTGAAGCCCGGAGGCTCTGCCTGCTTTGCTTTCTGTCCTGATCATCCCCCGTCTGCCAGCCGAGCCTCCAATACCCCCAGCAACAGCCCCTCCCCGGCCAGTGTCTCTCTCCAGGTAACAGGGTCCCCTGGCCCCCCTCTTCACCGCTCCCCTCTCTCCCGTCCAATGTTCTCCCCTTGCTGGGACCAGCTGGGCTGGGCACCGGGGGTCCCCCTCTGTGCCCCATTGTCTGTCATCTAGCCAGAGCCGGCCATGTCCTCTGAGCAGGGTCTGCCCGGCACCAGGGCACCAGTCGCCGGCCTGCTGATATGTTCCTGAGAGATTAAATCAAACCCCCTGCAGACCCCAACTCCATCTTCCTCTTTCCTCCCCCCGGAGCCCTGCACTAGCCAGAAGAGCCTTCGCCAGGGACACCTAATTGGTTCCCGAACGCGGCTTCTTCTTCTCAGCAGCTCCCGTCCCTTCCCCCTTCGAAATCTCCCTTGTCTCGCCGAAAGTGTCTCCACCGCTTATTGGCCTTGCAGCTGCTTTATGAAAAGTGATAAGAGGAGAAGAGAAGCCAGCGAACAAAAACAGGCTACTTCGGATGCAAGACCTCGCAGCCGCAGGCACCAGCCGTGCCAGGGAGCCCCGGGAAGGAGAAAGGGAGAGCTTTCTTGTGCAAGAGCGTCTGCAGTGTGTGGTGTGGACACACTTTTGCACAAGAAGTTTTTGCGCAAGAACTCTTCCGCAAAAGACTTCTTGTGCAAAAACTCTATAGTGTAGATGAAGCCTTGGAGTGTTGTGTCAGTTCTGGGCACCACATTTCAAGAAAGGTATGGAGAAATTGGAAGAGGTCCAGAGAAGAGCAACAAAAATGATGAAAGGCCTAGAAAACACGAGCTAGGAGGGAAGAGCGAAAGAATTGGGCTTGTTTAGTCTGGAAAAGAGAAGACTGAGAGGGGACATGATGCAGTTTTCAAGTATCTAAAAGGGTGTTATTAGGAGGAGGGAGAAAAATTGTTCCCCTTGGCCTCTGAGGATAGAATCATAGAATCATAGAATACTAGGACTGGAAGGGACCTCGAGAGGTCATCGAGTCCAGTCCCCTGGTACTGTCTAGACCATCCCTGATAGATGTCTGTCTAACCTACGCTTAAATATCTCCAGTGGCGGAGATTCCACAACCTCCCGAGGCAATTTATTCCAGTGTTTAACCACCCTGACAGTTAGGAACTTTTTCCTAACGTCCAACCTAAACCTCCATTGCTGCAGTTTAAGCCCATTGCTTCTTGTTCTATCCTCAGAGGCCAAGAACATTTTTTCTCCCTCCTCTTTGTGACACCCTTTTAGATACCTGAAAACTGCTATCCTGTCCCCTCTCACTCTTCTCTTTTCCAAATTAAACAAGCCCAATTCTTTCAGTCTTCTTTCATAGCTCATGTTCTCTAGACTTTTAATCATTCTTATTGCTCTTCTCTGGACCCTCTCCAGTTTCTCCACATCTTTCTTGAAATGTGGTGCCCAGAACTGGACACAATACTCCAACTGAGGCCTAATCAGCGCAGAGTAGAGTGGAAGAATGACTTCTCGTGTCTTGCTCACAACACACCTGTTAATGCATCCTAGAATCATGTTTGCTTTTTTTGCAACAGCGTCACGCTGTTGACTCATATTTAGCTTGTGGTCCACTATAACCCCTAGATCCCTTTCTGCCGTACTCCTTCCTAGACAGTCGCTTCCCATTCTGTATGTGTGAAACAGATTGTGCCTTCCTAAGTGGAGCACTTTGCGTTTGTCCTTATTAAACTTCATCCTGTTTATCTCAGACTATTTCTCCAATTTGTCCAGATCATTTTGAATTATGACCCTATCCTCCAGAGCAGTCGCAACCCCTCCCAGCTTGGTATTATCTGCAAACTTAATAAGTGTACTCTCTATCGTTGATGAGGATATTGAAAAGAACTGGTCCTGAAACAGACCCCTGCGGAACCCCAGTTGTTATACCTTTCCAGCACAATTGTGAACCGTTAATAACTACTCTCTGACGGCTTATCTAGACTAGACTAAAGTGTCGAAAGAGGATATGCAAATTTCACAGGAATTTGCATATCTTCTTCTGATCTCACTTTTGAAAGCAGAGCTTTCAAAAGTAAAAGTAGTTTAGATGCAGCTTTTTCGGCAAACCCCTCCCTTTGTCGAAAAGCCGCGTAAACCTCTTTTTTTGAGGAAGAGTGGCTTTGCATATCCTCTTTCAACACTTTAGTGTAGTCTAGATAAGCCCCTTCAACAGTTATCCAGCCAGTTATGCACCCACCTTATAGTAGCCCCAACTAAGTTGTATTTGCCTACTTTATTAATAAGAATATCATGCGAGACCGTATCAAACGCCTTACTAAAGTGTAGGTATACCACGTCCACCGCTTCTCCCTTATCCACAAAACTCGCTATCCTATCAAAGAAAGCTATCAGATTGGTTTGACATGATTTGTTCTTTACAAATCCATGCTGGCTGTTGCCTATCACCTTATTATCATCCAAATGTTTGCAGATGATTTCCTTAATTACTTGCTCCATTACACTGCTCCACAGACAAAATGCTTCTGAAATAAATGTAGTCAAACTTTACTAATTCTGGGTCACTGAGAACGAAAATGATGCTTAAAATTGTTGATTGGCTCTAGTTTTCAAGATTTGCTATTGGGTCAGTATATACGACCCTTGACTTGGGAATGGCGGAGGATAAGTGAGTTATAAAGGGAAGGGATCTCAATTTAAACCAGAAATGACTAAAATACATCTTTGACTGGATCTATGAATAAATCTATGACTGGGTTTGGACAGTACTTGCTTTTTAGGCAAAACAATGAATGATGCAATCTGAAGCTGGTATTGCGTCATACGTGATATGAATTGCATCATGTTATTCCTAGAAGTCATGGATGATGCAATCATAACGAAGCTTACATCACTCTGCTGAACAAATTGCCCTATATCAGCTCTAGAAATCATACAGTGTCGTGCTCTCTTATTTGTCAGTGTTTGATTTTGCAAAGGGACACATTTCTGTTTAGCCAAAGTGAGCAGAGATGCCTCGTACTTGTGTGAACAGTGCAGATAGCTTCTGCTATGTTTGTGATGAAGTGACTTTTGCATCACAAAAGCGCAGTATAACCACTATGGTTAAGAAAGCCTATCACCTTTATTTTGGCTGCAAAATTGGAGATCAGGACAAGAGGTGGGCCCCACACATATGCTGCAACACTTGTGCAACAAATCTTCACCAGTGGTTGAACAGGAAAAGGAAATCTATGCCTTTTGCAGTGCCAATGATTTGGAGAGAGCCAACAGATCATACCAGCAATTGTTACTTCTGCATGGTGCCTCCAGTTGGGAAAGGTGTGTCAAAGAAGAAAAAGTGGACTGTGCGTTATCCAAACATTGCATCAGCTATACGCCCAGTACCCCACGGAGAAGGACTGCCGGTTCCTGATGCACCAGAATCATTCTCACTTGAGTCAGACGAGGAAGAGGAAGAGGATGAAACTTCTGGTCCTGAACCATCAATGTCACAGGACCCACATTTTCTCCCATCCTCCTCCTCTGAACCACACCTCATAACACAAGGTGAACTGAATGACCTTGTCGGGGATTTGGAACTACCCAAGAGTAAGGCAGAGCTGTTGGGCTCCAGACTACAGCAGTGGAATCTCCTGGCAGGTGATGTTAGGGTTTCCATGTTCCATGACCATCAAAAGGATCTTGTCCCATTCTTCTTCATGGAAGGTGATCTTGTAGCCTGCAACAACATTGATGTTGCGATGGCAGCCCTCAACATCGTTCACGATCCAGATGAGTGGAGACTGTTAATTGATTCAACGAAGACGAGTCTTAAAGCTGTTTTGCTGCATAATGGCAATGTTTTGCCATCAATTCCAGTTGGTCATGCAGTCCATATGAAGGAAACCTATGACAACATGAAACAACTTTTGAGGTGCATAAACTATGACCAACATCAGTGGCAGCTTTGTGGCGATTTGAAGGTTGTTGCTCTCTTGCTTGGTCTGCAGAGTGGATACACAAAGTACTGCTGTTTTCTCTGCGAATGGGATAGTCGTGCAAGAGATTCCCACTACATCAAGATAGATTGGCCACTCCGACAGTCATTGGCGCCTGGGAGGAAAAGTGTTCGGCATCCACCACTTGTTGAATTAAGGAAGATTTTGTTACCACCCTTACACATCAAGCTGGATCTGATGAAGAACTTGGTCAAGGCCATGGACAAAACACAAGCAGCTTTCAAGTACCTCCGTGGAAAATTTCCAAGGTTAAGTGAAGCTAAGATAAAGGAAGGTGTCTTTGTTGGTCCTCAGATTTGTGAACTTCTTCGAGATGATGCATTTGACCATGCACTGCGTGGCAAGGAAAAGACGGCATGGAAAGCCTTCCAGTTAGTGGCAATAAATTTTCTCGGAAACAACAAGGCAGACAACTACAGGTTGTTGGTGGAAAACCTCCTCAAGGCATACAAAAGCTTTGGTTGCAACATGTCACAAAAGATACATTTTTTGCACTCTCATCTAGATTTTTTTCCACCGAACTGCGGAGCAGTGAGCGACGAGCACGGCGAGCGATTTCACCAGGACATTGCAACAATGGAGAAATGCTATCAGGGCAAATGGAGCCCATCAATGCTTGCAGACTGTTGCTGGACAGTGACAAGAGATGCTCCATTTAATGAATACAAGAGACAAGCCAAGAAGCGATGAGTAGACACTGAATAGGACTAAACTATGTACATAATAGTTTTTTGCCTTTTGTTTCATAATAAATTTTATTTATATAACCCTTTTGCTGATTTTTAAAGTGTTACATAAACAGGACAGGTGAAATATTATCATGTAAAGCAACCATAAACACATGAAAAGACCTTGGTTTACAGTTTATGTTTAAAACTCTACTATCTACACAATATACATAGACGTAAAATGTAAAAACTTAAATATCTTGGAAACAGTAGCCAATCAGTTGTTTTAATTGACATATTTGAATTCAGCACATCAAAATACATAATAAATAGCAGACGACTTCTAAAAAATTGTAGACCAGTGTTATCTTTCCTAGCACAGAAGTTAAACTGACTGGTCTGTAGTTTCATGGGTTGTTCTTATTTCCCTTTTTATAGATGGGCACTAGATTTGCCCTTTTTCCAGTCTTCTGGAATCTCTCCTATCTTCCATGATTATCCAAAGGTGATAACTAACAGCTCAGATATCTCCTCTATCAGCTCCTTGAGTATTCTAGGATGCATTTCATCAGGCCCTGGTGAGTTGCAGACATCTAACTTTTCTAAGTGATTTTTAACTTGTTCTTTTTTTATTTTATCTTCTAAACCTACCCCCTTCCCACTAGCATTCACGATGTTAGGCATTCCTTGATCAGACTACTCGGTGAAGACCGAAACAAAGAAGTCATTAAGCATCTCTGCCATTTCCAAGTTTCCTGTTACTGTTTCTCCCTCCTCACAGAGCAGTGGGCCTACCCTGTCCTTGGTCTTCCTCTTGCTTCTAATATATTTATAGAATGTCTTCTTGTTTCCCTTTATGCCTGTAGCTATCCCTATCCCTATAATGTCTATCACAGGACAAGAAGCAATGGACTTAAACTGCAACAAGGGAGGTTTAAGTTAGACATTAGGAAAAACTTCCTGGCTGTCTGCGTGGAATAAATTGGAATAAATTGTCTAGGGAGGTTGTGGAATCTCTATTACTGAAGATTTTTAAGAGCAGTTTAGATAGACATCTATCAGGGATGATCTAGACTCAACTTTGAAAACCCCGGGGGCCACAATGATATCCACAACACATGTCGAGGGCCGCAACTTAAGTGTGGTTGCATATAAATGCAAACAGCTTCTTTCACACTGATGGGCATGAATACAAAGATTAAGGCAAGACTACACAACACAGAGTCCCCATTTAAGTCAGTTCTGCTGATATTAATGCAATGCAACATTTACCTGATTTCCACCCATGTGCCAGCACTTTTAATGTGCAATGACAGTCCAGGAATTTAACTACTAAAACACATACGAACCCAAACCATACCACAAATCCAAACCACACCGCAGACAAATGGGCCAAGAGCTGCATGTTGAGTAGCCCTGATCTAGATGGTGCTGGGTCCTGCCGTGAAGTCAGGGGACTGGACTTGATGCCTCTTGAGGTCCCTTCTAGTTCTAGGATCCTATGGTTCTGTGAGTCTAAGGGCCTGAAAGGAGGGGTTGCCTGAATGGCATTTGACCATCTCTTTTTTAAGACGGTGGGTATCATGGAAACAAAATAATTATCCTTAGAAGATACCCAGAATCCCTGTCACTGATTTCTGCAGGAACCCGAGCTGCAAGGCCCTGAGATATGTCCCACTTGGCAGAGATGTGACAGTACTTTTCTTTGCTCCCTACAGGTGAGCAGGTTTATGTTGCAGTGAAGCAGTAGTGCCTAGCATGTATTTTGTTTCTTGTTTTCCTTAACCTGGTCTTGCTCAAATGATGACAGCAGAGCTCTGGAGCTGGTAGTATCAATTAACCAAGCAGCCTGGGAACTGTCCTTCTATCAAATCGCTGTAGCTGAAACACTTTCTCTGCAGGCCCATGGGTTCGTTCATTTCTGTTGGCTTTTATCTCGTAACTGATCCATCTTCCTGCATTTCATACAGTGCCACTGGAAACTGGAGCTCGCAGTGGGCTCAGCAATTAGTGGTAGCAGAGAAATATAAGGCAAACACAAGTATTGCTAATGAGCTGACACATTAAACAATGAGTCACACTTCCATAAGGAGCCCAAATCGAGTTATAACCCTAAATAAACAAGCTGTGAGAAACAGTTTACAAAATATGAATGTGTTACTTATTTAACTGCTGTTGAGAAGCTGTGATCTGAACCCTGAGAAGTATTTAAATGTCTGAAACAAATTAAGAAGGTGACGTATATACGTATTCTGCGTGCCGGGCTGCAGCCGGCCGCGGCTGGACGGCACCAGAGGGCTGAGGTGGAAAGACCTTCTCAGAGGGACACAGCAAGAGACTGAGGACATGGGAGGTCTCAGGGTGGTTCCGGCCCCAGTCTGCTTTGTAGGTCAGCCATCTTCGCTGCGCGTCTCCCTGCCGCAAGAAGAGCCCGGGGCACCCGCTCGAAGCTGGGCAGGTTCCCGGTGGGCTGTAGCCTGCGAACGCATGTAGGGCTCTTTGGGTGGGATTTCCCAAGGCCCGACTCCTCCCACCAGGGTCGGGGCAGATTTACCATCCACGTCAGTAAGAGCAGAGTTAGGCTGAGACAGACAATCTCACCTTATGTGGCAAGTGCCCAATGTCAGGGACCTGGTGATCTTGGGCTGTGGGGCACATGGTGGCACTTGCTGTGATGTTACAGTGTCAAAACGATTGACAGAAAGTGCCCGAACCTGTATTCCCACTGGACTGTCTCGCCGGTGTGCACCTGTAACTTCCCTCTGTGGGGTAACAGAATGTCTGCCTGGGAAGGTAGCGCCAGGCCCTGCATGCCCTGCCCACTAGCAGGGCATCCCCTCCCTTGCTCCTCGCCTGCCGGTGTGTCTGCCAGGGGCATCGCGCTTCGGTGGCTTTGTGATTTGGACAAGACGCAGCCTCACTATTTGCCCACCCCTTTGTGGATTTGCAAACATGACAAGAATAGCGAAAGGGAATGGCCAAGCCTGGAGAGTTTGGTGCTGGTGTCAGGGTCACCCTGCTGACCTGGCTTTGTGTCGGGACCACCCGATCAAAGCTTAATAAACAGGAGTCAGGGCTGAGCAAGGCTTGGGGTTTGACTGTCCCAGGAAACAGCTCCTCGCTGAGTTAGCCACATGCGGCCTGTGGGTAGGTTCCAAGGCAGAAGGGACCGTTTTGTCTTCGAGTCTGACCTGCGGAACACAGGCCAGAGAACTTTCCCCCAAACTCCTAAAGCGAGTCTTGTAGAAAAACACCCAGTACCAGGGTATGTCTAGAGGGTATCCCACAAGAGTGTTTTCCGTGTCTTGACAGTACACCCCGTATTTCAAAATGCAATCGAAATAAGGGGCTTGCTATTCTGACGTCCCAGTAAACCGCGTTCCATGAGGATTAAGGGACTTTTCTGAATAGCAGTCTATTTTGAAATTTGGCACTGTGTAGGCAGCACCAAAAACAGACTATCTTGAAATAAGCTCGAAATAAGCTACGCAATTTGTGTAGCTCATATTGCATTGCTTGTGTCGAGCTAGCGCTGCTGTGGAGACACACCCTCAGTGATGGAGAATCCCCAAGATCCTTGGTCAGTTGTTCCCATCGTTAATTACTCTCACTATTAAAAATGTACCCCATTCCCTTCTGAAGCCCCACGTGCCTATATCTAAGCCGCTCCCCTGTGCCATGGAGCAAAGGCTCAAACAAGTGTCTAGGTGTTTTCAGTGGAAACAGGGCCGGAGAAGGACACGCCCTGGCTGTGAGGAAGGCCACTGCGGGGGTGGGGGGAGGCACCTTTTCAAAGGACAAGAGTGGGACAACTGCCAGGGATGGACTAGACGGTGCTGGATCCTGCCGTGAGGGATGCCTTTCGCGGTCCCTTCTAGTCCTAGTGTTCTAGGATTCTGGGCGTAGCCCCTCCTCCCGCCCTGGGGCCCCTTCCCTGTTGCTCGGTTTCCCCTGAGGCCTGGGAGGAGCAGCAGCGTACCCCTGAGCAGCCCCCGGCCTGCATCCCCGCTAGGGTTGCCACCTCCCCGGAGAGGATGGACCGGACACCATTGCTGCTAATGGCGTCCAGTCGGGAAAGTTGGCCACCTGTGTCCCCGCCCACTGGGGCATGAGGGTCTGGGGCTCCCACAGTGGCCCAGGCTCCCTGGCTGACTCATACCACAGCCCAGCTCCAGGTTCTGGCCTGGCCTCGTGCAGGGGCTCGGGGGAAAGAGGACGAGCAGGCGCAGAGTGTCATGGGGAGGGCAGCGAAGGCCTGCTCAGTGCCCCCAGTGAGAAGAGGCTGGCACTGCCCCGACCCTTGGGTAGGCCCAGAGCAGCACCTCAGGGAATCTGGGGCAAATGCTGCCCCGGGTCATGCAGCCTGGCACAGAACTTGGACTCTGCATGTTGGGTGTGTCCCAGCCAAGCTGAGATGGGTGGTCACCCTACGGCCTCCCTGCTGCTGAATGGTTCTGGTGGGAGTGCAGGGAGCCCCACTGCCATGGGGGAGTGAATGGGGCAGAGCACACACCCCTGGCCCAGGCTGCCCGGCTACATGGCTCATCGGAGCCTGTGTGTTTTCAGCAATGGTCTGGAAACCAGTGCAAAATCCCTGCTGATAAAACTAGCAGGTGACACGTCGGTTGGCAGGGACGTGGGGAAAGGTGCAGACGGGCAATTGCATGGGAGGTCTGAGCTGCTGGGTACGCTGGGCCCATTCAGACAGAACGTTTGTTAGTATTAGGCAATGTAGGTTACGTAGCTGGGGCTGGTGCCGACGCCCGGCCTGCAGAACGGGGGCTGGGTCCTGGAAAGGGGGCAGGCTCATCGTGGCCAGATAACGGGACACAAGCTGCAATGGGACAAAAAGGGCCAATGGGATCGCCGGCTATGTAAGCATGGAGGCAGGGAGGTGACTTCCCCACTGCATACGGCCTGGCTGAGACTGACTGGGCGGTGGGCGGCCAGCACTGGCTCCTTGTTTTAAAAGGAGGCTGAAAAATGGCAGCGAAAGGAAGCTCCTCGCGGGCTGGAGAAACGCCTGGCCCCTCTGAGCAGTGGGAAGACGGAGGGCGCCGGGGCTGCATGGGCTCCGCCGCTTCCCGGGGAGAAGGTGCCAGGTGCCGGGGCCTAGCAGAGATGAGAGAGCGTTTGGGAGTGAAAATTTTGCCCCATGAGGGCGGGCGGCCGCTGAAGCAAAGCACCATGGGAAGTGGCGTTCTCCTTCTCTTGGTGTTTTCGGCTCAGGACCGGCTGCCCATCCGGAGGAGACGCGTGAGCCCACACGAGGTGCTGGGCTCCGAGCAGGGGCTGCGGTGGCACTGTACGGCCTCAGGCACTCCGCCCCGATGAGCCGAGGGGCCCTTCTAGCCAGGACCTCCCTTCGCTATGAACAGCAATGGGCGCCTGCTGGTGGTGAGCAGCACTGCCTCACGCCAACGGGCTAGTGCATAAGCAGCACTGCTCATGGCGAGGGACAGCAGCCCGGCCAGAGCCGTAGCGGGGGGGCAGTTGCCCCTGGGCGCCATGCTGGGGCGCACCGGGCTGGGGCGCAAGCGGAGCGCACAGCCCCACACATCGCGGCGAGCCCGGAGCTGCGGGCCACGTGCTCCCGGTGCAATCAAGCCTCCGAGGCAGGGCCGGGCGGCAGGAGGGCCACTTCAAAGGTCGGGTTACCCGTCCCCTACCTCCGGTGCCTGGCTCTGCAGGAGGGGGAGGGGGATTGGGTCAGAGCGGGGGGGGGGGAGCTGGAGCTGCCTGACTCTGGGGGAGGGGTGGGGTAGCACCCCTTGGGCGATGAGCAGGGACCGCTGCCAATGCAGGCCAGGCCAAGAGGGGCCGGGGAACCCGTGTACCTGCGCTGCCAGTCCCTAGCCGGGTGCCCCCAGAAGGCAGCACCCCCAGCGCGGTCGGCTAATTGTCAGCAGCATGGTCCACGTCATGCAAACGCCTGGGGGCTATGAGCACCCCTGGCCTGCGCTCTGGTCACCCCCCACCCCCGCGATCCCACAACCCCCTCTGGCATCAGCTGGTAGGAAACCTGCCAGTCTCCAGCCCATGGTCGGGCAGGCCAGGGCCAGGGGGCACGGAGGAGGGGGTGGGGGGCCAGAGGCACGTAAGGGCAGGCAATGGCAGGGGGAGAGCACAAGTGGGGGGTGGGTCTTGGGAGGAAGAGGCAGCTCAGGAGCATTTTGGGGGGAGGGACAGTGTGTGGGTGGGGCCTTGGGCCAAGAACAGCAGGGTGGGGGATCATGGGCCCAACCCCGCTTTTGGGGCACTTCTGTGACTCCGCACTAGGTGAACCGGGTCCACCCCGGAGCAGCACCGAGCCACGGCAAGGGCCAGCCCGTGTTAAGGACCCGCAGTAAAGTGATGGCTTGGCTGGAGGGGAAGGGAGAGGAGCTTTGTCATTTGTGAACTCTGCCTGCAACCGCGCGGAGCTGAGGCATGGGGAGCCCCTTCCCCGTACGCTGCATTTGCCAGTGACCCAGCGCCTGGCACCCGGTTCCCTGCCCACTGACGCCCGCCTGTCACTGGATCACCTCACTCAATTTCATATGGACACAAAGCGCTGTCAAGCAACTGACGGACCATCCGCCCACGGGAATGGTACCAAGCCCGCATGACCAAGGCAAGGCTAACCCTCGCCAGCACTCACTCCGCCCATTGGTAGCACTCAGAGGGCTTTCCCAAGGAGGCCAGCATTGGCCCCATTTTACAGCTGGGAAACTGAGGCACAGAGGGGTCTGCGACATGCCTGAAGTCACACACCAGGCCAGACTAGAAGTTCAATTTCCAGTGGTTTGGGGGCTGTTTACATGGGTAGCAAAGATGTGACCGCAGCACAGGCCGGCATAACCCAGCTGGCTGTAATCTGGCTAATGTGGGGAACAACCGCAGGGTTGGGGGCTTCAGCAATCACGCCCTGGCTAGCTCGTGCTGCCATCAAGCCGCCCCTGCTCAAAGGAGAGACTCCTGGGAGCTGCCCTCCGGCCCACAGTGCAGCCCAACTAACGGCAGCGAGGGGCAGAGACTGATACCCGGCAGCCACCCCCTGCCCCCTGTGACAGACCGGGCCGGGTCTGGGCACAGCTGAGGGTGTCTGCTCAGGGCGAATTGCTCAAATTCGGAGCTCTCGCTAGCCCCCAGACTGGAGACCTTCCCAAATAGGCCACAAACCAGTCCCACAGAGCGCTTCAGCTGCCTGCCTGAAGCCTCACGAGCAAAACCCCTCCGACACCTCAGCAATATCCATGCCCCAGATGGCCCCGGGCCTCATACACAGGTGAAGGGTCTTAGAGCCCAATCTCACCTTCCCCGAACAAGTTCTGTCCAGTTCCAAGAAACCAGCCACAGTTCCCAGGTCAATTTACCCTCTGGATCTTACCCACAAATCACGCTGAGCCAATCCTTTAAAATCTACAATCTAAAGGTTTATTACTACAAGAAAGAAAAGCCTGAGAGTAAGGTTGTTAAAGTATCATACGTTACATGCATCGAATCTCCCAGTTCTCAGTGCAGGCTTGCAGCAGAGATGTTATAGCTGCTGGCTTAAAAGTCCTTGGTGCACATCCTATGCCAGGACAGGTCCACAGTTCTTCCCGGCTCGTGAATCCCTGCGAGGCCGCATCTGGGGTCAGGAGCAGATCTGGAGACCAAGATGGAGTCGGCCACATGGCCTATTTATACCTCCTTCCTGGCTCCTTCCAAGCTGGAGACAGTCACATGGTCTCTGACCAGGCGCCTAGATTCCTTCATAGGTGGGTCTCGGGTACTTAAGAGACCTATTGCCCCTGGAGCCTTGCTAATTAGCATGTCCATAGGCCGAGCCCATCGCTCAACCACATACAGAGAAACTCCCAGTCTCCATACAGAGTCCATATTCATAACTCCACACACAGACATTATACAGATATATGAAGAGCATATACAGAATCAGTAGAAAGTCAGCTTTTGTTTGACACCTCACATGGCCCCCTTCGTACCACTTTTGGGGTGAACCCCCCCCTCATGGACGCAGCAGTGACCCGGCTGCTCCCCTCAAAATCCAGTAACATGACACCCCCGCTTCTCCCATCCACTCAGCCCCATCCCCAGGCTTGCTGAGGCCTGTGGGGGGAATGCTTCAGACGTAGCCAATTCACTCCCCTCGCACCGCAACACCTGCCTAGAGGCAGCACAGGGCCTGGCCCCTGGGACCCCACCGTGTGGGAGACAACAGGGCCTGACCTGACCCCCAGTGCAAGGGAGCCACTTGAGGGAGGGGCCTGGCACCAAAATCCCACTGGTGCACAGGAGGCTACAGGGCCTCTCTAGGGGGCGCTGGCTCCCATTCAGTCCCAGGACAGGGGGCACAGGCTGGCTCACAGAGGTATGGATGGGCTCTGGGGACCTGTCCCCTCCAGGGGGCATCAGCCCCCATCTAACCCCAGGCGGGCAGTATAGAATCACAGAACCTAGAGCTGGAAGGGACCTCGAGGGGTCATCGAGTCCAGTCCCCTGCCCTCACGGCAGGACCACGCACCCAGGGCTACTCAACACATGGCCCGTTGGCCGCATACTGCCCACGGCCCGTTTGTTTGCGGCCTGCGGTGCGGTTTGTGTTTCTGTGGGGATCAACACAGATGTGCTGTGGCGGGTGGGAATGAGGTGTACCAGTAGTTTGAATTAGAGATCCTAATTCGAACTACCTACTCCATGCCGCGTGTAGCCACGGGCACGGAGTTCGACCTAAGGGGATTTAAAAATGGCGCCCGCCCGGCAAGATGCAAATGAAGCCCGGGATATTTAAATCCCGGGCTTCATTTGCAACTTCGAATGCCTACATTAGCCACTCTAGTTCGAACTAGGGTGGCAGTGTAGACATACCCTATCTGAGCCGGGTGTCCCGGGCCGGCCCCACACTAGCCGTAAGACACAATCCTGCCCAGGGATCACTGGACAAACCATGGTGAACATCAGATAAATTCTAGAACATCACAATCCGCTTGCAGAAAATCCAGGCTCTCATAACATCGTCAAATTCACCAACTAAATGAGGGTATGTCTACACTAGCCCCCTAGTTCGAACTAGGGAGGCTAATGTAGGCATTCAAACTTGCAAATGAAGCCCGGGATTTAAATATCCCGGGCTTCATTTGCATGTTCCCGGGCGGGCGCCATTTTTAAATCCCCCTAGTCCGAACTAACTGCCTGCGGCTACGGGCGGCACTTAAAAGTCAATTCGAACTAATTCCTTAGTTCGAATTAACTGTTACACTTCATTCCACGAGTTAGTTCAGACTAGGGGGATTTAAAAATGACACCTGCCCGGGAACATGCAAATGAAGCCCGTGATATTTAAATCCCGGGCTTCATTTGCAAGTTCGAATGCCTACATTAGCCTCCCTAGTTCGAACTAGGGGGCTAGTGTAGACATACCCTAAGGGGCTGTAAATTATTTGCCCTGCTCTAGAAATGGCAACAACCTTCATTCATAAAGTAACGTTCTTGGGGGAGTCGGGCCACATTTCAGAAAAGCTCCTTCAGCCCAAACCACAGGCCACTTTTCTCAGGTAACCACTCAGAGCTCGGTGTCCCCAGCCCAGCTATATCCATGAGTGCCCTGAGTTGGTCTGTGCACCCCCATCCTGGTCTCTGGCCTGCTCCCTTTTACCACCCAGCTCTGAGATGTGTCTCCCATCGCTGTGCCGTCTCACCCAGCCCAGACACACCGCCCCCAGAATGCAGCTGCCTCTGGGGAGAGGGGTTCCAGTCCCTGCACACCCAGTGTTCCCAGCAGCAGCAGGAGGGGAAAGAGCCCCGCAAACCCCTCCTCTTGCGGAAAGGCGCCCTGGGATGCGATCTGTCTGTGCAGAGAGCTCCGGGCCTCAGAGCCGCAAACACGGGGCTTAGGTTTGACGGGGCTCCTGCCCCGTCATGAGGGAGGGGGAAAGCATCAGCGATGCAGATGGGCTGTAACATCCAGCGCCAGTTCTGGGTGTCAAGCCCCCCAAAGCTCAGGGCTGTTTGACGCCAGGGCTAATACGAAAGAGCCCTGCCCAGTGAGCTGGGTGCCTCCCCATGGTGCACGCGACAGGCTGGGGGGATGTGCCCTGCTGTGGGCTGAGGTCCTGGCTCTAGTGGAGCTCTCTCAGCGAGCCCCCTGCCCCCCCCGGCAGCGATGGGAGCCAGACAGAACGAGCGAGACAGCCATCCCCCTGGGGCCTGCTCCCTGCAGCCTAGCAGCACAGCACCCCGGCTTCTCCCCTCCCTGCAGGTCTCGGTGCTCCAGCAGCCCTGGCTGGGGGCTGGGAAGGCCACTGGGGAGAGCCTCAGGCATGTTGGCATCATCCCCCCTGCCCCCCCGGCTCTGGCGCTCGCTCCCACCCTCCTGGCTGCGTTCGGCCCCCGGGGGGCGTCTCTGCTGGGCAGCGGCAGGGCCTCCCGGCTCTGCTCGCCGGGGTAGTTTTAACTCCCCTGGGTCGTCTCAGCCCTTCCGTTTCAAGCTGCTCCGCTTCCCCCAGGCCCTTTCCCCGCTGCAGAGAGAGCTGTGGGGAGCGCGGCCTCGCCCGAGAGCTGGGCTGTGGCTCTGCCTCCCTCAGGGCCCCCGGCCAGCCTGAGCCCACAATTAGCGCCAGAGCTGGGCCCCCGCCTGCGCTCATCACAGCCTCTCCAGCCCACCCCGAGCAACCAGCACAAAGCGCCCACCAGGCCACAGCCTTCAGCGCCCCGCTGCTCAGACGTGGGGCGGTGGGCGACGCCATCTGGCCTCTCCTCTGGGACGCTCTGAACGCAGCAGCTCCTGCTTTGCCCTGGGAGATGGTTTCCTCCGTGGGAACCGGTGAGCCCAGGAGGGAAAGCGAAGCAGGGACCTGGCCCGGCTGAGTGCGGGGGAAGGGCCCAGCTCTATGTCCGTCACCGTCACTTTTTGTCACCCGCACCAGAAATACTTGCAATGTTCCCTGCACCCCTCTGCTTCCTGTGCACTCTCTCTGAGCTCGCTTGCTCTCTCTCCCATCCACAGGTTTGCTTTCCATGTAGATTACTTATGATGAGAGTCTAATTAGACCCAGGGAAGCCTGCCTATTGAGCGAGCCTGGGGAGAGCTTAATTAAAGTCAATGGAGAAAATTATAGGTGGAAAAAAATTAGGGCGGCAGGGAAAAAAATAACAGGAAAGAAAGCAGAGAAAAGAAGCATGGAACAAACCCGAGGAAAGGGAGAACACGGCCCTGTTCTCTATCCGCCTCTGTCCAGGCTCATCCCCTTTCAGAGCCAGCCTGCAGCAGCTGCGCCCGAGGGGAGCCAGGGGCTCTGTGCAGGGGATGGGAGATGTTCCTGCTACAGAAATGGATTCTTCCCCCTTTCACTGGCCACTTGGGGCCCCTCCAGCCCGGCTACTCCGATTTCTGCAATGACTTGAGCAGGTGAGAAAACTAATTCCACAAATCGACTTGGTAACAGCCTCCTTTATTTACGAGGCAGTACGTCCCAGTGGCTGGAGCACTGATGTGGGACTTGGGTAGATGTGGGTTCAAATCCCAGCTCTATGAGAGGATGTCTGCGTAAGTCACATCACCTTTTGGTGCCTCAGTTTCCCCAGCTCTACAAGCTGCAGACAGTGCGAGGGCACTATTATTAGCACGATTTAGAAGCTAGCTCACTGACAGCGCTCAATTGGACTTAATAAAGGAAAGTGGTCAGTGAGGCCACTGCTCTTCAGGGCTTTATAACCAAGCGCGCTTCCAGCATGATGCTGCGGCCGAAGACTAGCAAGTCATAAGAACATAAGAACATAAGAATGGCCGTACTGGATCAGACCAAAGGTCCATCCAGCCCAGTAGCCTGTCTGCCGACAGTGGCCAGCACCAGGTGCCCCAGAGGGGGTGGACCGAAGACAATGATCAAGCGATTTGTCTCCTGCCATCCCTCTCCAGCCTCTGACAAACAGAGGCCAAGGACACCATTTTATCCCCTGGCTAATAGCCTTTTATGGACCTAACCTCCATGAAATTATCTAGCTTCTCTTTAAACTCTATTATAGTCCTAGCCTTCACAGCCTCCTCTGGCAAGGAGTTCCACAGACTGACTACACGCTGTGTGAAGAAGAACTTTCTTTTATTAGTTTTAAACCTGCTACCCATTAAAAGTCCAGGAGTATTCATGGCAGACTGCCCTGGAGGGGTAAGGAGCGAGGGTCCCCTCTAGCTATGGCCTTCGAAAATCCTGTTGAAAAAGGAGAAAGTTCAGAAAAGCGCAGCACAAACAACGTGAGGTCTGGAAAACCCGTCGTCCAGGGAGCACCTACTGAAGCTAAATCTCTCTTGCTTATCGAGCTAAGTAGGGAGTAGAGCACAGGCTGCTACACACTGAGGAGGTCTGAGTCTGCGAACAGGAGCCTTTTAAAACAAGCAGCCAAAACAATAATGGGAGCCTGTCACCGGAAGCTGAAGTCAGAAAACCGCAGCCTGGAAATCATGCACAGCTTTCACACAGCGGGTACGTCTCCACAGCAGCTACTGCTATTCCAGCATTACTCCCAAACACCACAGTGCGCGTCTGCACTACACGCCTCCAGTCTGAAACGCGGGCGAGCTGGAGGACTTCTTACTCCGACTCCTGTAACCCTCGGTCCGTGAGGAGGAAGGGAGGGCGGAGGGAGAGGGCTCTCCCTTCCACTTCCTGCTGTGCAGACAGCGCCTAACGCCAAGTTAAGCTACTTCGACTTCGGCTACGCAGTTGACATAGCTGAAGTTGCACCGCTTATTCCGACTTCAGCCCTGCTGTGTAGACGTGCCCGGTGAGCATTATTAAGCACCAGGGCATGTGCATTCTCCTTCATTCCAAGTCTTTAAATTGGGACTTTCTGAAATATCGACTCGAGCTGAACTACAAGTTACTGGCTTCCATGGTGTTAGTGCCGTTCCTTCATTGTGGGACTGCTGGGGTCGAATTCTCTGGTTTGTGTCATGCCGGTCAGGCTAGATACTCAGCCTGGCCCCTTCTGGCCTTACACTCTACAGGCCGGATTCCCAGCTGTAATGCCCCTTGTGTGGTCATTTACACAAGTGCAAAGTACATGCAAAATGCTCCCGGCACAGATAATCTTGCCCCATTATCACTGATCAAACTGATGCCCCCATGACAGCGATGACAAGCCCCCGCAATATCTTGCACAAACCCTGTTGAAGTCAGTCTCACTGATGGAGGCGTGCCTTGGACCCAAGTGCAAACAGGAGTGTTGGATCGTGGGACTGTCTGGGGTGCCGTCAGGAGGGAGACGGGATGAACGTGGCGGGAGGGGGGCTCCAAATGCGGAACTGGACACTGAAGATTTTGAGACAATCTCTGTGAAGCAGGATTCCTGGGAAGGAGGGATTGCAAACTCCCATATGACTCGGCCCATGCAGCTTCACCCTGGGAAGGAACCATCTGTCTGCTGATCCCCTACTGCAGGAGGACAGGTCAGTGACAGGCAGGGAGTAACTGACTCACTCAGGGTGTTTTGTTCTGAGCAGAAGCAGTGATGCTCAGGAAATACAGAACCACAGGAGAGGCCCTGAGTGGGACGGGAGGGCCTGGTTCCTGTCCCAGGTGCATTTGTCAGCATACCCCATTGTTTTCAATGGCTCTTCTCTGTAGTGCTTTTACTGTAAGAAGAAATGTGCTTGCTCAGAAAGAGCCGAGTGGTAACTTGTAAGGGCCAGTTACACTGATCACCCAGCTCAGGCTGCCGGACTGTGCTGGAGAGGTCACAGTATGGATGTGGGGAGGGGCCTGTCCTGTCTGGAAATACCCTGGCCAAAGGAAGAGAGAGGCACTTCTCTGTCCACAAGAGGAGCTGGGAACGGGAGGCGAGAACGGGAGCCGGGAACGGGAGGTGAGAACGGGAGCCGGAAAGGGAGCCGGGAATGGGAGGTGAGAGCAGGAGGCGGGAATGGGAGCTGGGAATGGGAGGCGAGAACGGGAGCTGGGAACGGGAGGCGAGAACAGGAGCCCGGAAAGGGAGCCGGGAATGGGAGGTGAGAGCAGGAGCCGGGAACGGGAGCCAGGAACGGGAGGCAAGAACTGGAGCCGGGAACAGGAGCTGGGAACAGGAGCCAGGAATGGGAGGCGAGAACGGGAGCCGGGAACGGGAGCCGGGAATGGGAGGCGAGAACAGGAGCCGGGAACGGGAGGCGAGAACAGGAGCCGGGAATAGGAGCCGGGAATGGGAGGCGAGAACGGGAGGCGAGAACAGGAGGCGAGAACGGGAGCCGAGAACGGGAGGCGAGAACGGGAGCCGGGAATGGGAGCCGAGAACGGGAGGCGAGAACGGGAGCTGGGAACAGGAGCCGAGAACGGGAGCCGGGAACGGGAGGCGAGAACGGGAGCCGAGAACGGGAGCCAGGAACCGGAGGCGAGAACGGGAGGCAAGTACGGGAGGCGAGAATGGGAGGCGAGAACGGGAGCTGGGAACGGGAGCCGGGAACGGGAGGCGAGAACAGGAGCCGGGAAGGGGAGGCAAGAACAGGAGCCAGGAACGGGAGCCGGGAATGGGAGGTGAGAGCAGGAGCCGGGAACGGGAGCCAGGAACGGGAGCCGAGAACGGGAGCCGGGAACGGGAGGCGAGAACGGGAGCCGAGAACGGGAGGCGAGAACGGGAGCCGGGAACGGGAGCCGGGAACGGGAGCCAAGAACGGGAGCCGGGAACGGGAGGCGAGAACGGGAGCCGAGAACGGGAGGCGAGAACGGGAGCCGGGAACGGGAGCCGGGAACGGGAGGCGAGAACGGGAGCCGAGAACGGGAGCCGAGAACGGGAGGTGAGAACGGGAGCCGGGAACGGGAGGTGAGAACGGGAGGCGAGAATGGGAGGCGAGAACGGGAGCCGGGAACGGGAGGTGAGAACGGGAGGCGAGAATGGGAGGCGAGAACGGGAGCCGGGAACGGGAGCTGGGAACAGGAGCTGAGAACAGGAGCCGGGAATGGGAGCTGGGAACAGGAGCCGGGAACAGGAGGCGAGAACGGGAGCTGAGAACAGGAGCCGGGAAGGGGAGGCGAGAACAGGAGCCGGGAATGGGAGGCGGGAACAGGAGCTGAGAATGGGAGCTGGGAACGGGAGCTGGGAACAGGAGCCGGGAACGGGAGGCGAGAACAGGAGCCGGGAACGGGAGGCGAGAACGGGAGCCGGGAACGGGAGCCGGGAACGGGAGGCGAGAACGGGAGCCGGGAACGGGAGGCGAGAACGGGAGCCGAGAACGGGAGGCGAGAACGGGAGCCGGGAACGGGAGCCGGGAACGGGAGGCGAGAACGGGAGCCGGGAAGGGGAGGTGAGAACGGGAGCCGGGAACGGGAGCTGGGAACAGGAGCCGGGAACGGGAGGCGAGAACAGGAGCCGGGAACGGGAGCTGAGAACAGGAGCCGGGAACAGGAGGCGAGAACAGGAGCCAGGAACGGGAGCCGGGAACGGGAGCCAGGAAGGGGAGGCGAGAATGGGAGCCGGGAACGGGAGGCGAGAACGGGAGCCGGGAACGGGAGCCGGGAACGGGAGGCAAGAACGGGAGCCGAGAACGGGAGCTGAGAACAGGAGCCTTGCTGGACCACAAAGTGGGAATGCAGATGCAGCAGCCCTGAGCTGTGACAGACACGTCTGCAGTGGAGTAGGAGACCTTATGGATCTAGCTCGGGGGTTTTCAAACGACGGGCGCGCCCCAGCCCTGAGCAGTGGAATGTCAGGCCCTGGGGCTCAGGCAGGGCCGGCCCGCAACATTTTGGCACCTGAGGCGGGGAGCTCAAATGACGCCCCCATGTCCCCTCGCTTGGGCCAGAACTTTGAAAGGTCTCAATTCTCTGGGTCCTAGTGGTGCCCCCCCCCACAGTCTGGCACCTGAGGCAGCCTCCTCAGTTCGCCTCACGGTAAGGCCAGCCCTGGGCTCGTGGCTGCAGGGGGATCGGGTGAGCATCGTGGTGCTAAGGCAACTCCCAGCCCCGCAGACTGCGCTGCACCCCAGAAGCAGCCGGCAGCAGGCCCGGCTCCTGGGTTGGGGGGGGGGGGAGGAGAGCGCGCAGGGCTCTGTGCACTGCCCCCATCCCGAGCACTAGGTCCGCACTTCCTCTGGCTGGGAACCTGCTGCCGGCTGCTTCTGGGCACAGCATGGTCTGCAGGGTCAGGAAAGGCAGGAAGCTGCCTTAGCCCCCCCACTGCACTGCTGCCTGGGAGCTGCTCGAGGTCAGCCCCTCCTGCCCCAGCCCTGCCCCCGCAAAACTGAAGCTCCCTCCTCAGCCCCACCCCGGAGCTCACACTTAGTCAAACTCTGTAGGGTCGCAGCATCAACAATTTTCTTCAGCTGGGTCAGTTTGAAACCTGCTGGCCTAGAGCACGGCCCATGCTAGTCCTTCGTCTGGTGCGGATGTGACAGACCAAGACCTGCCGAGCTCAGAGCGCGTCCTGGGACACTGCTCCCCTCTGACCCAATCGCCTCCCGTTCCGCGGGCAGAGACACGCCGATCACGGGGGGTCGTGCCGCGTCCTTTCCCTCGTGCCCTGCAGGCTGCTGGCTGGCCAGGGCAGGTCTTTGTGGCATGGGCCTCCAGCCACATCGCAAAGTCCAGAGAAGCCCAGCCTGGCCTAGAGAGTACAATAAATACACAGTCTATTGCCCCTGGCTAGCGGGTTCAGCCCCAGCTCTGGGCCTTTTGTCTGGGCTCCCACATAAGCCCTGTCCCCTTCTTTGGGATTCTGCCACTTGGCCAGCAGCTGGTGGGGACCCCAGGCCTGTCTGCTGCTCTGGGTCCCAGCTCAGGGACTCTGTGCACTGCTGCCACGCACTGCTGGGGTCACGCCTCTGCTGCTGGCTCCCTGGGCCTCGTCCTGGCGGGTCCTTGACCTGCAGGGAGAGCTGCAGCCCCTCTGGCTTGCTCCGGCCGGCTGCCTTTCAGCTGGAGTCTGGTGCCAGCTGGCAAACCCAGAGGTTGAGCTTTTCCGACCCGTTGGAAAAGGTGGCAACCCAGGGGCAGGGCAGGAGCAGCAGCAGCTAGGGCCAGGCAACTCACGCGGCATAGGACCCTGTGCGGCCCACAGGCCTTGTCCATGCGGGTGAAGACCCTGCGAGCCACAGGAGTGGGGCCTTGAGGGGTAAGAGATAAAGCAGGGGCAAGGCCTCGGGAGAAGAGGCAGAGAAGGAGGCGGGGCCTCGGGAGAAGGGGCAGAGAAGGAGGCGGGGTCTCAGGGCAAGAGGCAGAGAAAGGGAGGGGCCTCAGGAGAAGAGGCGGAGAAGGGGTGGGGCCTCAAGGTGAGAGACAGAGGAAGCGGGGTCTCAGGGCAAGGGGTAGAGAAGGAGGCGGGGCCTCGGGAGAAGGGGCAGAGAAGGAGGCGGGGTCTCAGGGCAAGAGGCAGAGAAAGGGAGGGGCCTCAGGAGAAGAGGCGGAGAAGGGGTGGGGCCTCAAGGTGAGAGACAGAGGAAGCGGGGTCTCAGGGCAAGGGGTAGAGAAGGAGGCGGGGCCTCGGGAGAAGGGGCAGAGAAGGAGGCGGGGTCTCAGGGCAAGAGGCAGAGAAAGGGAGGGGCCTCAGGAGAAGAGGCGGAGAAGGGGTGGGGCCTCAAGGTGAGAGACAGAGGAAGCGGGGTCTCAGGGCAAGCGGCAGAGAAGGAGGCGGGGCCTCGGGAGAAGGGGCAGAGAAGGAGGCGGGGCCACGGGAGAAGGGGCAGAGAAGGAGGCGGGGCCTCGGGAGAAGGGGTAGAGAAGGAGGCGGGGCCTTGGGAGAAGGGGTAGAGAAGGAGGCGGGGTCTCAGGGCAAGCGGCAGAGAAGGGGAGTGGTTTCAGGGGAAGAGACGAGGCAGGGACTAGGTCTTGGGGGTCCGTTTCCCAGCCATTGGAAAGGTGGCACCCCTCTCTGCATGTCCAGCGTCCCCAGGCTCCTCTTGCTGCCACCCGGCAGTGGAAGGTCCCGCCATGAGCTCTGGCTATTTACCCTCCTGTGCTCCCAGACAGGCCGGAAGTGGCCTGCTAAGGCCAAGCAGGAGTTTTTATCTGGGCTGCCTTGTTCTGACTGGCTGGTGATGGCCTCCTGGCGGCTGTGAAGGATGTAAAATCCTGTTTAATCTATTAACCCCTTAAACCTTAGATTTAACCAGTTAACCGATTAAGCAGGATGGAGGGAACCGCTCCCTGCAGGGCTGCCGTGCCACCAACCCCCTTTGCCCCCCCCCCCCATGCAGGGCTGCCCCAGCCCCCTCGCCCCCCCACAGGGCTCCTGCTGCCTCTGCCAGCCCCGTGTGTGCTAGAGGAGGAAGGCTCTCCTGGCTCAGCCCGCACATCCTGCGCGCTCTCCCTTTGGCTTTCGGCTCCCAAAGTCTGTTGCTCTCCCTGAGTGATGTCAGGCTGAATCAGACCAAGCAGCTCCTGAGGGAGGAAGCTGCCATTGAGGGGGTGGCTGATTGCTCGCACTGATTTCTTTATTTTGCTCACTGACTTGCCAGGGCTATGCACTCTCTCGTGGAACTAGGAAGGCTTGTAACAGGCTCAGCCCCCAGGTGCCCTGTCCTCTCCCCTCTCTCTGCAGTCACATCTGCGTGGTACAGCCGGAGGGCCAGGACGAGTCCCTGGAGAAAAGCTCGCGGATGTGGCCCGAAGGGTTCCAAAGCTGGCACACAGATCCAAGGAAGAGCAAACTCTTCATGAATCAGACTGAAAATGGCATGATTTTAGTGTCATCTCCTGATCTGGAGTGCCGGTTTGGTGACCTGTGACCCCTGGGGGGCAGCCGTCTGCCTCACGAAGCCATGTTGCAGAAACCACTGTGCAAAGCACCTCGGGGCTTCAGCCACAGCCATGATACTGCCAAAGTTACTAGTTACATGAGAAACACTGGCCCAGGAGAAGCTCTGAATAGCTCGGAAGCATTCCAGGGGTCCTAAAAGCACAAAAAACTGGACTTCCCCAAAGAGCTGTTTGCAATAAAGACAACTCACCTGGTTCCTAAGCAACAATGAACAACTGCAGAAAAAATCCACCAAAATGCCAGTGACTCCAGCTGCAACAGGCAGCAGCCAAAGTCTAGGCACAGCGAACCTGCACATTTAGTGGGACTGCCAAGATGACATTGCAGCACATGATGGGACATTGTGCCATCGTGAAGTTGGAACTGCTCCATGTGCCCAGTGAGGCCCTGAGTTTGCACTGCCCTGCTCCGGTCAGACAGGAATGCGATACCAAAGATTAGGTTTCCTAGCGTGAAATCTGCAATCAAGGCAGGATACAGAATGTAAAAGAACCTGGAGATACTTGAGCATTCTTGATCCAAGGTTAGTGCAGAGCTGTCAGATTTCAAGGGGGAAGATTGTGCCTTATTAGTGGACTGTGACTCAGATCCTTCTGAAATGCAGCTGATAGACAGCATGTCCATTATAAGCCAATCACGCACCGTACGGCCTCATTCGCTCGCCACTGGCCCCAGGTGAGGTGAGACTGGATCATCACCTGCAGGGCCTGAGCGCTCGTGCCAGCTGTCCCTTTGCTGCGTCGCTGAGCCTCGTGCCCTGACTACGAACAGTCCAGGGTAGAACCCCCCTCAGTGCAAAGGGCAAGTCCCCACCGGGGACTCAGGGGGTTGGAAAGTCGCAATGAGAGCTGTGGGAGGCTCCAGTGGCATCTGGTAAAAATGGGCACTTTTGTGTTTTCCACATTTACAAGTTTTTTAACAAAAAAGCAAACCAAACACTCGAGGCTTTTGACAAGAGGATTTAACATTTATTTTTCTTTCCTCCTCACTTCCCCTGGGATGGTCTCTCTCTTTTTTTTCTCAAAACGTCTCAAAACCGTTTTCCATCAGCCGCCGTCACACCCGGCCTCCCAGCATTGTGGTTCGGAGCGTTGGTGTCGCCATTGGCCCCCAGCAGGCACGCAAGCACCGCAGGCCAGGGGCCGAGACAGAGAGCGATTCCACAGCCGGCATGCCCCTCCACTGCCCCAGGTTCGATGCCCAACAAGACGTGACGGGCACGCTGCTGAGGGAGGGGTTAGGCCAGTGAAACCAGGGAAACCAGCTCTGCCCACACCAGGCCTCCAGCCTCTGCCATCCTAGCATCCCAGCCAGCCTGGAGGGCAGGATGACCTGAGAAGCAGGGTCTCTGATTCTTGGGAGCAGCCTGTGTGTTACTGGCAGGCCCATGACCCTGCAGAGGTCACCCCGCCGCCCCCCGTGCGCACGCAGAGACTTCCCGACACAGCGGAGAGCCCCTGGAGCGCTCTGGCCCCCAGAGGACAGCTGCATCACAGCCCCAGACAAATGCAAACCAGTGGCCGTGGGATCAGAAAGCCCCAAAGGCCTGAGTTAGTTCTGCACTAATGCCCAGGGGAGGGGCAAAATGACCCTCTTGTCTGGAGGGGGTCCAGGCCAGTAGCATGGATATGGGGCGCGGGGGGGGGGATTAGCTAGCCATCACTTGTGGGGTGTGTGCGTGTCCCCTTTGTGGTATCCCAGCACTTCTGCATGGCAGGAAATGCAGATAGCATGGCCTGCATTAGCCAGCCCAGATCCCTGACCTTGTCTTTCATTCAGCCCTACAAAGCGTAGACACTCAGCAAAAGTGGCAGTTTGGACTTCATAAAGACATATGAAAGTCTGGAGGCTGTGGCGAGTTCTGCACTGTCTTAGCAGTGTGTGTGTGTGCGCATTGCGCATGTGCACAACACACACACACACACAGAGCTATGCAAGGCACCACCCTTTATTAATTACTGTTGCTGCCCTGCACCATCAGGAAGGCCAGGGCTTCATGGTTCTTCAAGACTCTGTCATTTCTGGTCAGTTTGTGCACAGAAAATGAATTGTGGGATGAAGCAAATGCATGTAGCCCTCTGACTAGCTAATTGCCCCTCCACAAATCAGTGTGAAAATCAGGCTCCCTGAACACCCACAGCCGTGGACAATAGCCCCTGCCTGGCCAAGCAGCAGAGGCTAATCAGCGCTGATTAAGCTGCAGCCAGATTTTCCTAGAGAGGTTTTTCAAGCTGCTGCAGCATTTCACAGCCCCTCCTCTCGTCTGCCCGTTGGTTGAACGCTCGCGGCACGTGACCTTTTGGGAGAGGAGCCCAGGAGCTGGCGGAGTTGGCATCACTGGCTGCTTTCCAGCCTGCTCCGAAGAGCCTCATGCCAGCAGCAGGGGGAGAGTCTGGGCTCTGGCAGCGCCAGGCTCCAGGCCTTGGAGCTGCCTTTGGGAGCAGAGAAGCAGGGAGGAGGAAGGGGAAATACAGGGGAAGTCAGAAGGCCACAGTGGGATGTCCTGGGACGGCCCCTCAGTGCAAAGCCCTGCTGCAGCCCCGCACAGCCCCTGCCTCTGGTTTCCTGGCAGCCCCGTGGGTGTTGCACTAGGTTAAGCATTAACCCATCTCACGTCCCCTTTTCACTCTCTAGCCCTCGAGCCACTACTCCAAAATCTAGAGAGACTTGGCCGCCTTTGCCCACCCCCTTGCCATGCCTGCTCCCTGCACGAGGACTCGAGGCCCACGCTCCCCACGGCAGAGCCAAAGGTGCGCTGGGTTCCAGGCACCCGTGAGGGGCATGTCCAACGGGCCCTGCTCTTTTTGGTGCCTGCCACGGGTAGGGCCTGGAGCCAGGGGGCCCAGTCCAGCACGTGCGGGTTTGCTTATGTCTCTTCATCGACAGAGGAAATCTGCCTCCCCCTGCCCCTGAGCCCCCAGCCGTCCCATGCACCCAGGGAATGGAGCATCGTGTGACCTGCAACTGGCTCAGGGTTCGGTTCACGTGCCGCATGCCCCCAGCCTCTCCCTTGGGATTCTGGGTTAAACCCCCTGTAATGGGGCATCTGCCCCGCACTGGCCCTTTAAGGGTTCAAACCCAGCCCAGGGGAGGACTGGAGCAGCCAGCAGCTGTGGCAGGAATTAGCCAGTCAGGGCCCAGCTGGGGCAGTTTGAATAGAGGCTCCTGCAGGGGCCACTCAGACTCACTCTTGCTCCAGCTGTGGCAGGAGGGGCCCGGCTGCCAGGGAAGCTGGAGGGCTCCTGGCTGGGGGAAGGCAGGCAGGGCTGCGGAGCTCTGGCCAGGCAAGCTCCCAGGCTGCAGGGCCTGAGACAAGGCCTGAGGTACTAGGGCTGCAGGAGGCAGCAGGTCCACAGCCCTGCCAGTGCCCAGTGGCCATGCCAGGTTGCAGCGTGCCCTGGGGCAGGGGCGAGATGAAGACTGTCAGGGGGTCACTGAGGCAAGGTGGGCGTAGGGGTTGGGGGTGCCCAGAGGGGAGGACCCCAGAGTGTGGGGCCCTGCGGCAGGGTGGTACCCAGTGGGGAGGGTGCTGTGGTCGAGGGGGGGGAATAGGTAACAGTGGGGGAGACGCCGGCCGAAAGGGGGCGCTGCAGGGCTGAAAAGCTCGTTCCCAGAGTGTCCAGCAGGAGGCGCCCGTGGCTGAGAGTCCTGCTGTGTTTTACACACAGAGCAGAGTGGTGCGGGGCGTGGATCCTGGCATGGGGTAGCAGCACAACCATGCGATGCCATGTTTACACAGCTCCGTCTAGCCGCCCTCGCCAGGGGACAGCCAGCAGCCCGCCCTGCTGCGACCACATCTCCACCACCCTGGGGACAGCCCCAGCCAGGGAGATTCCCAGGCAGCCCACGCGGGTTTCCATTGCTCTTGCGCAATGCCGTTACGCCGATTATTTTCAGGAATAGCGGCATTGCGCAAGAGGGGTTTTCTTGTGCAAGAAGGGACAGTGTAGACAGCTCCTTCTGGCGCAAGAACCTCTTCTGCAAAAAGGCAGCTCATTAAGAATGCAAATGAGGCTCAGAGATATTCCACGCTTAGCCTCATTTGCATACTTCTGATGCAAGAAGCCACGAGTGTAGACATAGCCATGGGGTCCTGCCCCACTGGCTGGGCACCCGCTGGCAGTGCCTTGGCTGGGATCAGCCTGAAGCACAACGGAGGAGCTACGTCCGGGAGAGCCGTGCTGGTAGTGACGGGAGCGGCCATTTGAAAGATGAACACTCCAGATGTGGCGCATGCAGGACGCTCCCACTGTACATCCCCACTGCAGACTGCTCTTCATTAGCGCAGCAATTCATGCGCTGGCCTCTCGAACATTCAAATCAGAAGGAAGAATATTAAAAAAGTAATTATACTTTTCAAAGTAAAGCTCTATGGGTAAATTGTATGCAAATCACTGTCTAAATCAGGGCGGCATATCTTAAGCAGATCTAAAAGTTGCAAAGGGTTCCACAGCATCATTGATATGTAATCAACATAGATGTATGATTCTGCTCCTTACTTAGGCAAATTTTAATGGCAATATTCAAGTAGGTAATTGGTATTTATCACAATGGCTGCTGTGAAGAAGCTATAATCTTGTTACAAGTGGAACTGGACTATTATAAATCAAGCTGCTAGGATGTTACTGCAAGACTGTGGCACATTTCAGTTTCCAGATGCTCTTAATCACCTTTTGTAACCTTCACCTCGTTTGTAATATGGGCAAATAACCTTCAGGTCTTTGAAGTCCCCGTCCCCAGGTGCCGGAGTTTTCAGAAACAATATCTAGGCATCCTCGCACCATTTGTCCCAGAGTAATGACAGGCACCTTTGCTCTAATCAAGAGAGCTTAATGAGATTTTTTTTTAAATGGCAGTAGGAAAAAAACATGAAATTGATCATTTATCTGCACCAGGAAAGTCACATCATTCAGACTAGGATTTCACAGAACTGGAGAGTCCAAACTTCACTCCCCTAACTTGGATCACCAATTCTGAGGGATCTGAGCAACACAGACAAGTAACATCCATCTCCAGGTCTCTGTAAAGGGGAAGAGATGATACATAGAATGATCAACATACAGGTTGAGCCTCTCTAGTCCGGCACCTTCGGGACCTGACCGGTGCCAAACCAGTGAATTTGCCGGACCATGGGAGGTCAATATTGTCTGGCAGCATTGCGAACACGCCCATGGTTTGCTGGGCTCTGAGAAGACGTTTGGGGTAAATTCAAGCTAAAGAACAGCCCAGAGCACTGAGAGCTGGGACTAATGGCTGTAGGCAAACACTGCGGGACACCTGGCCATGCCTTGAGAAGGGGGCATCGGGCGAACTCACAGCATGCGGGAGCACGGATGTTGCCGGACCGGAGAGGTTCAACCTGCAGGTGGAAATTGGTCGCCCCAATTCTGCCTGCTTTCCAAACCAGGCTCAGGGGGCCTGGGAGACCCTCGGAGGCTGCTGCTCAGTGAGATGGTCTATGTCCTGGAGCTCAGACTTGCACCGGGAAGCAGGCCCAGGGTCACGGGCACTCAGAGTATGGCCTCTCCCGACCGCGGCCCGTTCTGAGCCGCAAATCCCAGTATCACCCGGCAGCCAGAATACCGCTGCCGAGGTGCCGTGCCGGGAAAGACAGCCGGGCCTTGCACCCTTCCCAGAGCTGCCCCGCTCCGCACTGGACCCTGGACTGCACCTCGCTGCCTTGCAGGCGAGATGTTACTCTAGTGACTAGGGCGGTGCTTGTTCACACCCCTGCAGTAGCCTGCAGGGCAGAGCCAAGGGCCTGCGCAGGCCAGCCGGGGGTTCCAGTGTGACTGCAGCCCACCTCCTGGAGACAGGGGCCTCCTGGCCTGTTCGGGGCCCATCAGTGCATCCCCCTCCCCCCCACACACACCTGGCCTCACTGGGTGGCTCAGACGCTTCACAGCGCCCTCCAGTGGCTCTGCGTAGAACTGCGCCAGGATTGCTCCGGGTGCCTGCAAATAGCTCCAGGTTCTTAGGGGTGTCGCAGCGGCCCCTCTGCACAGCCTGGTCTGAGCCCAGCTCCCCAGTGCCAGCAAGCACCCCCCCACCGATACTCAGTCCCTGCGAACACGCCCGCATGGCCACACAGGCGGCCTGTAAAACGCTCCCCCAGGCCGTGCAGCGAAGGCGCCTCCGCCAACAGCACTGCCTGCTAATCGGTCACGGGAGCCGCTCACAGCGCCTCCTGCTGGCCATCCTGGGATCTAGCTGTGCCAGGCATTGCACCCCCCGCAGGGTTTCCCTGGGCTGTCTCCCCCGCAGCCTCTCACTCCAGAACCCGCAGCCGGCTCTGCATCGCTGGCCCCTCCGGCCAGGTCGCTCAGACCCCTTCTGGGGAATCAGTGTTTCCAGACCTGCTGGCTGGGGGGGGGGGCAGCACCCTGCCACAGTGCCACACCCCATGTCTGGGGGAACCCAGGCCTGCCCTCCACACTGGGCTCCAGCCCAGGTGCCCTGTGACAAGCAGCCGCAATCCCTGCACCATCCTAGCCCTGGCCGCTTTCCCCCTCTTGGTGCCACTGTACCGCTCCAGCGGCTGCAGCCTGCTTCCCTGGCTTCTCGCAGGCCCGCTGGGCAGCTACCTGGCGTTATACGGGCTCCGCCTTTCCTGCACTCGGGGCTCTCTTCTCAGCATTCGGTTTCCTATGTTCATTGGCCCGTCTGCCCTCCCTTAGCCATTTCCATGCCTGCGGGGTGGCCACCCCTCACACAGACCAGCACCAAGCTTCCCGACTGGCTGTGGCAAGGCGAGGTGCGAGCCGAGCTCCCCAGGCCAGCGCCCGCCTGCACACAGGGCACGGCACGCATGGCAGAAAGGACATTTTCAAATGAAGCCCTAAACCCTGTGAAGCACCATTGAATGCTCCCATAGGCTAGACCAGGCCCGCTCAGTGCAGCGGAAAAACACCCCCCAACTTCCTCTCCAAACGGAAACGTTGTTGAACCCCCTCTCCCAAGCCTCCTGAATTGGGGGGTTCCTGCTGAATAGTTTCCCCCCAGAACCAGACCATTTTCCTGAAAAAAAATCATTTTGATAAAACCACAAATTTCTTTTCAACCGATTCAATGGGAAATTTTCAGCTGACCATCCAATGAATCATTTGTATTGGATCAGGGCACTGCTGGGTTTTCCTCCCAACAGCAGGAAGCCCCCACAGGTCTCAAATCTGCCCCACACGCAATCAGCTGCAATGTTTAAACAGTTCTGCTCTGGGGGCATCGGCCCGTCAGCCTGAGAATGTCCCAGCAAAAGCATCGCCACTCGGCCACAGACATGCAAAGAGCACAGGCCCGAAAACATTGGTAGCAGGTGAATTTGGACTTTGTCACCGTTAGTATCGATTCTGGAAACTAGCTTACAAGAGCCACCAGCATCCAGCCAGGAGGTCAAAACAAAACTGGGCACCAGGTGACCTCGAGTCTAGTGAAAACTAAACAATCCAGTTGGCATTTCCAGGGCTGACCACTTGCAAAGAACTTCCAAGCTCCAGATCCAAGAATATTCACAGAGAGTAAATGGCAAATGCCCCCGCCCCCAATCTGAGTAAACCAGAAGCTGTCTGTGGCCAATGCACCAAGAGGAAAGAGGTGAAATGTGTTAAACAGATTGTTAATGACACATTCTTCATTCAGCTTTATTAGCAGGTAGAATGTGGCACCAAGAAGCGTTGCGCATAGACAGAGAGCTACAAAAGGTAATTCCTCTTCAGCCAAGTACGACAGATTTGCACAAAAGAGCCAGGAAACCCGGACGCCAGATGAGGGCTTTGGCAGGGGGAGGGGCACAGTTTCTCTGGTTTTTGACGGTGGAGGGAAGTTAGATTTTTCTGTCAGAACCGCAACGTGACACAGAGAATCCATCAAATGACACCGCGTGTCAGGTCATGTCACAACACAATTAAGACATTATATCTTGCTGATGAAGCTGTTGCCATCAATTCAGAAAGCGACTTCTCCAATCTGCAAAAAGTGGAAATTTCTCTCCCCCGCTTGCTAGACTGGGGGGTATCTGGGAGCAGGAATGTTCTTGTACATTCTATTTAGGGCATTCAGCCTTCACCCCCTTCAACGATTCGTCGCATAGCCAGCCCTAGACAGACAGATGGAGACAGACAGATTTCTTCTTAGACACCTGCACTTCCTGCTGCAAGAAGCAATTTGAAAAGAGCAGCAAGAAGCCTCCTTCCCAGCTCACTTCTGGGTGCTTCTCTCCCCCAAGACAGCTGAGCGCCAGGTTTTAGAGACTGCTCACGCTGTCGGGAATGCTTGGTAGGATTCTGTTAACTTGATGCTTGAATGTTCCAGCACTATTCATTTACCGCTAGCATCTGGCATGTAGCAACAAGATGGCTGATAGAATAAAATGAGGCAAGTTGATACGATTAGTCATAGCTAGGAGCTGGCACTGGGCTCAGTTCATAAAGGGCTGTAGCATCTCCTGGAGGAATTTACGGAGTCCAGCAAGGCAGCATCCCCGGGCTGCGGACACCTGGCGCTCCGGCGCCTGGAGGGAGCAGGAACCCACCTGGAGTTTATGGCTAGTGGATGGTGCAGGGGATTGTGGGATGAGACATGGGCCCAGCTTTCGCGCTATGCACATGGGAGCTAACAGGGGAGGACGATGGTCTTTTCTAAACAGACTGGGCAGCACTGCGTGTGGGGGTGGGGCAGCGTGCGAAGGGGCTGTGCAGGAGGAACAGGGTGGGCTGCCACAGGGTGATGCCCAGGGGGAATGCGGAGCAGGGCTCACTGAGCCACAGCATCGCAAAGCAGGGCTGCGGAGGGGCCCCGCAAATGTGGCCAAAAGGGAACGAGGTGGGTGCAGAGGCAAAACTGGGATCCATAGAATCATAGAACCATAGAGCTGGAAGAGACCTCAGGAGTCATCAAGTCCAGCCCCCTGCCCTAGGCAGGACCAATCCCAACTAAATCAACCCAGCCAGGGCTTTGTCAAGCCGAGACTTAAACACCTCTAGGGATGGAGACTCCACCCACTCCCGAGGGAACCCAGCCCAGTGCTTCACCACCCGCCTAGGGAAACAGTTTTTCCTAATATCCAACCTAGACCTCCCCCACTGTAACTTGAGACCATTGCTCCTTGTTCACCTCTCTCCATCCTCTTTGGAACCTCCCTTCAGGAAGTTGAAGGCTGCTCTCAAATCCCCCCTCACTCTTCTCTTCTGCAGACGAAATAAGCCCAAATCCCTCAGTATCTCCTCATAGGTCATGCGCTCCAGCCCCCTAATCATTTTGGTTGCCCTCCGCTAGACCCTCTCCAATGTGTCCACATCCTTTTTGTAGTGGGGGGCCCAGAACTGGACACAATACTCCAGATGTGGCCTCACCAGAGCCGAATAAAGGGGAATAATCACTTCTCTAGATCTGCTGACAACGCTCCTCCTAATGCACCCTAATATGCCATTAGCCTTCTTGGCTACAAGGGCGCCTGTTGACTCATATCCAGCTTCTCATCCACTGTAACCCCCAGGTCCTTTTCTGCCCAATTGCTGCTTAGCCAGTCGGTCCCCAGCCTATAATAATACTTGGGATTCTTCCGTCCCAAGTGCAGGACTCTACACTTGTCCTTGTTGAACCGCATCAGATTTCTTTTGGCCCAATCCTCAAATCTGTCCAGGTCACTCTGGACCCTAACCCTGCCCTCCAGCGTATCTACCCTCCCCCTAGCTTACTGTCATCTGCAAACTTGCTGAGGGTGCAATCCATCCCCTCATCCAGGTCATTAATAAAGATGTTGAACAAAACTGGTCCAAGAACTGATCCTTGGGGCACTCCAATAGAAACTGACGACCGCCAACCTGACATTGAGCCGTTGATCACTGCCTGTTAGGCCCGACAGTTTAGCCAGCTTTCTATCCATCTTACAGTCCATTTATCCAATCCATACTCCCTTAACTTGAGGGAGACCATATCAAAAGCTTTGCTAAAGTCAAGGTATATCACATCCACTGACTTTCCCATATCTACAGAGTCAGTTACCTCATCATAGAAGCTAATCAGATTGGTCAGGCACGACTTGCCCTTGGTGAATCCATGTTGACTATTCCTGATCACTTTCCCCTCTTCCAAGTGCTTCAAAATAGATTCCTTGAGGATCCCTTCCATGATTTTTCTGGGGACTGAGGTAAGGCTGACCGGTCTGTAGTTCCCTGGATTGTCCTTCCCTTTTTTAAAGATGGACACTACATTTGCCTTTTTCCAATCATCCGGGATCTCTCCCAATCTCCACGACTTTTCAAAGATAATGGCCAAAGTCTCCACAATGACATTTGCCAACTCCCTCAGTACCCTCAGATGCATTAAATCCAGGGCCATGGATTTGTGTATGTTTAGCTTTTCTAAATAGTTCCTAACTTGTTCTTTCCCCACCAAGGGCTGTCCACCTCCTTCCCATACTGTGTTGCCTAGTGCATTTGTCTGGGAGCTGACCTTGTCCGTGAAGGCAGAGGCAAAGAAAGCATTGAGTCCTTCAGAGTTTCCCACATCATCTGTCACTAGGTTACCTCCCTCATCCAGTAAGGGCCCCGCACCCTCTCTCATCACCCTCTTATTGCTAACATTCCTGTAGAAACCTTTCTTGTGCTTTCGCCTTCCTGATAACTCCCCTGCATTCTCAAGCAATAGATTTATACTCCTCCCTAGTCATCTGTCCAAGTTTCCACTTCTTGTCAGCTTCCTTTTTGTGTTTAATCTCACCGTGGATGTCCCCAGTAAGCCAATCCGGTCTCCTACCATATTTGCTTTTCTTGCTGCGCATCGGGATGGTTTCTTCCTGTGCCTTCAATAAGGCTTCTTTAAAATACTGCCAGCTCTCCTGGACTCCTTTCCCCTTCATGTTAGCATCCCAGGGGATCCTGCCCATCAGGTCTCTGAGGGAGTCAAAGTCTGCTTTTCTGAAGTCCAGGGTGTGTATCTTACTACTCTCCTTTCTTCCTTTGGTCAGGATCCTGAAATCTACCATCTCATAGTCACTGCTTCCCAGGTTGTCACCCACCTCTACTTCCCCTACTAGTTCCTCCCTGTTTGTGAGCAGCAGGTCAAGCTGCCCCTGGTTGGTTCCTTCAGCACTTGTAGCAAGAAGTTGTCCCCAACATTCTCCAAAAACGTCCTGAATTGTCCGTGTCCTGCTGTGTTGGTCTCCCAACAGACGTCAGGGTGATTAAAGTCCCCCATGAGAACCAGGGCCTGCGATCTGGAAGCTTCTCTCAGTTGTCCGAAGAAAGCCTCGTCTGCCTCATCCACCTGATCCGGTGGTCTATAGCAGACACCAACCACAACATCACCCCTGTTGCTTCCATCTCTAAATTTAACCGATAGACTCTCAACAGGCTTTTCTCCCTCTAAGTACTGGAGCTCCGAGCAATCACACTGCTCTCTTACATACAATGCAATTCCTCCTTTTCTCCCCCTCCTGTTCTTCCTGAACAGTTTATACCCTTCCATGACAGCGCTCCAGTCATGCGAGTCGTCCCACCAAGTCTCCGTTATTCCAATCAAATCCTAGTTCTTTGACTGGGCCACGGCTTCTAATTCTTCCTGTTTGTTTCCCAGGCTTCTCGCATTGGTGTACAAACACCTTAGATAGCCAGCTGATCGCCCTGCCTTCTCCATCCGAATCAGGGGTCCTCCTTTGTTGCTCGTTCCTCCTTGTGATTCTTCCCGGTGTCCGACTTCCTCACTTACCTCAGGATCCACACCACTCCCTGTCTGTCTGTCTAGCTATGATGCCTGTCGCACGCTGGGGGGCTTGTGAATATTTCCAAATCAGGGAACACTTTTGCGGCTGCCCGACTTGGGGATTCACTGGAGCCTGTCACAAAATTCCTACTGGACCCAGGCTCAGCCCCCAGCCCTCTGGTCCTCAAAGCCTGGGGCATTCGGCTTCTCTTGACAAAGCCCCCAGCTATCTGGGGATGGGCGCTCTGTCCGGAGGGGGCGGGTGGCTAAGCAGCCACCAGTGGCACTCAGACTGGGTTCCTCAGACCTTCTCCGACCCTCCCTGACCCTGCTTGCTGGGCTGGTCGGGGCTCTGAGTGGAACCAGGCTGCGTGGGGAAGCCGTGTTCCGGGGAGGGAGTTGGGACATGCTAGGTGGAGGCCTGTTCTAGTGTCTTACACCCACCCGTAGGCCCCAGCCCGTGAGAGCCGACTGGGTCCTGCAGAGCTCCATTCGGCCTCTGCCAGCCGCGTGCCAAGAGGTCGTCCTGGCTTCCTGTCAGAACCGAGCCCACTGAAATCTATGGGCAGGGCCACTGGTGGCCAGGGACACCGTTAAACGCCACTGACGTGCTCTGCGCCAGGAGAGCGCCTCCGCGCAGGAGTCTGATGGCGATAAGGCGAGCGGAGATCACGGCCCATGGGAGGCAGAGAGCCGCAGGCTTCCCTTCCCTGCACGTCCCACACCGGCCCCTCCGCTCTCATCTCTGCCGTTGCCTGGCCACGTGCCTGCACCAGGGCCTGCCCAGGTAGGGCTGCCAGATGGTTTCAACAAAAACCCCGGACAGACTTGACATTCCAGCACATCCACATTCCATCGCATTTAGAGAATCCTGGACAGTTCTATTGGCTCATTTCTATTTTCTCAGTTTGTTTCCCGGACAGAAAGCTCAAATACCGGACTGTCCAGTTCAAAACCGGACACCTGGCACTCTATGCCCAGGCTCAGAGACACCCCCACCAAGCCGAGTGTGCGGCCCCCAGGCCCGCCTCTGCAGAGCTGCCACCTGCTTCTTCCCTTGCCTGGCAACTCAGGAGAATTCTGAGGGGCTCCTGGCCCCTCAACCCACCACCTGGGCAGCTCTCCGGGCAGGGTGGCCTGCCGGGGGCTGGGCACCTACGATCGATCGTTGGACGGGCAGCTGCCCAACCGGCTCCGCCCGCCAGGGCTGCGTCGGACACGGCTGCTGGGTCCTGCATGCAGGTTAATAAGCCGCGGTAGCCAGCCCAGATTTCAAAAACTTTCCCCAGCCCGAATCAGGGCAAAAATGTACTATCAAAAATGTGTGCAGGCCGGCGGTGCCACATAGCAATACCAAATCATTTCTGTTCGCGGCAGTCAGAGGGTTCGTTCTGATCTTTTCAAACATTATGACTGTTTTAATATCTACCACGTATTTTGAACAGTTTGTTTCTTTGTTTGTGCAAAATAAAGTCATACTTCGGGATTACCTACAGAGACCAAATTTTGCATAAACAATCCTGCCACTTAAATTAGCAGAATGCATTACTTTTTACACCGGAGTATGCTGGGTGAAAGATTTAAATAATTATTTTTGGTTTTCATCAGAAAAAAGTCATAACTATTATGATTAGAGTTCATAAAAAATATTTGCTAACAACATTAAAATCGAGTTGCCTATTCAACTGTCATTTTAGTGCAAAGAAAATTTTTACTGTTACAAACCACAAAATAATTTAAATTAATTATAGAAAGACTAATGGAAGCTTTACACATTTCTGATCAAATTTTACTATGTATGACAATTATTCAATACAGTAAATAATGTCTGAAGTCGAAATCCTACAAATTTAAAATTGTTCTTTTACTTCCCTTTTGCAAGCACATTAATAACAAATCCTATGACATATATTTAATTACTTGAACTTTCCTATAAGTGTAATTTACACAAAATGACTTTGCCCGGTCAACGACAGGCCTCACCTGCTCGTTTTAAATGTTTAATGTATAATTAGCTTACATTTCTAAACAAAAAGTCATTTCAAACCAAGCATATGGAATTTTTCATGTAGAAAATGGGAAAATGGGATGTTTTAAAAATGTCAAAACCTTTTTCCAAGTCTTTTCTCAAAGGAGAAATTGGCTAAAACTTCCCCATCCCACTAAATGTTTCACTTTCAAATAATTGGAATTTTCTGATGAAAAATTCCCGCCCCACTGAAGTGTGTGACCTTGTGGTTTCAGGCTCTTTCATGGCCTTGCCTGTCAGAAAATTCAGCCATTTTGTGGTCACACTAGTGAACTAATGACACTAACAGTGTAACACACTAACCAGGGAAACCAAGTCTGAAATTCTGCACACAGTCTGTCTACCCACATAGCTAAATCGCTCACGACCGCCTCTGCACTGCCCCCTGGAAAGGTATTATCCCCCCTTTCCAGCTGAGACCTTGAGGCTATGTCTAGACTACATGGCTCCATCGACGGAGCCATGTAAAATAGTTTATTCGGCATAGTCAAAGAAGCAGGGATTTAAATAATCCCCGTTTCATTAAAATAAAAATGGCCACTGCGCTGTGCCGACAATCAGCTGATCCGGCACAGCGCGGCAGTCGAGACGCTGCGCGGTCGACAAGGGAAGCCTTTGTCGACTGCTCCGGTAAACCTCGTTTCATTTTTATTTTAATGAAGTGGGGATTATTTAAATCCCCACTTCTTTCACTATGCCGAATAAACTATTTCACATGGCTCTGATGACGGAGCCATGTAGTCTAGACATAGCCTGAGAGTCCAAAGGCACCCAGGAAGTCTGTGTCGAAGCAAGGCATGGAATTTAGGTCGCAGGGGAGCGCACTAACCACTGAGCCATTCTGCCTCTTATTTTGTTCCTCGCCTGTTTACGTTAACTTGTGTTTTCCTGATGTCCGTTCGCAGCCCCCCACTCCCCGCGCACAGCGCCCCAGCAAGGTACAAAGCGCCCCTGTCTCTGGCTGATGACTGGCCGTGCCACCCAATGTGGGAATTCAGTGACACTGAGCGGTTGGGGATTTACATCTGCACAGACTCATTTTTTTACTAATATTAAGATCAACTATTTTCCTCTCCTTCTACAAGTGAATTAACCAACTATAGTCAGAGGGTTTCTCTGTCTCTCTCTTTCTCTCTCTCTCCCACTAAGCTATCTATTTACCTATCTATTTACATGTATTTTTCCCCCAGTGAATTATGCCGGTGAGGCAGTAAAGTGTTATGTATTTGCAAGCCCCATAATCTTTAAAAGCACCGTGATGCATGCTCCAGATGAGAAAAGAGCCTCCATCCAGTATGTTAATAGATAGCATTAGGGCAATAATGAAAAGCACTTGAGACAAGTAAGCCCCTATCAAAGCTGAGTAATAGGGCTGCACAGAATGAATCACAATGCACCTCCTCTGCAGAAAGATATTAAGACGTCTGCTTTAGTGCAGGGTCTATTCACTCGAACAGCTGCTTCATTTCTCTGATTAAAATGGGAGTGGGAAGACCTTTTTCAGCTAGTTCCCTTTTACTCGGCACCTTCCATGCACACACACTGCCTCCAAACACAGACCCTGCTCACACACCCAGGAATACACACACACCCTGCACAGGGGCACGGCCACAACGCACACACTGATAACACACATGCACCGTAGCAGACACACACACAGGAGGTAGTGCATGCACAGACACACGCACACGGATACTACATCTAAGAAACACACAAACACACAGCAGACTTGCCCATACTAACCCCTGCACACAACTGTAACTACACTGCAGAGATACACACACAGATAAAATCTTGGAACAGATGAACCTTTACACACATACACACACATATTGCCCCTCCACACACATACACACACAACGCCCCCCCCACACAATGCTACACACATACACACACAATGCCCCTCCTACACATACACACACACACACTCACCCTGCCACACACACATGCACACACATACACACTCACCCTGCACACCCTGCCACACACACACACACACACACACACACACACACACTCACCCCGCACACCTTGCCATACACACATGCACACCCACGGACACATCCTCACCCTGCACACCCTGCCATACACACATGCACACACACGGACACATCCTCACCCTGCACACCCTGCCACGTACACATGCACATGGACACACTCACCATACACATCCTGCCATACACGCACATGCATGGACACACCCTCACCCCGCACACCCTGCCACACACACACGCACACACTCACCCCGCACACCCTGCCACACACATGCGCGCACACGGACACATCCTCGCTCTGCACACCCTACCAAATACACATGCACACACACACACACTCACCCCGCACACCCTACCATACGCATGCACACCCACATCGCACACCCTGCACACCCCCACACCTGGGCTGGAGATGCCTGCGGAGGCAGTCCTGTCTGCAGCCCCGGTACCCAGCAAAGCCTCTCGGAGGGTGGCCGGTGCGTTGCCTGGTGCTGCTGGCTGCCCAAGGGAAAGCAGCCACGGGCTCCTCGAGGCTCCTCCATGCCACTTGAGCTGCCAACCGCCGTGGCTGCCACACGGCCAGTGGTGCGCGTGCCCCAGCGAGCAGATGGCTCCCAGAGCACCGTGGGGCTGGGCACTGGAAAAGCTGAGTAATCCAAGTCGAGATTCTCTGCCAGCTCCCCAAGTGCTTGGCGGCAGCAGCAGGCTGGGAACCTGGAGTCCTGCCTGCCTCAGGGCCGGTTCCTCAGGCACTAGTGCAGGCCACACCCAGCCACGGCTGGCAGTGCCACGGACGCCTCGTGCAGCCTTCGTGCCAAGGAGGCAGCGCGGCTGCCCCAGGCCTGCCCGGCTCCGGCTCTCAGGCCCCCCGGCTGCTTTCCTGTCGCCCCTGCCCAGTCGGTATGAGGTGGGAAACCTCCCTGGCATGGGTGGCTGCAGGTGGACCTGGCTGCATGTCCTGAGGCGAGACAGCCCCGGAGGGTCTCCCAGCGCCTGCAGGCCCGTCTCTGGCTGCCACTGCCTCTCTCCACCCATCCCACCACGCCCCCAGGGCGGTGCCACAACTCCCGTTTGGCTCCCAGCCGAGCCCTGCTCCCGGGGCTGCTTGGGCCCTTGGTGGAACCCCCCGACTGGAAGGGGAAGTGGTTTCTCTGTGGTGTCACGGTGGCTCTTGGAGATGTGATGGGGGCGTCTCGTCCACGACCTGCCTCGGCGCTCTCAGTTTCATCTCCTGGGAGCTCAGCGCCTCCATCCTGTGGCTGGGGAGGGGCTACAGCCATGACCCACGGGCCCTGGGCTCCTAGGGGCACCGCTCGGCCAACGCTCGGCTTCTCCATGCTGGGCACGCACCGGCAGGGAGGGCACGTCTGCCTCACACCTCGAAGAGCCGGCTGGAGTCAGGAACCGTTTCTTCTGCACCAGCCATGTGTGCCCAGCTCCCGCTGACGTCCACGGCATGGCCTGGAGACCGGGGTGGGGCAGCAAGCCACGGCCCGTGGGCCGGATGCAGCTCCCAAACCTTCCGACCTGGGCTGCCAATGGGAAACTGGCCAATGGGAGCTGCCAGGGCGCATAACGCACGTGAAGGCCCCGCACACACAGCCCCAGCAGCTGATCGCTTGGAGAGCCGTGTGGGACGCGGCAGGCAGGGAGTCTGCCCGAGGGTCTCGCTGGGCTGCTGGTCAGGGGCCTGCTACTACACAGTAAACACCTCCTGGTCAGAGCCTGCATCTGGCACCCCATCCCTCCCTGCCCCAGGTCACAGCCCAAACCCTCTGCACCCCCTTCCCCCAGGGCACAACTCCCTCCCAGACCCTGCACTCCCCTACACCCCTCCCCCAGGCCAGACTCCTCTCCAGCACCCATACCCCCTCCCCAGCCCTGCACCCCATTCCCCTGCCCCAGGTCAACACTCAAACCCTCTGCACCCCCTCCTGTACCCCTCCCCCAGGGCACAGCTCCCTCCCAGACCCCACATCTCCTCCATGCATATCATGGAAGAGTGCAGCCCTCGACCACTTGCCAAATTCTTGGAGCCCTCCCCCCAGCGTAAAAAATTATTGCCCCCTGGTCTAGAACTTTATGTTTCAACTGGCATCCTGTGCATTTGCCATCTGCCCTAACAGCTGGGGAACTAACCCCACAAAGGGCTGAGCAGGGATGGGGGGGGGGGTGAGGGGCAGCCTTTTGCTCTGTTTCTTTTCATGCAAACCAAGGGGTTGTTTTCACCTGCAGGATTCAATTTTTCCTTCCAAAAACAGCTACAAGATTGTAAGCTCATTGGGACAGAGCCCATCTCTCTGGTTCAGTGCCCAGCACCAGGGGGGCGGGATCCGGCCCATGAGTGGGTGTGATGGGGTGTCTGTCTGCACTGGCCCTTTAAGGGTTCAAACCCAGCCCAGGAGAAGGCTGGAGCTGTGGAGCCAGCAGCTGTGGCAGGAATTAGCCAGTCAGGGCCCAGCTGGGGCAGTTTGAATAGAGGCTCCTGCAGGGGCCACTCAGACTCACTCTTGCTCCAGCTGTGGCAGGAGGGGCCCGGCTGCCAGGGAAGCTGGAGGGCTCCTGGCTGGGGGAAGGCAGGCAGGGCTGCGGAGCTCTGGCCAGGCAAGCTCCCAGGCTGCAGGGCCTGAGATACTAGGGCTGCAGGAGGCAGCAGGTCCACAGCCCTGCCAGTGCCCAGTGGCCATGCCAGGTTGCAGCGTGCCCTGGGGCAGGGGCGAGATGAAGACTGTCAGGGGGTCACTGAGGCAAGGTGGGCGTAGGGGTTGGGGGTGCCCAGAGGGGAGGACCCCAGAGTGTAGGGCCCTGCAGCAGGGTGGTACTCAGTGGGGAGGGTGCTGTGGTCTGGGAGGGACGTGGGTCCTAACAGAGGTGGTGGTGGGGGGGGGAGGGGGAATAGGTAACAGCGGGTGAGATGCCGGCCGAAAGGGGGCGCTGCAGGGCTGAAAAGCTCGTTCCCAGAGTGTCCAGCAGGAGGCGCCCGTGGCTGTGGGTCGTGCCGTGTCATGCTGGGGCTCTGCGGTGCTGCGTCAATACAGAGCGATGTGATACAAAGTTACTTGCGTGGATTTTATTCAGTTATGAAAAAGCAACAACACAAATATGAACAATAGCGAGCACCATAGCAAGAGCAGTGTGTGCACAGGGGTGCACTATCAAACCTGCTACATCTGAACTAAATACCAAATAGCAGCTGCTTGCAGCAAAGCAGGCTCAGGAAGATGCCGAAGGCAGTCTAGTCACAGAGCCGCTTTCCATGCCGCGGTACAGAACATGTGTTCACCTGCCAGCCGGCGCCTGCTTGTCTCTCTCTCAATAGGTGGAGAACTTGAGATGAGCAAGAAAGGGCTTTTGGGGGTTGGGTCTGTGCACCCAGCAGGGACTAGTATCAGGTGCTGTGCGGTAGGAGGACACCCGCTTACCTAGGTGAGTTTCCCCGGGTTTGTTTTGCACTTGACGGTGGTAACGGCACCGCTAGCCGGGACTCCTCTGCGAGGTTACGGCGCTGCCGGGCTGCTCACTTCAAACCAGCCCCGGAGACCTTCTGTCCAGTTTAGAACCTCCCGGCATCCTGCCCCGCCATTCAGGCACCCGGCCCCGGGCCTGGGAGCGAGGGCTCTGAGTGCGGAGGCCAGCTGGACGTGAACGTCCCCGCCAGCACGCAGAGGGTGGCAGAGTCTGCAGCGCGGCCTGGCCTGGAGCCAAGTGCCGAGCTGGGGGACAGCGGCCTGCTCCTTGGGGAAGGACTTGCTCTTGCTAGACGCAGGCCCCCCAGCAGCGTGGCCACGGCTGAGCTTAGTGTGGGGCTTATATCCTGCCAGGCTGGGGCTGTGACCTGCCAGCCCTGGGCACTTCCGGGATCACTGCATCCCAGGCCAGGACTGAGCAGCTCTGCATGGGGCAGGGCTGGTCCCTGGCCAGGCCACATGTCTGGCTGGTTGTATTAGGTACCAGGGAAGCCCGCCGCCTGCCCGGCTGAATCCGAAATGTCAGGAGGGGCTGTCGCGGGTTACCCAACCTTCTGGCCGCTCCCCTGCAGGGCACTATGGTACTGCGAGCCGTGACGCTCAGCAGCCCAGGCAGGGCGACAGGGCTCTGGGGGTACGGGTGAAGGAGCAGCTGGTGTTCCCTTCAGTCCTTCCGGTCACAGGTTGGGGCCCAGGCAGACACAGGTGCCTCCTGGAGGTGAATCCTGGCGGTGAATTTGGCTTCCTTGACCACGGGATCTGTTCCAAGGACACCTGCCGAGGGCAGGCAAGGGAGTATTTGGCCCAGACTGGCTAGCCTAGTGAGGACACTATCAGCTAGGCACAATGGGCGCCAGTGACCAAAGCCCCCCGGTAAATCCAAACCACGGGGACCTGGGATGATGCCATTTTCTACCAACACCTGAAGCCAATGTGCCTTTTGGATGATGGCATTCTCGTTCACGTGCTGCAGCAGCAGAGCCCTGCACTCACGGCTTGGGAGCCACTTACAAGCAAAGCTGCTTTTATTGTAGATCCTACATCAACAACAATGTAGTCAAAGCCTCAGAGGATGCAAATCTCTGTAGCTCCATCTTTAGAGCTGTGCAATTCCACAGCTAGCTGCTTCATAGCCACATCCGTGGCTGTCACCGTGGATACCCGCAGCTCATTTGTGTGGAGATGGATTCGGATGTGGATACAAATTTTGTATCTAGAGCCATGCAGATCCGGGGGATCTCTGTATATCTGCAGGGATCCCCATCCGTGGCTCGTTTCTGTGGCTGCAGACGTGGATACACATTGGCTATGTCTAGACTGGCATGATTTTGCGCAAATACTTTTAACGGAAAAGTTTTTCTGTTAAAAGTATTTGCGCAAAAGCGCGTCCATGCCACTCTAGACGCGGTTTTGCGCAAGAAAGCCCCGATCGCCATTTTCGCGATCAGGGCTTTTTTGCGCAAAACAAATCTGAGCTGTCTACACTGGCCCTTTTGGCAAAAGGACTTTTGCCCGAATAGGAGCGTCAAAGTATTTGCGCAAGAAGCACTGATTTCTTACATAAGAACGTCAGTGTTCTTGCGCAAATTCAAGCGGCCAGTGTAGACAGCTGGCAAGTTTTTGCACAAAAGCGGCTGCTTTTGCGCAAAATCATGCCAGTCTAGATGCAGCCATTGAATATCCGCACAGGGCTCTGTCCATCTGGGCAAACTTACACCAGCTGCAGCTCTGGTGGGTTATTTTAAATCGTTTCTCTGCACGGTAGTGACACCCCAGAATCCAGATGAAGTTTCCCAGGGACTCCCAACAGCTTTTGAAGGCCAGGAAGGCTCATTAACGCTGAGCTCCCCTAGAAGGTGTTTGATGATTTTACCCAGCCCCCTTTGTCCTGAGCCGATCAGAAAGCTACTGGCAGGCCTTGACCTCACACAGTGTGGTATGTACACAAGCTGGGCCTTAGCCCAGCCCCTTGGCAGCAGGTCTGTGTCTGACATCCCAGGCTGGCCCACTCCCCAGCTCTCTGCGTTCCTCCCAGATGGAGCTGGCTTAGGGCAAGCTCCCAACAGCCCTGATCCCAAGAAATGAGGGCCTGCAGGTCACCCAGGGCTTAGCCCCCCAGACAAAGGGCAAGCCGCCCCGTGCTTTGCAGCACTTGGTCGCGTGGCCTGGCCTCTAGGTGTGTTCATCAAAAAGTGACGCCGTGAAACAAGCCAAGCCAAGAGTTTCCAAGATATTCAAAAATAGCAAGATGCAAATTTTGTGGAGGCTCGAAACGTGAAGTGATTTACCGGTGTCAGGCCCGTAAAGTCGATTTGGCGGGTGTTCGCTGGGGAAAGTGAGGCGTAAGGGAAAGCTGGAGGCAGCTCGTGTGTGTGCCGGTGCTCTGTTTGGGAAGCAGAGCACATTGTACCGGTGGGCACACAGAGGTACCCTGAAAGCAGAGCCCTTGCTGGGTGCTTGCAGAGGTTTTCTGGGCATGCTCAGAGCTCCCCGCAAACGGGGCTGTCCAGCTGAATCCTACCTACCAGCATTTGCAGAAACGCTCTGCAGATCCCACCTGTGGCTCTGGGCCATGCCTCTCGCTCTGTACACCTGGTTCAGGGCTGAGCCATGTGCTGTGGGAGGAAAAGGGTCTGTAGCCTGGCCCAGGGCAGTGACACCATCTGAGCTCCAGGGCTAAGGCCAGGGTGCCCACAGGGCTGCAGGAGGGGGGAGAGGGCAGGGACAGGTGAAGGGAGCTTGCAAAGCACCTAGGAAATGAGGACCCAGCTCCACGGCCCAGCACAGCCCCTATTTCTGGCCTGACTCTGGCAAAGCCGCTGCTGCAGCTGGTGCTGCCAGGCCTGGGTGCCATGGCTCCTAAGGAAGCTGCACCAGCTCCCCCATGCCAACCACAGCTCCCAGAGCCAGCTCGCCGGGGCCTCCAGATGGGCTCTGTGCCCACGACTCCAAGGCACAGCCCAGGTTCGTCTGTCCCTGGCCGGGCACAGAAAAGCCCCACAAGGGGCAGCAGCAGCCTGAGGGCTCCCTGCACAGTGCCAGCCCTGCCCCCGAGAGCAGGGAGCCCGTTTGTGGTCAAGGTGCTGGAGCCGCAGGTTCATTCCCTGACTCTGCTGCACAAGCTCTGTGTGGTGCAGGGCACGTCTGAGCCCCAGCTGCCCCATCAGCACACACAGGGGCCCATTGGACAGTGCCAGGAGACAAACGTGCTTCAGCAAGGGGCTGGGTCACCCTGGGGCCACATGCATCAGTAGATACGGGGCCACAAGCCACAATGTTCCATAGAGTCTCTATGGATAGTAATTCCATGCTCCAATAAGAATAGAACAGTAGGGATCTATTACTGACCACCTGATCAAGACAGTGATAGTGACTATGACAAGCTAAGGGAGATTAGAGGGGCTCTCAAAATAAAAAACTTGATAATAGTGGGGGATTTCAACTATCCCCATATTGACTGGGTGCACATCACCTCAGGATGGGATGCAGAGATAAAATTTCTCGATACCTTAAATGACTGCTTCTTGGAGCAGCTGGTTCTGGAACCCACAAGGGGAGAGGCTATTCTTGATTTAGTCCTAAGTGGAGCACAGGATCTGGTTTAAGAGGTAAATATAACTGGACCGCTTGGAAACAGTGACCATAATATAATAAACTTTAACATCCCTGTGGTGGGAAAAACACCTCAGCAGCCCAACACTGTGGCATTTAATCTCAGAAAGGGGAACTACACAAAAATGAAGAAGTTAGTTAAACAGAAATGAAAAGGTACAGTGACAAAAGTAAAATCTCTGCAAGCTTCATGGAAACTTTTCAAAGACACAATAATAGAGGCCCAACTTAAATGTATACCCCAAATTAAAAAATACAGTAAAAGAACCAAAAAAGTGCCACTGTGGCTTAACAACCAGGTAGAAGAAGCAGTGACAGATAAAAAGGCATCTTTTAAAAAGTGGACGTCAAATCCTAGTGAGGAAAATAAAAAGGAGCAGAAACTTTGTCAAATTAAGTATAAACATATAATAAGAAAAGCCAAAAAGGAGTTTGAAGAGCAGCTAGCCAAAATCTCAGAAAGTAATAGCAAAATGTTTTTAAGTACATCAGAATAGTTCTGCAATTTCCCATTTGAGTTCTTTCAGAACTCTTGGGTGAATGCTATCTGGTCCTGGTGACTTGTTACTGTTAAGTTTATCAACTATCCCCATATTGACTGGGTGCACATCACCTCAGGATGGGATGCAGAGATAAAATTTCTCAATACCTTAAATGACTGCTTCTTGGAGCAGCTGGTTCTGGAACCCAGTATGGCCATTCTTATGTTCTTATTCACTGTGGTTTGTAATCTATCCTTTAAATCAGTTTCTGTACCTAATGCTTGGAAGATAGCTAACGTGATGCCAATATTTAAAAAGGGCTCGAGAGGTGATCCTAGTAATTACAGACCGGTAAGTCTAACATCGGTACCGGGCAAATTAGTTGAAGCTATAGTGAAGAATAAAATTGTCAGACACATGGCTGAATATAATTTGTTCGGGGATGTCAACATGGTTTCTATAAAGGGAAATCCTGCCTTATTTATCTGCTAGAGTTCTTTGAGGGGGTCAACAAATATGTGGACAAGGGGGATCCAGTTGATATAGTATACTTAGATTTCCAGAAAGCCTTTGACAAGGTCCCTCACCAAAGGCTCTTAAGTATAGTAAGTTGTCATGGGATACGAGGGAAGCTCCTTTTGTGGACTGATAACTGGTTAAAAGACAGGAAACAAAGGGTAGGAATAAATGGTCAGTTTTCTGAGTGGAGAAAGGTAACTAGTGGTGTCCCCCAAGGGTCTGTCCTGGAACCAATCCTATTCAATTTATTTATAAATGATCTAGAGAAAGGGGTAAACAGTGAGGTGACAAAATTTGCAGATGATACCAAACTGCTGAAGATAGTTAAGACCAAAGCAAACTGTGAAGAGCTTCAAAAAGATCTCACCAAACTAAGTGATTGGGCAAGAAAATGGCAAATGAAATTCAATGTTGATAAATGTAAAATAATGCACATTGGAAAAAATAATCCCAGCTATCTATACAACAAGATGGGGACTAATTTGGCTACAATGACTCGTGAGAGCTCTTGGAGTCATCGTGGATAGTTCTCTGAAAACATCCACTCAGTGGGCAGCGGCAGTGAAAAAAGCAAATAGAATGTTAGGAGTCATTTAAAAAGGGATAGAGAATAAGACAGAGAATATTTTATTGCCTCTGTATAAAACCATAGGATGCCCACATCTTGAATACTGCGTACATCAAAGAAGAGATATTGGCATTGGATAAGGTTCAGAAAAGGGCAACAAAAATGATGAGGGGTTCGGAACGGGTCCCATATGAAGAGCGATTAAAAAGACTTGGACTTTTCAGCTTAGAAAAGAGGAGACTAAGGTAGGGATATGATAGAGGTCTATAAAATTATGACTGGTATGGAAAAAGGGGATAAAGAAATGTTATTTACTTATTCCTACAACATGAGAACTAGGGGTCACTAAATTAAAATAATAGGCAGCAGGTTTAAAACAAAAGGAAGTTTTTCTTTTGAAAAACTCAGCACACAGTCAACCTGTGGAACTCCTTGCCAGAGGATGTGATGAAGGCTAGAACTTTAACAGGGTTAAAAAATGAGGTAGATAGATTCATGGAGGTTAGGTCCATCATTGGCTATTAGCCAGGATGGGTAGGAATGGTGTCCCCAGCCTCTGTTTCTCTGGAGGTGGGTGACAGGGGAGGGATCATGTGATGATTACCTCATAGACTCATAGACTTTAAGGTCAGAAGGGACCATTATGATCATCTAGTCTGACCCCCTGCACAATGCAGGCCACAGAATCTCACCCACCCACTCCTAGAATAATCCTCTCACCTATATCTCAGATATTGAAGTCCTTGAAACAATGGTTTAAAGACCCCAAGATGCAGAGAATCCTCCAGCTGTGATCTGTGCCCCATGCTACAGAGGAAGGCGAAAAACCTCCAGGGCCTCTGCCAATCTACCCTGGAGGGAAATTCTTTCCCAACCCCAAATATGGCGATCAGCTAAACCCTGAGCATGTGGGCAAGACTCACCAGCCAGACACCCAGAAACTTCTCTATAGTAACTCCTATCATCCCTCCATTGACCTATTTACCACTGATAATGAATGGTCAATTAGTTACCGAGATCATGTTATCATCAAACCATCCCCTTCATAAACCCATCTAGTTTAATCTTGAAGCCAGATAGATCTTTTGCCCCCACTACTTCCCTTGGAAGGCCGTTCCAGAACCTCACTCCTCTAATGGTTAGAAACCTTCGTCTAATCTCAAGTCTAAACTTCCTACTAGCCAGCTTATATCCATTTGTTCTTGTGTCCACATTGGTATTAAGCTTAAATAATTCCTCTCCCTCCCTGGTATTTATCCCTCTAATATATTTAAAGAGTGCAATCATGTCCCCCCTCAGCCTTCTTTTGGTTAAGGTAAACAAGCCAAGTTCCTTGAGTCTCCCTTCATAAGACAGGTTTTCCATTCCTTGGATCATCCTACTGGCCCTTCTTTGTACCTGTTCCAGTTTGAATTCATCCTTCTTAAACATGGGAGACCAGAACTGCACACACTATTCCAAATGAGGTCTCACCAATGCCTTGTATAACGGCACTAACACCTCCTTATCCCTACTGGAAATACCTCGCCTAATGCATCCCAAGACCGTATTAGCCTTTCTCACGGCCATGTCACAATGGCGGCTCATAGTCATCCTATAATCAACCAGGACTCCGAGGTCCTTCTCCTCTTCCGCTACTTCCAACTGATGTGTCCCCAGCTTATAACTAAAATTCTTGTTATTAATCCCTAAGTGCATAACCTTACACTTCTCACTATTCAATTTCATCCTGTTGCTATCACTCCAATTTACAAGGACATCCAGATCTTCCTGTATGATATCCCGATCCTTTTCTGAATTGGCAATACCTCCCAACTTTATGTCATCCGCAAATTTTATCAGAACACTTCCACTTTTGGTGCCAAGGTCAGCAATAAAAAGATTAAATAAAATTGGCCCCAAAACTGATCCCTGAGGAACTCCGCTAGTAACCTTCCTCCAACCTGACAGTTCACCTTTCAATATGACCCGCTGTAGTCTCCCCTTTAACCAGTTGCTTATCCACCTCTCAACTTTCATATTAATCCCTATTTTTTCCAATTTAACCAATAATTCCCCATGTGGTACTGTATCAAATGCCTTACTAAAGTCGAGGTAGATTAGATCCACTGCATTTCCTTTATCTAAAAAATCTGTTACTTTCTCAAAAAAGGAGATCAGGTTGGTTTGGCACAATCTACCTTTTGTAAAACCGTGTTGTAATTTGTCCCAATTGCCATTAGCCTCAATGTCTCTTACTACTTTCTCCTTCAAAATTTTTTCCAAGATCTTGCATACTACAGATGTCAAACTAACAGGCCTATAGTTACCCAGGTCGCTTTTTTTTCCTTTCTTAAAAATAGGAACTATATTAGCAATTCTCCAGTCAAATGGTACAACCCCTGAGTTTAGAGATTTATTAAAAATTTTTGCTAATGGACTTGCAATTTCATGTGCCAGTTCCTTTAATATTCTTGGATGAAGATTATCTGGGCCCCCCGATTTACTCCCATTAAGCTGTTCAAGTTTGGCTTTTACCTCGGATATGGTAATATCTACCTCCATATCCTTAGTCCCATTTGTTATGTTACCATTATCCCTAAGCTCTTCATTAGCCTCATTAAAGACTGAAGCAAAGTATTTGTTTAGATATTGGGCCATTCCTAAATTATCCTTAACCTCCACTCCATCCTTAGTAATTAGCGGTCCTACTTCTTCTTTTTTTGTTTTTTTCCTATTTATATGGCTATAAAACCTTTTACTATTGGTTTTAATTCCCTTTGCAAGGTCCAACTCTACCTGACTTTTAGCCTCTCTCACTTTGTCCCTACATGCTCTAACCTCAATAAGGTAGCTTTCTTTGCTGATCCCTCCCATCTTCTACTCCTTATATGCTTTCTGCTTTTTCTTAATCACCTCTCTGAGATGCTTGCTCATCCAGCTTGGTCTAACACACCTGCCTATAATTTTTTTCCCTTTTCTTGGGATACAGGCTTCTGACAGCTTCTGCAACTTTAACTTAAAATAATCCCAGGCCTCCTCCACCTCAAGATCCATAATTTCTTTAGTCCAATCAACTTCCCTAACTAATTTCCTTAATTTCCTCCCTCTTAGGGCACCTGGCATTGGCCACTGTGGGCAGACAGGACACTGGGTGAGATGGAGCTTTGGTCTGACCCAGTCTGGCCATTCTTATGTTACCCCAGCCTCTAGGACACCTCTCCCCTACCTGGCCTGCCTGGGAGAGGATTCCCAGCGCCACAGGGGATGTCCTATGGGGCAGGGCCCGCCTTAGGATGTATGGGGCCCGAGGCAATGTTGTAAACGGGCGCCCTGTGCCCAATGGTGGCGGGGGGGGGGCAATTTTTTAGAGCTGTGATTTTATAATCTTCAGCAACACACCAATGAAATATTTTAAAGCAAATTTCTAACGAAGGTCCTGTCGCCTGACACAGTGAGCTCAGCGGGACAGGCTCAAGCCTGAGGGCTCCCAGAGAGAGGAGTCAGGATCGGCTGGAAAGAGCCAGCCAAGGACACTCGACATCAGCCGACCCCGAGAAACAGGCCAAGTCCCAGGGAAACGCTGGGTCAGCTGGGGAGCAGGCGGAGGAGCCGGCAGATGCCAAGGGCCGGGCAAGCGGAAGGAGGGGCTTGGCACCAGTGCGTCGCCATGGGAACTGCGTGAGCATGCAGGGACCACGCCAAGAAGGCCACGCCAGGAAGGCCACGCCAAGGAAGGAGTCAGCTGGCAGAAAATGCCACAGACCCCAGGGAGGCTTCTACAAATAGGTCAGACCAAAGCGAAAGATCGGGGAGGGGGGGCTGGTAGCGGAAGATGAGAGGAAGGCAGAGCTGCCTTGTGCCTGCTCAGTTCAGTCTTCTCCCAAGTGTAACCCATGGCTGGTGAGTTGTGAACTTGCCACTGACAGTGCAGGGGAGGGGATGTAGCTCGGGATGAACCAAGAACACTGCAGGGACCTTCCAACCATGCTGAGTAGTTCTACAGCAGAAGGGCTGGAGGCTGCTTGGCCCAGGGCTCCTATGGAAGCAGCCGAAGGAATCTCAGAGCCACTGGCAAGTTCCTGGCTGACGGGAGAGGTCCTGGAGGACTGGAGAACACTGGTGTGATGGTCAGGGAGCTACAGACCAGGCAGCCCGACCTCAGTGAAGCTTCCCGAGCAATGGAGTGAACGTGCTGGGTGCGGGGACCCAGCGGATCCTGCCAAACTGGCCTGACTCCTTTCTCGGACAGCGACCTCATTGGTCAGATGGGGGGGATGCAGTGGACCTCTCCTAGGCCAGCTGGAGAGCCGCAGAGGCGACAGGACGACCCTCAGCGGACATGGCATCGGCTGGATAACTGAAAGGCAGAGCAGCAGCGACGGGACTGGGCACAGAGCCCGTGGGGCCCGCGTCTGATTGGAGGGAGGCCTCACGCGGGCCCCACGGGCTCTGTGCCGCATTTGCTGTTATTCAACCTCCTTGTTCCTGGCCAGGGCGCAGGGACAGAGAGAGACTGATCAAAACTGCAGATGACACAAAGCTGGGAGGAGGGAGCTGAAGTCCAGAGGGCCCTGATACCCTGCAGAGCTGGGCTCTAGACAGCACGGAAATTGGACACACATGCCAGGGCTGCCCCAGGCAGAAAAGCGAAATGCACCAGTACAGGACGGGCACTGGCTTGGCAGCCCCTCTGCTGAGAAGGCTCTGGGGGCGGTGCCGGATCCCCGCTCCCCCTCAGCAGGTGTCAGCCCCTCCATGCTGGGGGGAAACCAGCACGTGCATTTGGGTGGCATTAGCAGAGGTGCAAGCCCCGGCAGCGGGAGAGCTGCTCTGCTCGGTGCGGTTAGGCCTCCGCGGGAGGAAGGTGCCCAGACCTGGTCACTGACGCAGGGACACTGGGAAGGAGCCGGAGGCGAGTGGCGAAGGTGTTCAGAGGGGTAGGATGCAGCCACCGGAGCAGGGGCTGAAGGAGCTGGGAGGGGGGGGCGGCCAAGGCTCCAGCCTTGGGCTTTGAGGGCAGGGGCTCAGCGTTGTCACTGCTTCCCCCAGGGACCGGGCCTCCCCGGCAACACAAGGGCACTGTGCTTAGGCTACAGAAGACACTTTCCCTCAGGCCACAAGCTCATCACTCTGGCTGCTTGAACCCGCACTTTGGAATCCAGCCCTCAGAGGCTTTAGATAGCAGCCGCCTGACATGCCTGGACCCTTGTCTGAGTGATGCTGGAGTCACCTGGCTTGGGCAGTGCTTGCCCAAGCTGCAGGGCTGCTGGCTTGCTGGGGGAAACTGTGACGTACTGGGGGTGCTGTCTGCTCTGGGGGGCAGATGGCTGGCCCCTGTCTCTTGGGCTCGTCCCGTAGGTGATTTTCTCCGTCACTCAGCCAAGAACCAGTCTCTGCGCGATTCCCTTTCTCTCCAGGACTCCCGTTCACACCTGGACCGGCTGTCCGTGAACTCATCCGCCAGCCTCCCGGCGTCCTGGGGGTCCTCTGGCCTCCGGTCTTTGAGCCACAGCCTCAGGATGGGCGGGCACGCTTCATAGAACTGTTCCAGGATCATCAGCTTAACCAGGTCCTCTGTGGTCTGGGCCCCGACCCCGCACACCCACTTGCGGCAGTATTGCACCAGGCGGGAGGCCATATCCACACAGGTCTCCCTTGGCTCCTTCTGCACCCCCCTGAACTTCCTCCTGTACGTCTCGGGGGTCAGCCCGAACTTGTGCAGCAGGGCCTCCTTGACCCGTTCGTAGTCGCCCGGCTGCAGGTTCTCCAGCTGGTTGAGCACCCCTGCGGCCTCCTGATCCAGCAAGGGGGTGAGCTGTTGCAGCCGGTCCGCTGGGGGGATCTGGTGCAGTTCACAGGCCTGCTCAAAGGAGCTAAGGATCCCGTCCATGTCCCCCACGTCTTTACATTGGGCCAGCACGAGCTTATCAAAGGGTCTGGCTGTCCCAGGCCCCCTGGCGTCCTCCGCACTCACCGCAGCCGGAGCCCCTCAGCTTCTCCGCTCCGCCATGGCCAACTCATGCTGCCACTGCCTCTCTCGGTCCTGGTGTTCCTACTCTTGTTCCTGGCTGTCACGTTACTGGATTTTATGGGAAGCAGCCAGGTCACTGCTGGGCCCATGGGGGGGTGTTTGCCCCAAAAGTTGGTACAAAGGGGGCCATGTGAGGTGTCAAATGAAAGCTTACCTTCTACTGAGTCTGTATATTCTAGTCATGTAATTGAATAGTATCTGTGTATGGAGCTATAGACATGTACTCTGTATGGATACTGGAAGTTTCTCTATATGTGGTTGAGCAATGGGCGAGAAAAGCTTACCCTATGGACATGCTAATTAGCAAGCCACCGGGAACAATAAGTGTCTTAAGTACCAGAGACCCACCTGGGAAGGAATCTAGGTGCCTGGCCACTGACCATGTGACTGTCTCCAGCTTGGAAGAAGCTGGGGGGGATATAAATATGCCATGTGGTCGACTCCATCTTGGTGCTCAGCTCAGCTCTTCATCCCAGATGCAGGGTTGCAGGGATCAACGAGCCGGAAAGAACTGTGGACCCATCCTGACATAGGATGTGCACCAAGGACTTTTAAGCCAGCAGTTATAATATCTCTGCTGCAAGCCTGCATCGAGAACTGGGAGATTCGATGCATGTAATGTATTATCCTTTCACAACCTCACTCTCATGCTTTCCTTTCTCTTAGTAATAAACCTTTAGAGGTTAGATTCTAAAGGATTGGCTCAGCGTGGTTTGTGGGTAAGATCCAGAGCATAGATTGACCTAGGATCTGTGGCTGGTTTCTTGGGACCAGATAGAACTCATTCAGGGTAGGTGAGATTGGGTCCTATAACCCCTCACCTGTATGCTAGGCCCAGGGCTGTTCGGGGCATGGAGAGAGCTGGGGTGTCAGAGGGGTTTTGCTTGTGAGGCTTCTGGCTGGCCAGGCAGGCAGCTGAAGCACTCGGTGTGACTGGTTTGTGGCCTATTTGGGAAGGTCTCCAGTCAGGGGCTGTAAGGAGCCCCGAATTTGAGCAATTCACCCTGAGCAGACACCCTCAGCTGTGCCCAGACCCGGCCCGGCCTGTCACACTGGCGCTCCTCCCTACGACCCTCCAATTCCTTTAGCCTCAGCTCAATCTCCAGCCATTGCAGCTCTGCCGGGGGGACCCGGCCCTAGACGAGCTGCTGCTGGCTGAGCATGGCCTGGTGGGCACCACGTCTGTCTGGTGCACTCCAGCCCTCCCTCCGGTCTGAGAGTCTGGGACACTGCCAGGGAGTGTCTGGCTGCTCCCTGCAGAGACAGGATCCAAACCCCTGGACTGGTCATTCTCTTCCAGCTGGGCAATCAGCTGGGCCTTGGTTGCTTTCCCCATGGGAAGGCTCCTCTCTCTGCACAGCCCCACAAGTCTGCCTTCAGGAGTCAGGTGTAGGCCATCTCCCTGCTGACCCCTGGGGTGTAGACTCACCGACCGAGTGCTGCAGCACCCCACGACTCCCAGGAATCGCTTCGCTCTGCCTCCAGCACGCCTGACTCTTGCAAGCCCCTTCCTTCTACTGCTCCTCGTTCCTTGCTGCTGGAAGCTCCATCCATGGGGTGCAGTGCATCCCACTCCTGACACCACTGTGGCAGCGCGTCGGATATCCCCCGACCCTGCACCCCGTTTCCAGCAAGATGAGACTCCGCCAGCCAGTAGAATAAAGTTTATTGCTTCTCCAGGATATAGCACAGCATAGACGTGATGTGGACATAAGGAGTCAGGGGCTGGCAGCCCTAGACCCCTTGGGGCTGGGGTGTCTAGGCCCCTCAACTCCCAGCACTCTGCTTAGTCTCTTTTCTTCATGGTTTTCCAGCCAAAAAACTGCCCAGCTCCCAGGCCCTGCCCCTCAGCCAGGTGCCGTCTCCACCTCCCTCCCTTTGTCTCTCCCCCTGGGAAGAGCCTTGTTATCTGCTCAGGCTGGGACTAAGTGTCTGGGCTGTCATGTTACCGGAGTTTAAGGGAAGCAGCCAGGTCACTGCTGGGCCCATGGGGGTTGTTTGCCCCAAAAGTGGGTACAGAGGGGGCCATGTGAGGTGTCAAACGAAAGCTGACTTTCTACTGATTCTATATAGGCTATTCATATAGCTGTATAATGTCTGTGTGTGGAGTTATGAATATGGACTCTGTATGGAGACTGGAAGTTTCTCTGTATGTGGTTGAGTGATGGGCTCGGCCTATGGACATGCTAATTAGCACGGCTCCAGGGACAATAGGTCTCTTAGTACCAGAGACCCACCTGGGAAGGAATCTAGGTGCCTGGCCAGAGACCATGTGACTACCTCCAGCTTGGAAGAAGCCAGGGAGGGATATAAATATGCCATGTGGCCGACTCCGTCTTGGTGCTCAGCTCAGCCCTTCATCCCAGAGGCAAGAGTACAGGGATCGAGGAGCTGGGAAGAACTATGGACCCATCCTGAAATAGGATGTGCACCAAGGACTTTTAAGCCAGCAGTTATAACATCTCTGCTGCGAGCCTGCATCGAGAACTGGGAGATTCGATGCATGTAACGTATGATACTTTAACAACCTTACTCTCGCGCTTTTCTTTCTTGTAGTAATAAACCTTTAGATTTTAGATTCTAAAGGACTGGCTCAGCGTGATCTTGTTGGTAAGATCCAGAGGGTAAATTGACCTGGGATCTGTGGCTGGTTTCTTGGGACTGGAAGAACCCATTTGGGGTAGGTGAGAGTGGGTTCTAAAACCCCTCACCTGTGTGCTAGGCCCGGGGCTTTTTGGGGCACAGATATAGCTGGGGTGTCGGAGGGGTTTTGCTCACGAGGCTTCTGGCTGGTCAGGCAGGCAGCTGAAGCGCTCTGTGGGACTGGTTTGTGGCCTATTTGGGAAGGTCTCCAGTCTGGGGGCTGTAAGGAGCCCCGAATTTGAGCAATTCGCCCTGAGCGGATGCCTTCGGCTGTGCCCAGACCCGGCCCGGTCCGTCACAGTGGCGTAGTCGGCAGGATCCACAGATCTTGGTTAATTGAGCTTTGGGTCAGGACCCCACGCTGTCTAAATTTGATTTTTGGTTTTGAGAGTTGGGCGGCAGCCTGGGGCGGGCTCACCCTGGTGATGGAGCAGAGGGCCACAGGAGGCCATCAGGGAAGTCCCTGAGTGTCTCAGAAGGTGACTGATCCCCAGCGAAGAACTCCCGCTCGGTCATCTGCACCTCTCTGGGGGAGACTCTGGTCCTCAGGGCTGCTGTGCATGACAAACGGACACTCCTGCCCTGCGGGCAAGCCAGAGAGCTGGTCTGGGGAGCCTGGGGCCCCCATGGATTGTGACACAGTGGCGAGGGCAGGGCGCCAGCCGGGGATGGGCTGGGAGAGGCTGACAGGAGACTCTGTTAGTCAGACATGCCCCCAAGCATCCGGCACGTTCCCAAGGATCCCTGCCTAGTGCCCCAAGTCTCTTTGGGATTCTGCTTGCCAGGGGGTGGATTTGCAAGGCTGGGAGAGGGGCCCAGGTCCTGGGCCCCTGCCCCTGCACAAACACCAAGGCCCCTCCCAGGGGCTCAGGGGAACATGTGCCAGGCTCCACAATAGGGCAACAGCTGCTCTGTGGCAGGCGGAGACGGAGTAACCCGGTCGGGGAAGGCGCTAGCAGGGCACTGGCAGAACGAGCCAGAGCTGGCTCTCCGGGGGCTCTCACCACCGGCCCTGGCCTGCTGCAGCTCATGGCCCCGGCGCCTCGTGCTCTGATCACAATTTGCTTCCCATTTACTCGGCGATTTTCCTCCGGCAAAAACCTCCCGTCCAGCAGCGCCGCTCCCTGGGCTCTGGGCCTGGGGGCTGGTTCTTCAAGCCTCGTGCTCTGTCTGCTCTAAGCGCCCTCGGTCTGGCTCAGAGAGCGGCCGGGAGGTCCGTGCAGGGGTCTGGCGTGTGCGCCGCTCTTGCACGGGGTGGAGCAGCGGCTCACGGCACTCACACGGGTCAGGGACTGAAGAGTGCATTAGACTCTAGCACAGCGGCTCCCAAACGTTTCCAGATGGGGCCCCATTTTGACAATTCAGGAAGACTTGGTGACCCAAGGCAATTCAAACACGGGGGAGGTGGGGGGGCAGAGCCGGTGGGGAGACACCTGGCAACCCTTTTGAAATGTAATGGTGACCCATATTTGGGTCCCGACCCATAGGTTGGGAAACCCTGCTCTAGAGCAAGGAAACCTCCCCGCCCCCCGCTGACTCCTAGACGCCAAGGCCAGGTGTCCTCTGCTGACCCCTCCAAGCTCAGGCCCCGCTCGCCGCACAGGGAAGTGCCGTTAACGCCGATGCTGCTTCACTCACTGGTGGAATCCATGTCGGGGCTTAAGGGCTCTCCAGACGGCACCGGTGGCACAGTTCTGAGCTCTGGGCTCCGGGCTCCAGGCTCTGGGCTCAGGCCAGGCAGTGCAGCGCTCCTGCACTCTCCCCCTTTTCTCGGCACCCAAAGCCTTGTGCTGGGCTGTGGCTGCCGGATGAGCCATGCCAGCCTGGCCTCACTTCTCTTGGGAACAAAGGAAAGTCCCTGGAGACGAGCTGTGGCCGCTGCTCAGATCAGCTCCTCAGGGAAACAGTCCCCAGGGCTCAGCGTGCCTTTTCGGAGAGCTGGCTCCCCTTGGCTTCCCGTCTCACCGCCAGGCCCAGCCCCTGCCGGCGCCGAGCCCTGCCAGCCGTGACACGGGGCATCTTTCAGGGCTGGCCGCCGAGTTCGCGCTAACTTGTTCCTCCCCCTGTGTGCGCCGGAGAATGACCCGCTAGCCAGCCCCCGTCTTCAGGGCCCTGCCATGCTCCCGGGCTTGCGTGTGAGCCGCCTGCGATGCCAGAGCCGCGCACTGTGTGTTCTTCAGCCAGGCTCTGTACTCAGCTCTGTGGCCGCGCCATCTTGCTGGAGGAGGACGGGGGTGATTTCCCCTCCGCCAGGCAGCCTGGCTAGTGAGCGTGGTGCATCACTGAGCCAAATGGGGTCTTGCTCAGTGCCTGGGCCCCACACATGGCTCCATGCTCATGCTGGAAGCGCCTGGCAGTCAGGGTGGCTACACTGGCCGACACCTCACCTCAGCGATGACCTGGGCCCTCACTGCCTGATCCAACCCCCGGACGTCACGAGGAAGGCTCCCTTGGCTCGACTGGGCTCTGGAGCTCCTGCGGCTCTCTCTTCTAGTGCAGAAGGGTCGTCTGAGGCCAGGCCTCACTGAGACAGCTGTGCCACCCTGGCTTGTCAGCATCCAGCCACGGCGGCGATGAAATCACTTCTGTGCACACCAGGGGTGTGTCTAGATACACGGCTCCGTCAACAGAGTTTGCTCGGCAAAGGGAAATGAACCGGCAATTTAAATAATCGCCGCTTCATTTACATCAAAATGGCTGCCACGCTGTGCCGATCAGCTGATTGTCGGCACAGCGCGGTAGTCTAGACGGGGATCTGCCGACCCCAGAACGCTTTGTCGTCAGATCCTGTAAGCCTCCTGAGACCTGCCATGTAGCTGCTGCTGGGCTGGACTAATGCCACGGGCCTGGGCCGGTGGCTGTCCCGGGCCGGGTGTGTGCTCAGGGACCGGGCTGCCTGCGTGCCGAGTGCGGATTCAGGAAGTCTGGACGTAGCTTCTGGTACCCCACGCTGCACGGAGCCACGGCCTGTGCGGGAAGCTGTGTGCCCCAGGATCCCGGGATCCGTTTGCCGTTGCTTCTCCAGCAGCACGGGTGCGCCGGGCCATGCCCAGGACGTGGCTCTGCCACAGCAAAGAGATGGGACTTCCCCTGGCGGGCAAGTGGGGAAGGCACCTTTCCCAGCAGGCTAACAACCTCAGACTGCACACGCCCTTAGCGAGAGCCGTGCTCTCCACGTTGTTTGGGGGGTCCCTGCTGCCCCGAGGCGATGCCCCAGCAAGCAGCTTGGGTTACTCTGCATCAGCATTTCTGGGCCCTTTCTAGGGCCTCTTCCATACCAAGTCTTGTCTAGTGGCCAAATGCAAACTGGCTGCCTCTGGCCACCCTGACTCTGCAGTGGGGCAGGGCTTGCAGCTGTCTGGGACGGAGCCTTCAGCAGCCCAGCTCCCTTGCGAGGTGTTCTCTGGGACATGTTCTCTGCTTGGGACGGGCCAAGTTCTATTTACAAAACTCAGCCCATGGCCGCTTAGCTAACGTCTCTTTTGAGTCTGGACTTGGATTCGGATCCAGGCCCAGCGCCGGTGACTTTACGCTCCCCGCCAGCCCTCCCCATCCGTCTCGCAGCCCATCCACTGCGCGGCTGACGTTACTTTCTGCTCCTGGAGCCCTGCTCCTGGCTGTTTCCTGGGTGGGCGTGTGGCAGAAGGCGCAGGATCAGCCGTGGGAGGCTCCCGTCGGACGCACTTAACGCCTGTCGCTTTACTTGCTTGCTAAGCACCTGTCTGTACCACACCCCAACTTCCAGCCCAGCCCCAGCCACCTTCCCCTCCCCATCGCTAAGCAAGGAGCCTTCCCGGTGTCCCAGGGTGGTCACAGCAAGGAGTCTCCGGAGCTGCCGCTGCTCTGCAGCCAGCGCGAGAGCTCTGGGTCCCCGGGACTCCCCGCTCCTCCACCTGCCACCTGCGCAGCGGCTGCTCGCATGTGTCTCCAGACCCCGCTGTCCCTGCAGGACCCGCGCCTTTCCCAGGCCCAGCCCACAGCTTCCAGCCGCCAGGCCCGGGCCCCTGCGGGAACCAGCAGTGCGAAGACGTGCGGGGCGGAGGGTCCCTTCATCGCGGGGGCGGGGGGGCCTGGAATCCAGGGACAGGCCGAGCTGCCCCTTTGTCAGCGGCTCCCTTTAAACCTCTTGCTGGGAAGTGGGGCCCCGGCTGCCACCTTAACCCCCGGGCGGATCCATGGGCAGCAGCGGGGACACCCAGTGGTGAGTCAGTCACAGACCGGCCGCCCCCAGACGGCCCGACTCCTGCCTGCTCTCTCCCAGGCTAGCTCTGGGGCCCCACTTGGGGCATCAGAGGGAAATAGCCTCTCCCGGCGGGGCGGGGCAGGTGTGTCCCGGCGGGGCGGGGCGGGGCGGGTGTGTCCCGGCGGGGCAGGGCGGGGCGGGGCGGGGCAGGTGTGTCCCGGCGGGGCGGGGCAGGTGTGTCCCGGCGGGGCGGGGAGGGGAGGGGCGGGGCAGGTGTGTCCCGGCGGAGCGGGGCAGGTGTGTCCCGGCGGGGCAGGGCGGTGCGGGGAGGGGAGGGAAGGGGAGGGGCGGGGCAGGTGTGTCCCGGCGGGGCAGGGCGGGGCGGGGCGGGGCAGGTGTGTCCCGGCAGGGCGGGGCGGGGCGGGGCAGGTGTGTCCCGGCGGTGCGGGGCGGTGCGGGGCGGGGCAGAGACTGCAGCTCTGTAGCGACGCTTCCAATTGCCGGGGAGTCGCCGCCCCGCGCTCATTGCTGTGCAGGGCGTGTCCGCGCTCAGGGGGACCAGAACTAATGCTGTCCTGTTAATGAACCGAGTGAGTAATAGCCGGGGGCATAGAAAGCTTATGTCTGAAACTAATCCTAGTTAATGAATCTATGGTTACAGGTATTCAACGGTGACAGGGGGGTTCGTCCACCAGCCCTCCATTAGTCAGCGCGTCCCGCCTCTGCTGATTAGTTCGACGCCAGCAGAGGGGTCTTAACGATCTTGGTAATAGACCCGTTGTGCGACCTGCCCCGGGCCAGGCTTGGATTGAAGGTGACGAGTGTCTGATCCTATGGCGCGCGGGAGGGTGATCCAAGCAGCTTTGCTCCCCATGGCGTGTTATCTCGTCTCTGCCAGCCTGCTCTGCTGCGGGAAGGCACCGTGCACGGCCCCAGCGCAGCCGTGCTGGGAGCCTCACCCCAGTCTCCTCTGCGGAAAAGAAACCACAGAATGACAGCTGCTCCAAACCCCTCCTCCCTGTACGAATGCCTGCACATGTAGCACACACACGTGTGTGCGCAAACACACACACCTGCAACACACACACGCAAATACACCTGCATGTGCACACACAAGTGCAAACACATGCGCAAACACATGCACCTGCAACGCACGCTTCCAAATACACCTGCATGTGCAAACATGTCTGTGTGCAAACACATTTACCTGCAGTGCACACACGCAAATACACCTGTATGTGCACACACGTGTGTGCAAACACACGCACCGGAAACTCACACACACAAATACACTTGCATGTGCACACATGTGTGCGCACAAACACACGCGCCTGCAACTCACACATGCAAATACATTTGCATGTGCACACACGTGTGCAAACACACACACCTACACCTGCCCATACGCAAATACATCTGCATGTGCACACCACATGTGTGCAAACACATACACCTGCGACACACACACACAAATACACCTGCATGTGCACACACGTGTGTGCAAACACATAAACCTGCACATTCAGTGTGTGACAAATACACTTGCATGTGTGTACACACGCACACACATGCAGAAATATACACGTGAACACCCCAAAGGGCTGGAGAATAAAAGATGTGGTGTTTCTTTGGCAAGGTGGAAGGGTGTCTGCCTCTCGTTCACTGCAGGTGCCCTTTTGTGTGGCAGCTGTCAGGGGATACTGGTGTCTAGGAAAGGACACAGATGCAGCACAGACAGCCAGGGAGTAGCTCTGGAGCACGAGAAGGTGCATTTGTACAGTCACTTTTCTGACCGCAGCTCCTGGGTGATGGTTCCTATCAGAGACCTTTAGTCATTCCCCATCTCCTTGTCTGCCCGCCTCTCCTTGTGCAGCGCATGGCGGCGGGCAGGGAATGCCCATTCAGACTGGCGTGGGGGCGCGTGGGGAATGCCCATTCAGACAGGCCTGGGAGTGCGTGGGAATGCCCGTTCAGCCAGGCACAGCAGCGGGCGGGGAATGCCCATTTAGACTGGGGCAGCGCCATGCGGCAAATGCCTGTTCAGACAGGCACAGGGGCGTGTGGGAATGCCCATTCAGACAGGCATGAGGGAATGCCTGTTCAGACTGGTGTGGCCTCACTGCTGCCACAGAAGAGCTCTGGGAGAAGACAGCTCGAGGAGAAGATCGGAAATGGCCACACGGTCTATTGCGCAGTCGCTGTGGGGCACCTCGCTAGCCGGGCCGGGGAGATGGGGTTGGACAGACCGGTGCGCATGTCACCAATAGTTCACCAAGTTGTCTCCAGAGCTGTTGAGTCGAGTCCCACGAAGTGAACTCGAGTCCGACTTAAGTCGCCTAGGTGACTTGACTTGAGACTCGACTTAAGACTTGCTAATTTTGTTAAATCGACTTGGTGAAAAAATTGTCTGAAAAATGCCGATATCGACGGCTTGTACAAAAGTGACTTGACATTTTTTAAATTAAGACTTGAGACTCGACTTGGACTTGACAATGATGACTTGAAGACAACACTGGTTGTCTCTGTCACTTCATTGGGGGCTGTCCACGTGCATCTGGCTGGCTGGCAGAGGGGAGTCCTCGGCCCACAGCAAGATGAGTTTGAACGCGGACTGAAGGGCATTGGCGTAGGCTGCGGGGGTCGGCAGGTCGGCCAAGCGGGGAGCAGCCCCTGCGCCGTGCAGCTTAGCGACCAATCCCAGAGGCACAAAGTGCCTGACAGCTGAAGAACGCGCCAGAGGTTGCCAGGCCTGTGCCCTGCACAACTTCAGGGAGCAAATAAACCCCGACCAAGTGGGCCAGAGTATTCCTGGGGATTTCAGACGGAATCTTTCACTGGGGGCTCCTGGAGACGCCCAGCCAGCCCTGGAGCGCGCCCCCGCGGGCCAACCCTGACGGCCAGACAATCTGCCAGGGCGCTCTGCTGGGGAGATGAAACGCTGCGCTCGGCTCTGGCAGACGGGCTGACTGAGCGCCCCGCAGTGCACATGACCCTCCCGGCCCCTGGCTGACCTGCCCATAGATCAGATCCCAAGGCAGCTGCCCCGCTGGAGCTCTGGGCCAAAGTTTCCAGACGTGGCCACGTACTTTGGGCACCTCCATCTGGGGCTGTCTACCCCGCGTCCAGGGAACGGGTCTGCTCTTTCGGAAGCCCCTGTCTTCCTCCTCCCACGGGGAAGAAAGGCTCTTCCCAAAGAGGAGGCTTTTCCAAAATTTGGCCCAGTGTAGAAAAAGGTCGGCAAATTGCGGAGGGCAATTCCGATAGATCGGCATAGTCTAGACATAGCCGGTGTGTGCCGCCTACGGCGCGGGGCCGGGCCAGACGGGGGAGTGGAGTGACGGCCACGTCCGGCCAGAAGGCTCAGCGTGCTCACATTTGCAGTGTCCTCAGGCCGCAGGCAGAGACGCTGCACTAGCCCAGCCTGGGGTGAGGGACGTGCCTCCCACTCATCAGACCCGCCAGCCACCGGAGCGTGGTAGTGGCCAGAGATGTGGTGCTTCGGTGGCTTGTTGCACTTCCCAGCACGGCCGAGAAAACCAGAGACCCTGGAATTCCGTCTTCTCCCTCGTGGATCCCTGGCACAGGGCGGGGGGAATGGGACTCGCCTCTGCAGGTTCCCCCACGTGGCTTCGCCAGCTCTGGAAGGCCGCAGAGCAGCGCTGGAGGCCCTGCCGGAAGAGCCCTCCTGTGGCCAGGCCCGGTGAGCTAATGAGCCCTGCTGGCTCGGCGGTCAGTGAATCCCACAGGTGGGGCTCTGCCTGGCCCAGCCACGGTGGGGATGTGACACGTCTGGGTTTCACAAACAGGTTCTGGACAGCAGCTGAGTGTTGGGCTGGTCTTGCCTAGGGGAAGGACGTGATGTTGAGTGGTTAGAGCCAGGGCTCAGCAGGACTCCTGACACTGGGAGCAGAGCGTTGGCTGGTGACAAGAGCAGGTGGCTGGCACCTGTGCCGCTGGGCCGTCTCAGCTGAGACCCGGGTCTGTGCCCAGCCTGGCCCCTAGTGACCACTTGTGACTTCTCGCTGCCCTGACTGTAAGAGGGTGGAGGCGATTGCCCCTCATGGCACCGGGGTCCCGGGCCCTGCTGAAGAGGCAGGTCGTGTGGGGCAGCTCTGGCCTGCGTGCCAGGCTCAGGGCACCGTCCCCACTCAGACCAGACCCGGCTCGGGTGTCTCTGGCTCCCGCCCATGGAACGTGCTGCCAATCCCTCGTCAGCCAGGCCCTGGAGCGGGGCCTGGGAAGGGCAGCGCTGGGCACTGGCCCTCTCTGAGCACAGCAGGCCCTGGCCAGGGATAATGGAGGGGCTGGCAAGACCCCAAGGAACGCCCCCCTGACGGCGGGAGGGCGGATACCCTCTGCAGACCACGCTGCCTGGGCTGAGTGTGACCCTCAGGCTAGGCGGGGGAACGGGGCCGCCTGTGCCAGAGGCGGGGTTGGGGGACTGGGGCCCAGCGCCAATGGGGCCTGACTGGCTGAACAAGGCAGCATGCTGGGGGCGTCGTGACCGACGGGTTCCGTTGGCAGGCACCAGCACAAGCAGCTCCCAGCCCCCGTGGGGACGGACAGGGCCCAGGCTCCCAACCAGCAGTTTTCTTGCCGCCTTCAGCCGCCGTGGTCTTACCGTGCAGGTGGGCGGCATGTGCGCGTTTCTCTGCCAGCAGCAGGGAGCTGGCGAGATCACAGCAGCGCCAACTGGCAGCAGCAGGACGCCCTCCCCTGCAAAGCTCCCGCCACACGCAGGGACCGAACAGTGGACCCAGCCCCAGGCTTTGCAGCCCGCACCCGCTCTTGCAGGCCTCCAACACGTGAATTCCCCACGATAACGCAGAGCAGGTAATTGGCTGCTTGGTTTTATTTTTAGCTTAATAGCAGGTGCATATAATATTTTCTCCCTGCGGATTCAGTGCCAGGAGCTTACCAGCCGCCAATGTTTAAAACGAGCCCAGAGAGAATGTGAAACACTGAACACACCCCTCTCCCTGCCAGCCGTGTAAATACTTCCCTTCTGTCGCTGCACGGCTAGCGAGGGCTGTAACATGCACAGGCAGGACATCCGGGGCACAGCGCTTCGTGGCCGCAGAGTGGCCAGACCTCAGCTCCAGGGGCTCCAAAGACAGGCCTCGGCCTCTTGAGCAAAGGGAAATCTCCATTAGCTGCCTGCACTACTGAGCCTATGACACACGGGTGAGCAGTTCAGTTTCCATCCAGGAGAGGGCAGCATTGTGCACACCTGTGCACACACCCCCCCCTTGGCTGTGGAGTTAGGAACTGCTGCCTTCTGCCGCGGTTTGAGGTGGCCCCTGGCTGGGCCAGACGGTGCAGGCTGACGTCCACGGCTTGCGCCCCGATGTAAGTGAAGAGACGCGGGAGTCCCCACTAATCCCCAGCCCATTGCCCAGCCGTTCCCTGGGGCTGCACCCTCCACTCGCTGCCTGGTCCCTGAGTTAAGCACTTGGTGCCCCTAGCGCAGGAGCGGAACTACAAGAGCCTAACGCAACGGGGCTGTAGACCGGCCCCAGACCAGGGCCCATTGTGCCAGGGGCCTGTACGTACGCGGTGAGAGCAGCGCGCGTCCCGGGGGGGCTCTACATACGCGGTGAGAGCAGCGCGAGTCCCGGGGGGGCTGTACATACGCGGTGAGAGCAGCGTGTGCCAGGGGGGCTGTACGTACGCGGTGAGGGCAGCGCGTGTCCAGGGGGGCTGTACATATGCGGTGAGGGCAGCGCGTGTCCCGGGGGGGCTGTACATACGCGGTGAGAGCAGCGCGAGTCCCGGGGGGGCTGTACATACGCGGTGAGAGCAGCGTGTGCCAGGGGGGCTGTACGTACGCGGTGAGAGCAGCGTGTGCCCGGGGGGCTGTACGTACGCGGTGAGGGCAGTGCGTGTCCAGGGGGGCTGTACATACGCGGTGAGAGCAGCGTGTGCCAGGGGGGCTGTACATACGCGGTGAGAGCAGCGTGTGCCCGGGGGGCTGTACGTACGCGGTGAGGGCAGTGCGTGTCCAGGGGGGCTGTACGTACGCGGTGAGAGCAGCGCGTGTCCAGGGGGGCTGTACATACGCGGTGAGGGCAGCGCGTGTCCCAGGGGGGATGTGCATACGCGGTGAGAGCAGCGCGAGTCCTGGGGGGGGGCTGTACGTACGCGGTGAGAGCAGCGTGTGCCCGGGGGGCTGTACGTACGCGGTGAGGGCAGCGCGTGTCCCGGGGGGCTCTACATACGCGGTGAGAGCAGCGCGAGTCCCAGGGGGGCTGTACGTACGCGGTCAGAGCAGCGTGCGTCCCAGGGGGGGCTGTACGTACGCGGTCAGAGCAGCGCGCGTCCCGGGGGGGCTGTACGTACGCGGTGAGAGCAGCATGTGCCCGGGGGGCTGTACGTACGCGGTGAGGGCAGCGCGTGTCCCAGGGGGGATGTGCATACGCGGTGAGAGCAGCGCGTGTCATGGGGGGGGGGTGCTGTGTGTACGCCGTGGGAGCAGTGCGTTTCCCGGGAGGGGGCTTTGGCTAAGACTCCAGATGCTGCGAGACCAGGGTGGGCAGCACAGCAAAGGTGTCCCCAAGCCCGCTGGCATAGTGCTTGGCACAGCTCGGACTTGCTGCGGGCGTGCGGGGAGCCAGGTTCCTGCCCCGGGGAAGGAGCAGCCAGGATAGCGTCAGGCTGGCAGCCACACGGGCAGGAGACAGACGAGAGGTGAGAATTATTAGTGATGGAAACTGGCTGCACAAGGGGACAGAGGCTCCCTGCTGGGGCTGAGACCCAAGAACAGCTGGGCCGGGGAGAACTCTCCCCCAGCCTGGGCTCGTGGGACTCGCCTGCATGCACCCAGGGACTCACACGCTCTGCACTGCCCCGGGGAGCCCTGGCTACAAAGTGAGTCTCTGAATTCACCATTTTATGGGGACAAAACATTTCACACTTGCAGGCCCCTCGTACCTGCAGGTCTCATGCGTCCAGCGCCACCGAACTGCCGCCACGCCAGGCTGTGTCACTGGGCACTGTGCAGAGGCAGGAGGAGGTGGCAGGACTCAGGCCGGGCTGGGAAAAGGACCCAGGGCCCCTAGACACCAGTCCATGCTCAGCCAGGTCGGCTTTCAGAGCCCTTGTGCAGCTCCTGGGGAGTGAAAACAGCCTCGCTCGGCGGGATTTGCTGCACACGCGGCTCCGGCCAGAACTAAACCGCACAGATCGCAGACCGGGGGCTGCCCGGAGGAGACTGCCTGGCTGCGCCATGGACTATGGTGCACAGGCGGTGCCCTTGCATAAGCACGTGGGCGCCTGTCTGCGCAGTGTGGCCGGGGCCGCGCTCGGACAGGACGGCGTCGGGGAGCGCGAGGCCCGAGCCACAGGACCCGCTGCCCAGGCACCAGGGCCCAGACAGCGCGTGGCCCGGAGCCCTGGGCCGGTCCCTGTGCTGGCCCCGCACCCGCCAGGCTGAGCTCGGGCAGAGCCACGAGGGCCTGGCGCCCTCTGCTGGAGAAAACGCCGCCCAGCAGCACAGCCCCCAGTGGTGCCCGGTTCACAGACGGAGCCTGTTGCCAAGGAAACGGTGTGTTCCCCTGGTTCTCCCCATCATCTCTGGCCCTGTGGCCCTTCGGCCGCGCTCGGGGGCCTGAGATCCCGGGGCAGGCTCCAGGATGTGGAATCTCCCTGGGAGGAGGCTAGAGGCTGCAGTCCACAGTCACCCAGCTGGGCCTGCTACCGGCCACGCTAGGCCAGAGGACTTGCCACCCTGGATGGGAGCCAAGGGCAGCGCTTTGCACTGCAGGCTCCTGTCTCTGGCAGTGCCCAGCACCAGATGCTGAGGAAAAAGAGCAAACCTCCCCCCCCCCCACCCCAGCAGACAATTACAAACCCATGACTCTGTGGATGTTCTCACTGCCCATTTCCACGTCTGCTCCGTTTTAGATGGCTACTGAACTCTGGTGCGCAATAACATCCTGTGGCTGTGAGTTCCACTGGCTAACTGTGCACCATGCACAAGAAACTCCTTTTCCTCATCCTTCTGAGAAAGGAGCCCACAGTTACTTCCTCAACACTCCCCCTTGCCTAGCGCTTTCCTGCTGGTCTCAGCCTCGGTATTTTCAACCCTTCCCCGGCACCAGCCCATGTTTCCGTAGCCGGGGGAGGCCAGGAGACCAGAACTCATCCCCGTGCCAAGGCCAGGGACTCTGCCTGGCAGGGGATCATCTCCCCTTGGCCTGCAGTGCTTGCGACAGGGTCAGCAAATTGGCCTGTGAATGTTCCATTGCTCTTCATCCCTCGCCTGCCCCCCCCCGGGGCAAGGCATTCCCATGAGACCCCAGGGCGCGTTCAGGCTGCCACAGGGGAACCCGCTCTGCACGGCAGCCAGTTCTTTATCAAAACAGCAAGTTGTGGGTGCAGCACCTGGCTGGCTGCTTGCCCCCTTCCCCCGCTGGTACGCCTGCCGGAGTTCCTTCCTCTTGGCGCTGCATTGCAGGGTGCCTCGCCCGCACCCCCCTCGCACAGGGCTCAAGAAACGTGACCGCACATGTCCCAGCTCCTTGGGGGCACTCGCAGCTGTGACTGCACCGATTCGTCACCCCATACGTGGTCGGATCCAAACGCTCTGGGGAGCTCCCAGCAGGAGAGCACCTTGAATGACAGCCCCCCCCTTGTCCCCGAGAAGACGCCAGGCGGAACCCTCCACCCTGAGCCAGACCCCCCGAGGAGATGGATTTTAAAGTTCCCGGGGTTTGGAGGCGGGAGGGGCACGTCTGTTTCCATTGACTGGCTGCACAGCAGCAGAGTTCGAAGCGCTGGCTGGAGCAGCTGATTGGTATAGGGAAACACGCTGGAGGAGCTGGCTGAGGGGGTCGGGGAGCACAGCGGATTATGGGACACAGATATCGAGGGGGTGGGCAGTAAGACCCAGGGCCGCCCTGTGTTTTCGGGAGCCCCGTGCAGCTGCGTACTCTGCATCTGGGTAAGGAGGGCTGGGCTCTCGCTGACCAGCAGCCTTGCTCTGGCAGGGGGTCCACTGCAGGCAGAGGTGGTGAGACTGGGGGCAGCCCAGGGAGCCTGGCCCTGCTAAATACACTGCAGCCCTATTGTGACGGGGCCTTGTCCTCTCACCCCCATGGCAGCAGCAGTGGCAGCCACTGACACGCGTGTCAGCACAGCCAGCCGGGGGCTAGGAAGCAGCTGTCCAGCGGCTGCAGGCTCGGACCTTGCCCGCAGTCGGCCATGAGGGATGATGTGCTAGTGCGAGCCGGGAGCCCTGGCACAGAAACGCCACATGTCACAGTGGAAGAGAAATAGTCCATCACTATGGTGAACATCAGCCCAAGGGGCTGCCTCCCTGCCCTGCCGAGGACCAGCAGGACTTCTCGGGCTCCTGGCTTCATTATCCCAGCTGGACTGGGGCCTGGACTTGGCTCTCCACAGGGATAGGCTGGTGCCTTTGCCAGCAACTCAGAGGCTCACAGCAGGAAGGGGCCACTGACTCCCCAGCCATCAATCCGGGCGTGACAGCGCCTCTCCAGACAGCAAAGCACTGGCAAGGTGAACTGTCTCCGTCAGCCACCCCGAGCATGGCAGAGATCCTCAGAGCTGGAAACTGGGGCACATGCAAGAAGAGCAGACAGCCTCCTCTCCTCCTGCACAGCCGTTTGCTCTGCCAGCTGAAAGCACAAGAAACACGGGCAGGGATTCAGGCTCCTGGAAAGAGACAGATACACAGATTGCAAGAACGGATAGAAAAATCATCTGCAGGCTCTCTTCCTTCAGAGCCCAGCCAAGGAGGCACTTACCTCCCTGCCAGCTTTGTCTTTTTCTCCCCTGAGTGCAGGAGGGGCACCTCCCCGAGCCCTGCAGAGCACCCTGCACGTCTGCACCTCCCCAAGCCCTGCAGAGCACCCTGCACGTCTGCACCACCCTGCGCCCTGAAAGACGTCAAACGCTTCATACTCCCTGCAGGCGAGGGGCGGAAAGAGGCCCACAGTGCAGGGCCGGTGACCGGGAGTGACCCAGTCATGGGACCCAGAGGGGAAATGCAGGTGAGCCGAGGCTAATAATCCAAACCGGAACTGCGTCAAGATCGAGGGTCTTCTGACTCAGGCTGTTGGCTTTCTAATGAGTCATGTGGTCAGGACCATGGTTCCCCCCCCCCAAAGATGGCAGCTCTGCGCAGAGCCCACCAAAGGGGGCCGGTTTGATCACTAAGCCAAGAGAGCATCATGGGAAAATATCCTGGCGCCTGAGCTACCGAGAGAAGCCTGGAGCAGGCTCCTGAACGGCGGCATGGAGCAGCCCGGCTTGTGTGACTCTCCATCTCCCTCTAGTGGCTACTCCATGTACAGCGCCGTAGGTGTGGGGAGATGTACAATGAACGGGGGTCTGGGATGACCTCACAGCAGTGGGCCAGGGCTCTAGCCAGAACAAGCCTTGCCATTCCCCTTTGTCCTGGCTGCACTGAACAGCGTCTTGTTTTGCAAAACATTTCCAGGGTCGAAATGCTTCCCCCTCCCTATGAGCTGCTGCTGAAGACAGTAGGAAATGCTGATTCAACTAACAACAAGTAAACTGCAAACGGGGCAGGTAGGATTGTATTCATCACCCGCTTATGAATATTCATTGGGTAGGAGTTAACATTACTAATAAGGTTTTAGGGCAAGCAGTGATAGACGTATAAATTAACGTACAAAGAGATAAAAGGGTGTGATTGGCACCGGGTTGTTGCCACGCAGATGTTGTGTCGAATGTCCGAGGTAAACGTGCGTGGGCAATAGAGCAGTCCCGTTTACCCATCCACTCCTGGGGCGCCTGTTTCTTCTCTAACAGCAGGCTCATGCCACAGGCTTCATTCGGCAGCTCAGGCCCCACGAACTAACATGCAGCCCAGTAACAGCTCCTCAGAGGCGGGGTCACAGAAAGCTCGAGCTCCATCCTGCCAACACATGGGCTGCAGCGGGACTGCTTCTGGTAAATGTGTGTGGCTGGTTTGGAGAGTCTGGGCTGGAACTGCTGCCATAGGCGGTAACCTTTGATCATTAAAATGAGAGGAGGGACTGCTGTGGCTAAGGCAAAGTGGGTTTCTAGTCGATTTTCGGTTTCTAGTCCTTTTCCGGATCCTCAGTGTTTTCTGGAACATTCACTTTTTCCGCTGAGATTTTCCGCCTGTGCTCTTTGCCAGACCATGAGTTGCTTTGGAATTTGATGTGCAATTGCATTGGCATGTCAGAATGTGCGTGAAAACATGCACTTTCCCCGTTATTCATAAACAACTTCCAGTGTCTTTTTTGAAAAACAAGTGAATGGCTCTCCAGCAGAACCAGCTGCAGGTGGAGGCGTGGCACTGGGCAGTGAAATAGGCCTCTGAGGAGAGGTAGCTTTGGAGGTTAAAATGAAGATTGGATTTTGAAAACTATGTTCTGAGCAAGGACACCCGATCTGCACAGGGCATTTGTCTAAACTCACAAATAAGCTGTTGGGAAAATGGGATTCTCATTAACACTTTTACAAAATCCTGATTTTTTTTTTTTAGTTCAAATTTTTAATTTTTAACAAAGTTTTGAAATTTTTAAAAGTCCCTAGATTCTCAGGCCAGAAAAGGCCACTGGGATCTAGTCTGGCTTCCTGGGCCTCACCATCCTAGGACAAGAGCTAGAAAAAATGCCCTTCTTGCAAAACCCAAATTTTCCATTAAAAATGTGAGTTTTGCCTCAAATTTTCAGTTGTCTCTTGGGAAAATTTTCAGTTGTCGCTTCGGGTCCCCCATCAGCCCGCCCGAAAGGCTCTTGTCTGGCACAAAGGGAACATGGCAAAAGCTTTTCCGGAGGGTTCTCAGGGCAGAGTGCCTAGGCTGTCCCTGTCATGGCAGGCCCATGTCCAATTCAATGAGGGAAATTGGCAAGCACCTTCCAAATGTCCAGATAGGAAGCTGAAAAAATCCATTTCAATTCTTCTGAAATTGACTTTTCTTGAAACCCTTCCCGTGAGGTTTTTAACATTCATCCCCACTTAGGACAAACAACAATTAGAAAATGGGATTTTCCACGGAGAAGTGTTTGTACTACAAAGAATGTCCCTGAATTAAGTCCCGTTTGAGGTAGGGCAGATCTTTCAGAAAAACATCCAGACTTGTTTTAAAAATCCAGTGATGGAGAATCCACCGTAACACTTGATAAATTGTTCCAATGGCTATTTACATTCACTGTTAAAAATTGCACCTTATTTCTAGTGTCAATTTATCTAGCTCCAACTTAATGGTCCTTGGGCCATGTTAGACTTTTCTCTGCTGCTCAGAAGAGCCTCTGATCAAATATTTGCTCCCTGTGCAGGTTTATCAGTCTCACTGCTCTTCTCCGAACTCTCTCCAGTTTATCGACATCCTTCCTCAATTGCGGTTGCACCAGTGCCACACACAGAGGTAACACAACCTCCCTGCCCCTCCTCAATATTCCCTCACCTATTCATCCATTGGGGCTGTGAGCTGATTATCTACCGCGACCCCCAAATCTTTTTCAGACTCCCTGCTTCTCAGGGGAGGGCCCCCACGCCGTCATAGGGCTTGTGTTCTTTGTTCCTAGGTGTGTCCCTTGCATTTCACTGTCACTACATGCACATTGGTTGCTTGTGCCCAGTTTACCAGGGGAACTCGATTGCTCTGGATCAGTTACCTGACTCCGGTATTCACCCCCTCCTGGGGGGGGGAGGGGGATTGATAGAAATGTCAGATAGCACAGGGCCAAGAAGGATGCCTGCAGAACACCACGGGAATCTCCACCCCAGCGAGGAGCCCCCTCTAGTGATGGTTTGAGACCTGCCGGGGGTTGGGTGTGAATCCATCCCACCTGCGCCCTTCTCATTTCGTATTGTTCTGCTTTCATCACCAAACTGTCACGCGATACCAGGCCCAGCCCTGAGCCCATCACACCAGCACTGTTGCCTGTATCCACCAACTTTGTCATCCCACAAAAAAAACCAGTCTGGCAGGTCTGTTTCCCATAAACCCCTGTAGACTGGCACTAGCCACCACCCTCCCCCCAGCTGAGTCCTTCTTTAATTGAATCCCGTGTCAGCCATTCCCGTGTTTTGCCCAGGTCACTGTCCTGCTGCAGACCTGCTATTACCAGCTCAGCCAGGGCCGTATTGCGTGGCCAGGCCTGGCTGATTTACCCACCGAGTGGCACATAGAGTGGAGGGGAATGCGTGGTGGCCACCATCACAGCCTGGGAGTGGGGCCGTGGGAGCTAACGGCGAGTCTCTGCAATTTGAACTACAGGTCCAGGCTCTCGGGCCGACAGCTTTAGTAGCTCATCTGCTCTGTGGATGGGCCACAGCCACAGCCTGCGCCTCACCCAGGAGTTACACGTGGGCTGAGGCAAGAGCTCCCCAGTGAACCGAAGTAACAAGCTGAGCCTCTCGACAATGCTATTCTGCGATTCGGTTCCAATCCCAGAGCCACGGGGCTTGTGACCTGCTTCCGACAACCTGAAACGCAGCGAAACCCACCAGTCGTTCTTCCGAATCACTCGCCGCCCACGTGTGTTTCTAACTATTTGAATAGAGGCTCCTGGAGGCAGGACAGCCAAGCAGGGCTCCACGACTCACCGTATGGACAGTTCCCATTGCGTGTCCTCGCTCAGTCGTGTGTCCTCTCGGCTGGGAACGCCTAGGAGCTAGACGCTGCTCTTACTGCCTAATGGCCTCTCTCGTTTAGCTCCTGGCTGGGAGGGGCTGAGGCGCTGCCCCTCTGGTGACCCACGGCGGCAGGGGCTTGTCCCTAGAGCTAGGGGGGAATTTCTGACCAAACATTTTCCTTTGGATTTGTCAAAATCACAAGATGAACGGGAATGTGCCACTCGCCCAGACATCCAACACAGACCCACCTGGCTTCCTGCCTGCTCCTTGGCTTCCAGGCTCCCATGGGCTGTGGCAGCCAGCATGATTGGGAGCCTGGGAGCTGGGGCCATTCCCGGCCACTCTGCCACTAAGTCTTTCCTCCTACCCCACAACTCTTCAGTGCCGTACCGAGCTCACAGCTTCGTCCAGAACTCAGGCCCCGCGGCCTGGTGCATCCTCGCCCCGCACCAGGCTCTGCTCACTGGAAGGTGAGAACAGGAACGTGGGTGTAGCTGGGTGGGGGGTGGGGCTTGGTGTGCTAGATGCTAGCGACATGTGGAAGATGGACTGGGCCCAGGGACATAGGGCTGCATGAAGCTGGCTAACTCACTAAACTCCTCAGTCTTCGTATCACTGCATTCACTGGATGCTGATTCTTCTCCTGGCTGCCCTGCCGATCTATACTGCAAATGGGAGATTAGTGATGGCCAGTCACTAGCATGTGAATTTATCTCGTCCAGTGTGCCAAAAACTGAGGGACGTAGGAAACAAGCAACAAATGGACAAACATGACAAAAACAGAGAAATTGTCTAAAGCAAAATATGATCTTTGTCAAGAGATCTCTGTTTCTCTGTGACATCGGATCCAGGTGTGGCGGCGATCAGTCCAAACCAGTGTCTGGTGGTGGTGATGATCTGGAGGAGGTCGAATAGGCTGAAGCTGACTCCAGATAAGACCGAGGTCCTGTGGATCAGGAAGTTGCCTGTCTGGGAATGTGGTGTGTTACCTCTTCTGGACGGGGTCACACTCCCCCTGACAGAACAGGTACACAGCTTGGGAATCCTCCTGGACCCTTTTTTAACATTTGAAAATCAGATTTCCTCAGTGGCCAGGAGCGCTTTTGGGCAACTTCGGCTGAGCTGCCAGCTGCGACCCTTCCCAAATAAGAACAACTTGGCGACAGCGATTCATGCTCTTGTCACATCCCAGCTGGATTATTGCAATGCGCTCTACGTGGGGCTGCCTTTGACGGGTCTTTGGAAGCTTCAGCTGGTCCAGAATGTGTCTGCTCGAGTTTTAACTAATACTCGTTACATGGAGCACATTATGCCAGCGCTCTGGCAGCTGCAGTCGCCTCCAGTATGTTTCTGGGCACAATTCAAGGTCTTGGTTATGACTTATTCAGCCCCAAATGGGTTGGGACTTGCGTATTTGAAGGACCCTCTCCTCCTGTATGAACCCACCCGGGGATTGAGATCAGCTGGGGAGGCTCTGCTCCGTGTCCCTTCACTTATGGAGATACGGTTGACATCTACGTGGAGCAGGGCCTTCTCAGCCTTGCCCCTAGGCTATGGAACTCTCTCCCCCGGGATATTCGCCTGGCACCAACCGTGGCACTTTCAGCGCCAGGCCAAGGCCACCCTTTTTACCCTTGCTTGTATTGGTGTTTAGTTGTGTGTGTGTGTGTGTGTGTGTGTGTGTCCCTCCTCTTGAGGTGTTTTAGCAGGCTTTATGTTCCTCCCTGTGACCGTGCCCCTGGGGCGGACCCGATGTCTCAAGTCTCGAGCCCTGTACGGTCCCAGGCGTCTTGCCCTATTAAGTCAGGCTGACCAGCTCCTCCTCAACTGGCGGCGTTCCTCGGTTTACCCAGCGTCTCGCTGAGGTTTGCCTCCACCCGAGATGGCAGGGGGAGGGAGGCCCGGGCCTGCCCTCACTCGTGGGCCCCCGCCTAGGGCCCTAAGGACTCGGACCACGCTGTAGTCCCAGTCCAGCTGACGGGGTTATTCCCCTAAACGCGTTAGCCCATGGGCTTGGTTCGCCGCCCTGCCCTGGGCTACTTCCTCTCTCCTCCTTGTCTCCGTGTGGGTGCTCACAGCCCCCCTGACCAGGTGAGCCCTCCCGGCTTGTCGACCGCCACCTGTGGAGCCTTTTCCGGGGGCCTCCCCACCCCTGCTTGGGTGGTTTCCTCCCCCTTCCGTGCTCCTCCTACCTCCCTGTCCGGGCAGCTCTTGAATCCCCCACCGCCCCGGACGTCAGGCCGGACATCTTCTGATGTCACTGGCGTCGCTCTGACCCCACGTCATCGTGACACGGGGCCGACTCCTCCCCTCCTCCGCAGCCATGGCGGTGCTCTCTCCAGCGCACGGCCAGTAAGGGCTCCCCGGCAGCGCCAACAGGGCGCCTACCCCCCGGGACCCAGTGCGGGGTCTCGGAGCCCCATCACACACACCCCCCCCTTAAGTCACCTTCCATCCTCTGGTTCTCGCTCTCATTGGTGTCGTACTGCTTTGAAAAGAAGTCTGCATTCAAGTGTTGTGCCCCGGCTCTGTGAGCAACTTTAAATGAATAAGGTTGCAGAGCCAAGTACCACCTCAGAAGGCTTGCGTTGGAGTCCTTCATGGACTGTAGCCAGCAGAGGGGGGCATGGTCCGTCACCACCCGAAATCGGTTTCCTAAAAGATAATATCGCAACATTTCAATGGCCCATTTCCTGGCTGGGGCTTCCTTTTCTATAGTGGAATATTTACACTCCCGGGGGAATAATTTACGGCTAATGTATACGACCGGATGTTCTCCGTGTTCCTTCTCCTGCGATAGTACCGCCCCTATCCCTTTCTCCGATGCATCTGTTTGCACTATGAAGGGGCAGTTGAAGTCTGGTTGGGTCAGGACCGGGGCGTGGGTCAGCCGATATTTTAAGGCTTGGAATGCTGCTTCACACTCGGGCGTCCATCGTACCTTCTGCAGCATAGCACCCCGGGTCAAATCTGTCAAGGTGGCGGCCAGTGTTGCGAAATTGGGTACGAATCGCCGGTAATACCCGGCTAGCCCCAGGAACTGCCATACCTGTTTCTTGGTTTTTGGGGCTGGGTGGTCTCTTAGTGCTCCGATTCTGTCTGCCAAGGGACGGAGTTGACCGTGGCCCACGGTATAACCTAGGTAGGTTACTTCCCGCGCCCCAAACTGACACTTGCTGGGGTAGGCAGTAAGGCCTGCTTCTTGGAGGGTCTGGAGCACGGCTTCCACTCGCTGTAGGTGTTCAGGCCAGTCTGTGCTATGGATAATAATGTCGTCAATGTAGGCTGCCACGTAACGTCCGTGGTCTCTCAGGACTTTGTCCATTAGGCGCTGGAAGGTCGCGGCGGCCCCATGGAGGCCAAAGGGCATCCGAACGAAATGGTATAACCCAAAGGGCATTGAGAATGCTGTCTTCTCCCGTGAGGCTGGTGTCAGTGGAATTTGCCAATATCCCCGGGTCACGTCGATGGTGGAGAGGTATTGGGCTGTTCCTACGTGATCGAGGAGCTCATCTACTCGGGGCATTGGGTATGCATCAAATCGGGATATACTGTTTACCTTTCTGAAGTCGATACAAAACTGCCAGGACCCGTCAGGTTTCGGGACAAGAACTATCGGACTCCTCCACTCGCTGCGGGACTCCTCTACCACGCCCCACCGGAGCATTTGCTGCAGTTCCTCTCTTACGGGATCCCACATCTTCCGGGGAAGTGGACGAATTGGCTTGCGCACTTTCTTGCCGGGTTCTGTCGCTATATGGTGGTAGGTTTCTGTGGTCTGCCCGGGCTGGTCGGTCAACACTCCCAGGAATCTGCGCAAAAGATCCTCCATCTCCCTCTTTTGGGTCACGGACAAGCTTGACTCTACCTGGAATGATACCGGGAGGGGGTCTCCCCTTCCCTCCAGCCCTAACTCGGAGCCCGGGGGTATGGGGTTCACGAGCAACCTTTCACGTTCCTTCCATGCCTTGAGGAGGTTGACATGGTAGACGTTGGCCCCTTCCCGGCCCCCTGTCAATCTTATCTCGTAATCCATCTCCCCCACCCTCTGTATCACCTCGAAAGGACCTTGCCATTTGGCTAGCAATTTCGAGTCTTGCGTGGGGAGCAACAGGAGAACCCTATCACCTGGCTTGAAGGTTCGTAAGCGAGCGCCTCTGTTATAATACTTGGCCTGTTTCTCCCGGGCCAGCTTCAGGTTAGCCCGGGTGAACTCCCCTAACTTGTGTAGCTTCTGTCGTAGATCGAGGATATACTGCACTGATCCTTGCACTCTACTGTCCTGTTCCTCCCAGTTCTCCCTTATCACGTCTAATATTCCCCTAGTGCGGTGCCCGAATAACAGTTCGAAGGGTGAGAAGCTGGTTGACGCCTTCGGGACCTCTCGGACCGTGAACAACAACGCAGGCAGCAGCCGGTCCCATTCCCCGGGGTCTTGATCTACGAATTTCCGTAACATCCCTTTGAGAGTCTTATTAAATCTCTCAACTAGTCCGTCTGTTTGGGGATGGTACACGGACGTTTTCAACACTTTTATCCGTAATAATTGACACAACTCCCCCATGAGGCGGGATGTGACATTCGTGCCTTGATCCATGAGGATCCCTTTCAGTATTCCCACCTGGGAAGATATCTTTACCAATTCAGTTGCCAGGTTCGGGGCGGTGGTATTTTTCAAGGGCACTGCCTCTGGATATCGTGTGGCATAATCGATCACGACTAAAATATACTTATGCCCGGCTTTCGTTCTCTCTAGCGGCCCGACTAAGTCGAGGGCAATCCGTTCGAACGGGACCTCTATTAAGGGTAGGGAGATTAGGGGGGCCTTCGGTACCCCCTTGGGGCTGGCCTTCTGGCATTTGGGACACAAGCCACAGAAGTCCTTCACCTCTCGGTATACCCCCGGCCAATAAAATCGCTGTAAAATTCGCTGCAGCGTTTTCTCATACCCCAGGTGGCCCGCCCAAGGGTTGGCATGTGCCACCTCTAGGAGGCAGTGGCGGTACCCCCTGGGCACTAGCAGCTGTCTGACCACACCCTGGTCCTCCTCCCCCACCGTAATGCGATATAAGTGGTCCCTGCGTACCTCGAAGTAGGGGCTCACGTCCCGTCCTTCCTCTCCGCCGTCGTGCTTGTCTGCTTCTCTCGCCTCGGCCCACGTGTGTTGCAACACGGGGTCCTCGCACTGCTTCCGGAGGAAATCCCCCTCCCACAAGCCGAGGGTATGGTAGCTGGCAGGGTCGTCGTCTCCGGGTCGCAAGGTGCCTTCCCCTGGGTCTTCGTCCCAGCCTCTCCTGGGACTATCGAGTTGGCCATCAGGGCCATTGGATCACCCCACCATCCCTTCTTGGGCTGAAAAGGGCCCCTGTTGTCGCCACTCATTCAGCGCCTCGCCGAACCCAGCCCTGTCCCTTCCCAATAGGACTGGATACACCAGCTTTGGTGCGATCACCACATAACACCAGCTACTTCAGTTCTTATCAGCTCTTTGGACCCAGGTGGTCGGGTACTGGTGCACATCGCCGTGCACGCACTGGACGTGGACGGGGGGACCCCTGGGCCCTCCTTCTTCCACTAAGTCGGCCCGCACAATCGTCTGGCCACAGCCCGAATCCGCTAAAGCTATTACCGGGTGATCATTAACGTGGACCTGCCGCATGATTCTGCCCTTCCCTTCCCCGGTGTGGCCTCGTTCTCCTGTCAGGGCCTGAGTGTAGGTACAATCCATATAGGGGCACTCCTTTTGAAAGTGCCCCTCTTGTCCATACCTACAGCAAGTGCCTCTGGAGGGGCCTTGTCGGCCCGCGGACCGTCCCCCATCGCCGGGCGGGCGGGGTTTCTCTACGGGTATGCCCACCGGCGGGGTCGTCCATGCAGGGGCCAGCTTCCTTGCTTCCCCACGGGCACCTCCCCGACCGGGTCTTGCCTCCGGACTTTCTCTGGGGCGCCAGGGCCGCGGTGGTTCGGCCCTTGGAGGAGGGGCGGCTTTGCTTACCTTAGGCGGCCCCTCTGCAGCCTCCGCCGCTTTGTAGTCGTTCATTAGGTCGATGGCTTCACTTAGCGTGGAGGGATGGTGACGTCTTACCCACCGTTGCCCTCCTGCCGGTAGGATGTTTAGGAATTGCTCCAGCACTACGACCTCCGCTACCTGCACCCCGTCTGCTGCTCCGGCTCAAGCCACCTCCAGCCGGCTTCCCTCAGCTGCTGCGCCGCCACCCGGGGCCTCACCTCCGCCATGTAACGCTCTTGCCGGAACTTCTGGCGATATGACTCCGGGGTTATACCCATCTGGTCGAGTATAGCCTCTTTCACTTTATAGTAATGAAGGGCGTCCCGGGTACTCAGGCTCCAATATGCCAGTTGGGCCTGCCCTGTTAAATAGGGGGTGTGAATCGTGGCCCAGTGGTCTTCTGGCCATCCAGCTGCGGTAGCCACCCTCTCGAAGGTGGTCAAATACGCCTCCGGATCGTCCGTCGGCCCCATCTTAGTCAGGCGAATTGTCATCTGCAGGGCGCCACCCCCTTCAGCCTCATAACTCACTGATCCGATGCCACCTCATGCGGGGCCCAGATACTGCCGAGTCCATTGTTCTTGCTGGCTTTGAAACTGCTCTGCCAACTCTCTCACCAGCTGCCTCTGTTGCTCCTGGTGTTGTGCGGAGAGTTGCTGGATTAGGATTGTCTGCTGTTGTTGACTCTGCCTCTGGTTTTTGGTCAGCCACGCGAGTATCTTGTTGGGCTCCATCTCCCGGCCCCCTGTTGCCGTCTGGGAGTAGGGAACTGGCCCTATTGACTGAGAGTCCTAGCCTGACCCCTAGTGAAGCAGAACAACACAACTCCCCTTGCCGCGCCGGCTTGCTTTACATGAAGGGAGAGAAAAAGAAAGAAACCATTTTGGGAAATTTGCTCTGTCTCTACCCCTAAGGAGCGTTCTGCCCCCCCCCCCTTTGTTTGCTAGGGTCACGGAGTAGTTATACCCCCATTCTCCACCACCTTGTGACCGTGCCCCTGGGGCGGACCCGATGTCTCAAGTCTCGAGCCCTGTACGGTCTCGGGCGTCTTGCCCTATTAAGTTAGGCTGACCAGCTCCTCCTCGGCTGGCGGCATTCCTCGGTTTACCCGGCATCTCACTGCGGTTTGCCTCCACCCGAGATGGAGGGGAGAGGAGGGCCCGGGCCCACCCTCACTCGCGGGCCCCAGCCCAGGGCCCTAAGGACTCGGATCACGCTGCGGTCTCAGTCCGGCTGACGGGGTTATTCCCCTAAACGCGCCATGTTCACCGCCCTGCCCTGGGCTACTTCCTCTCTTCTCCTTGTCTCCGTGTGGGTGCTCACAACCCCCCTGACCAGGTGAGCCCTCCCGGCTTGTCGACCGCCTCCTGCGGAGCCTTTTCCAGGGAACTCCCCACCCCTGCTTGGGTGGTTTCCTCCCCCTTCCGCGCTCCTCCTACCTCCCTGTCCGGGCGGCTCTTGAATCCCCCGCCGCCCCGGACGTCAGGCCAGAAGTCCTCTGACATCACTGGCGTCGCTCTGACCCCACGTCATCGTGACGCGGGGCCGACTCCTCCCCTCCTCCGCAGCCGTGGCGGCGCTCCCCCAGACGTGCCGCGGCACGGGAGCATCCAGCGCACGGCCGGTAAGAGCTCCCCGGCAGCGCCAACAGGGTGCCTACCCCCTGGGGCCCAGTGCGGGGTCTTGGGGCCCCGTCACACCCCCACTTTGGGATCTTGTATTTTACTTTATATACGTTTATTTATTGTGTTTTAAAAGATTTTGTAAGCTGCCTCGAATATTTTAAATAGCGAGGCGGGGTAAAAACATTTAAAAAAAGAGGCGTGAAGTAGCAAGACAGGAAAGATTTGGGCTCAGCTCAAAAACTACAGATAATCGGGGGAGGGGTTGTTTTTCAAGATCAAGTGTGTGATGGAACGAACCTTGGTCTATTCGAATCCCGGGGCAGAACCCTGGTGAGTTTTCCTAGCCTGGAAGAAAACCATTCTGAGGACCCATCGACATGTAGCTGCAATGTTGAAACTTGCATTAAGCACCAGAAGTCTGATCACAACACAGCACCTGGTGCACGCGCTCAGAGTCTCTGCAGAGGCAAACTGTACGAGAACTGCTAAAGGTTTCAGCGGGACTTGACAAACTTGGGGCTGTTGTCACGACAGGTATGAGTAGAAATCTGGCCTGTCCCACTTAACAGTAAAGAACTGGAACCTCATGAGGAACAACATCGGACAAATCGTTCCCAGAAGTGATGGATGCTTTCCACTGCCTGCTCAGCTAGCCAGACCCACCCCCAGGCATGAGAGCAAGCAGAGCCAAAGGAGGCTGAAATGATGCTACAGGAACATAATCCCCCCAACGCCCGTTCTCTTTTTCCGCACAAGGAAGATCTCTGTTGCAAAGGGGCTATGTCGCTGTTAGTTGCCTCAAACCAATGGAAATTGTGGTAGAAGGCAGAGCAGGGGGACTCCGAATGTCAGGGCTTTAACAAGTCCTGCCTGGCCCTGCCAGCCAACTCAGCAGCCGCTGAACGTGCTATTTGTACTGGTTTGACCACAGTGGTGGCACTGGCCCATGCCAGAGAGAAAGCAGGAGGGTAACACTGCAGCATGTTAGTATCGAGGGACAGATGCGAGTGGAGAAGGGCTGTCAGGTTACTGGATTTTAGGGGAGCAGCCACTGTTGCACCCGTGGGGGGGGGCGGGTGTTTGCCCCAAAAAGTGGTACAAAGGGGGCCATGCGAGGTGTCAAATGAAAGCTTATCTTATACTGATTCTATATATGCTATCCATGTGATTGTATAATGCCTGTGTGTGAAGTTATAAGCATGTACTTTGTGTGGATACCGAATGTTTCTCTGTATGTGGTTGAGCAATGGGCAAGGAAGTTCAGCCTATGGGCATGCTAATGACCAAGTCTCCATGGAACAATAGCCCGCTATAAGCCAAGGACACACCTCAAGAATGGTGACTGATACCTAAGGGCTACCAGCAGGGAACACAGGGATAGGCCGCTGGCCAGGTGACCTGCTGCAGCCAAGAAGAGACCAGGAAGGAAGTATATAGGGGCCATGTGGCATCCTCCATTTTGTGCTCAGCTCAGCTCTTCATCCCAGAGGCAAGAGTGCAGGGATTGGGGAGCTGGAAAGACCTGTGGACCCATGCTGACATAGGATGTGCACCAAGGACTTTTAAGCCAGCAGTTATAACATCTCTGCTGCGAGCCTGCATCGAGAACTGGGAGATTCGATGCATGTAATGTATGATACTTTAACAACCTTACTCTGATGCTTTTCTTTCTTTTAGTAATAAACCTTTAGATTTTAGATTCTCAAGGATTGGCTCAGCGTGGTTTGTGGGTAAGATCCAGAGGGTAAATTGACCTGGGATCTGTGGCTGGTTTCTTGGAACCAGACAGAACTTGTTCGGGGAAGGTGAGATTGGGCTCTAAGACCCCTCACCTGTGTATGAGGCCCGGGGCCATCTGGGGCACGGATATTGCTGGGGTGTCCGAGGGGTTTTGCTCGCGAGGCTTCTGGCTGGCCAGGCAGGCAGCTGAAGCGCTCTGTGGGACTGGTTTGTGGCCTATTTGGGAAGGTCTCCAGTCAGGTGCTGTAAGGAGCCCCAAATTTGAGCAATTTGCCCTCAGCGGACGCCCTGAGTGGTGCCCAGACCTGGCCTGGTCTGTTACAAGGGCCTAGTGAGACCAGACGGGCCGGGAGGGATTATGGTGCCTTTGATTTGCTGACAAAATTGCAGCTTTTGCCTCAGCTGCTGTGTGTGCTTTCCGGGTCCGCGTTTGCTCTGCGCAGGGAGTGATCCGGGCAGTGTGGCTCAGGCATTTCACCTCAGACAACCCACGGTGGCTTTTCACTTTCTTCCCTGGGATTTTTCAAGCGAGGGAAATTTACAAAACCCTGCGAATCAGATCCTGCTCCCTCCCCCCCGCCCCGACTTCACTTGATAGCCAGGGTGCGAGCCCCAAAGTGGGCTGAAAGCCACGCATTTGGCCCGGTGGCCCCTCATCTGCTTGGTCCTTGTTCTGCAGAGGCCCTTATGCCACCCTCCTTGCTGTAACAGCTGCATGCCTGCCTGCTGCCAGCCCTTGTGCTCTCTGCCCATACATACTGCCAGTCCTGCCTGTCCGGGTCTGTGCAGGGCCCTCTCATGGCAGGTCACCTCTCTCCCCGATTTCTAGCCATGGGGCCCCAGAAAGTGCCTGGGGAGTCCTTCCAGAGAGGTGATGGGAAGGGAGGATTCATTCCAGGCAAGGGTCCAGTCCAGCTCTGTTGCCCAGTGGGCGGAGACCCTTCTTCCCGGTAGCACTGGACTGTCCTTGAAGATTAAACTGCTTCAGCGTGCACGTGTGTGTCCTCTGTGTCACATTAACTAAAGCTCGGAAACCCCACGTGCCGGAGAAGCCCGAGAGCTCAGACTGTCTCTCTCGCCACGCCACCATGCGGCATGTGAGACCCACACCGGCTAAGGAGAGGCTATCCCAGCACAGCGCCACACAGAAAACGAATCTCCCTCCACTTCGGATCCACTTCCTCACACACCCCAGCACGCTGCTTTTCAGTTGGTCAGGTTTACCAAAGGGCACTCCACCCAGAAAAGGCAGCGCCTTATTGTGGCAGTTGTGGTGTTTTCAGCGTGTACCTATTTTTCTGTTCCTGTCACATTGGGGGATCTTGTAGTTCCTTCATCTTTGAGAGCAGCCTCACCCCTGTAAACATCCCGACACTATGCTGCGGTGTAGCTGTTCCTTATTAGCGCCTCTTTGAAGTATTTTTTGCCATGTAAAAATAGTTCCCTCATACGAACTGTTATGTCTCTTGAGATCATTTCCTCTCATTAATTGCTACATTTTTATGGTACTTCTTGCTTTTCCTCTGCTAAAATTCCTTCCATTATTTCCTCTTTGGTGCTGTGACATCTTTTTGCAGCTGTTTGCACCCTTAACTTGCTGCTTTTTCTTATAAACACGTCCCCTCAAGAAACGCTTTCATCTTCTGCTCATTTCCAGAAGCAGGAAGCTGTGTGGTGCCCTGTCAACACCGAGAGCCTCAGCCTTATTCTCAGCACCCCGGGGTTTGCTCTCCAGTGGTTGAGGCCTCTGCCTTGAACAGCACTGGTGCCGATTGCCCACCAAAGGAGGAAAGGGGGCAAGCAGCCGAGAAGCTTCTGGAAGGCGTGTGAGGTCATAGAAAGGTCAGGCTGAGGCGAGACGGGGAGGCAACCGCACCCTCCAGCAGGGAGAGGGGCGACAGCAGGACGCTGTGGGGCAGTGACGCGGGAAGGGTGCAGTTCTATACAACAGGGATGTGGAAGAGCAGGGCCACATGCCCAGCGCTGACTGAACCAGGCCGGACCTGTGGCTATACAGCTGTTATGATTTGGTTTCCCTTCTGCTGCAGCTTGTTGGAGAAACACAGCTGAGAGAGTCAATGAAAAAGCTCCGATTTTGAGCCTTCCCTCCTATGTGTGGCATCAAATTTGCTTCTGCCCTGTAGACAAGCAGACCGCTAGGAATTCAGCAGTGCAGCACAGAGAGAACTAACTTGCACAGCATAGGTAGGCAACATGCAGACCAAAGCCAAGATGGTCAAGCAGCCTGACATATCCCTGGGGGGCAGGGGGTAGAGCTGGTGGGAAAATGAAAATCTAGTTTAGCAAAACCATTGAAATTGTGAAGTATGCTGTTTCGCACCATTTCACACCCAGTTTTCATTTTTCTGAAACTTTTTTCAGCATTTCACACACACACACACACACACACACACACACACACATTTTCTTGGAAGCTTCATAGAAACCACTGTTGAAATAACAGAACCCTAGACTCCTAGGACTAGAAGAGACCTTGAGAGGTCATCAAGTCCAATCCCCTGCCCTCACGATACAACCAAGCACCCTCTAGACCACCCTGGTCAAGTGTCTGTCTAACCTGAATGTATTCTCTTTACCAAAAAGCTGGGTTTCAACGCACAAAACATTGATATCACCATTTCAGTGATGGATTTAATAATGTTTAGGTGAAAATTATTTTTAAAATCTTCCTTGAAACCTTTTTTAAACAAGATAATTTAAAGAATCAAAAAAGTCCAAACTTTTCATTTGAAAAATGTCACCCAGGTGTAATGAAGAGGAATGGCAAGAATAGAAACTTAAAGGCCTGAATTGCCTCCTGTATAACATCAGCTGCACCCAGCATTTTATTACATTCACGACCACAGACTTCTTACTCATCATCAATGGTTTTGCCAAGTTCAACCCTCATCACAGCCATACACAGTGCACCAGAAAAGATGCACCGTATACACGTCTCTTAGACTAATAGCATAGGGAAGGCACTCACCCCCACCCGGCAGTGAAACAGTGCGTGGTGTTTGAAACACAAAGCTTGTGGCTCTATGCATACAACTCTCCCAACCGAGTTCATAAAGCACTAACACAGAAACAACAAAGGTTCACGTGTCACAGCAGCAAGTGTGGATCTGAGGTCAAAGGGGTGAAACCACCTGTAAAAGCAAGGCCCCGTGACGCACAGTTGCTGTGCTTCGTGTTGTACCAGCATAGGTCATCTCCAAAGGCAGAGTGCCTGCAGCCACGCGCTGCCGCCTTTTTACGGTCCTTGTAACAGGCGATGAAGGAAGAAGCAGAGATGGGGGGTGTCCCTTTATCTGCATGGCGCTGACAGCAGGCACAGGCGGCGGGTTTCTTCAAGCCTTGAAACAAGGCCTCACTAATGTATTTGAAATGATACCTCATGAAAAATAGAAATGAAAAAAACCTGAAAATGGCAGGGCAGTAACACTTGGGGGCTGAGCTAAGGTTCTTGGATGGTCTTTCCTGTGTTTCCGTGTCCTTAGGGGTGTCTTCGGGGTGTTTGCCTTATGATAACGACAATATGGCAATTGTCAAGAATCTTCATCCCTTTTGTCATGTGAAGTTTTTTTGTCAGAGAACAATAAAACAAAGAACCCTGCCTCCTTCCTGAGTACCACATAATCCACAGAGCAGTTTTATCAACCCCAGACTGAACAAGTGGCCAAGACCCACCAGCCAGACATCTGAGAGAGAGTCCTCCTCACCCAGTGTCCCAGTTCCAGCCCCTGGAGATATTTGCTACTAGCAGTCACAGACTGGCCAGATGCCATCGTAGCTAATCTCATCCAATGTGCCCTTTGACCCTTTCCATCCGTATGAGGAATGCATTTCTTTTTATTAGAAAATCAGTTATCTTCTCAAAGAAGGAGATAAGGAGATTGGCTGGCAGAGTCGACCTTTTTTGAAACCATGTTGCATTTTATCCCAATTATCATTTTATCCCAATGTCCCTAACTACTTTCTCTTTCAAAATTTATTCAAAGAGCTTGCATATCATAGAGGTTCAAGAAATGATCCTGTAGTCTCCCAGGTCATTTTTCCCCTCTCTTAAAAATAGGTATTGTAGTAGCAATTCTCCAGTCATAAGGTACAACCCCCAAATTTATGGAAACATTAAAATTCCTTGCTATTGGGCTTGCAATTTCACATGCCAGTTCCTTTGATATTCTTGTATGGAGATTATCCAATCCCCCCACCTCCATGTGATCCCATTACACTGTCAGAGTTTAACTGCCACCTAGTATGTGGTAATTTCTACTTCCATATCCTCATTTCTGTTAGCCACCCAGCCATTAACCCAAAGCACCTCATTATTCTTATGTAAGAGGGTGGACCAAGCCCTGAAGCCCCTGCTGGAGGCTCATGGCCTCGCCACACCCCATCCCAGCAAACCATAGAGAAGTCCTGCAAGGAAGCTAGAGTGTCTGAAGGAGGAGGCAGCCAATTAGGGGCCAGGAAGGCCCTATAAAAGGAGCTGCAGGACCAGACTCAGTTCAGTGTCGCTGGAGCATTCAAGGAGAGAAGACCATGGGTGGGTGGCTGGCTAAGGGAACAGCAGCACCATGGAGAGCTCCAAGTAGGGAGCTATTGTGGGCTATATGAGGAACTGCGATAGAGCCTTGAGGCAAGGGCGAGGACGCTGTCTCCAGGAGGGGAAGCCGTGGAGGCACCTGTCTCTATCCAAGTGGGGAATAGACTGGGAGACCATACACAGGGCACCGGTATGGGCCCCTGTGAAAAGTGTACCCCAGAAGGGGGTTGTATTCCACACAGGGAGTGACTCAGCCAGAGGGCTGAGTAGCCAAAGAAGGTTTTCTAAGAGAGTGCAAGCACATGCACTAGGCCAGACGGGGCACTTGTGGGAGGTAAGTGCTGCTCTGTTACTCCTTATTAAACCTGAGGTGTTCAGGAGTTGTGCATGGCCTAGATTATCTTTAATCTCCACCCCATGCTCAGTGCTTTGCGGTCCTGCTTCTTTCCTTGTTTTCTTTTTATTTAGAAAGAACCTTTTACTGTTGGTATTAATTTCCATGACAGATATTCAGGAGATTGTTTTAATATGGGTGATTTGGCATTAGTGTTACTTCCAATGAGGAAGAACAAGGTTATGTCTACACTGTAAGGCTATTTTGAAATAAGCTGTTCTGGAATAGTTATTCCGAAATAGCTTATTTCAGAATAGCACGTCTACACTTCAGGGAAGCCTCAAAATGAGTCTGAGGCCGGCTTCCCTAATGCAGACGTGCTATCTCGTTTTAGAGCCCCAGGAGGCACTGGGAGGAATAACTTAGAATGGCCGTGAGGAGGGGCTATTTCGAAATAGCAGCAGTGGAGCGTCTACACGCGCCTTATCTCAAAATAGCTATTTGGGAACAGGCGTTATTCCTCGTGGAATGAGGTTCACAGAAGTTGGAATAAGCCTCCCGTTATTCTGAAATTATTTCAAAATTACGGAATGGTTGTGTAGACATTCACATTGTTCTTCTGAAATAACGGTGCAGGGTAGATGCACCCCAAGATGCAAGGTTGTTGGCAGAGACCTTTTGAGCTGATAGAAAGCTGTGCAAACAGCACATGCGAATAGGCCACGAAAGAGAGATGGTGAGCAATATAATTTGTTGTGCTGATGAGGAGACATTGCCTTGGCCAGCAAGAGTAAAGCTCACACTCCTCTGGATAGCACTGCCAGTTGGGAGGGTTTGGAACCAGCCCCAAAGCAGGAAACACTGACCCTCTTGAAATGCTACAGGCAGGTATTTTTCAGCCAGCAGGAGTTAACTAACTAAAAAGTGCTTTCCATTGAAACCCCAGGGCCATACCCTGCCCCTAGCAGAGCATAACGGAGAAACACAAAGGCAGAATCACTCAACCTAATTCTTACTCCACACTAGGGATGTCAATGTTTAACTGGTAAACCAGTAATCATCATCCTTACCAGGTGGTGCTGACCACTTACCAGTTAACCAGTAGTGCCCCTGTCCGATGTGGACAGGGGGTGCTCCAGCATGGCCGGGTCTACCATGCTGTGGGCAGGGGGCACTCCCTCCATCCCACACCCATTTAAGCAGTTAACTGATTAAATGGGCTTTTACATCTCTACTCCACACGCTGGCTAGAGAACCTTCTGGCTCTACTGGTGGGCAGCACATTCGCATGTACTTTGGACGTAACCCGAGGATATCGGCAAACTCCCTTCGATGCTGATGCCTATGAAGAGTCAGTTTTCATAGTGAAATCTGTCTTCTCTGGGTTTAAGGATGTATCCTATTAACCCTCTACACGCTAAAGTAGAGGCCATCCAGAACTGGCCTGTCCCTAAGTCAAAAAAACAGGTCCAATCCTTCTTAGGCTTGGCAGAATATTACAGGCGATTTGTACCACACTACAGTCAGATCACCGCTCCACTGATAGACCTGACTAGAAAAAGCAACCAAACACAGTCAGCTGGGAAATGTCAGGAAGCTTTTAAGCAGCTGAAGACTGCCCTGATGTCTAGCCCTGTACAAAGGGCCCCAGACCACGACACACCTTTCTTCATCACCAAGGCGCAACAGAGCCTGGTGTCAGGCGGTTTAGGGCTGGATCAACAATTCCACCCTGTCGTGTTTCTCAGTAAAACACTCTGAGAGGGAAAGCCACTGCTCTGTCTCTGAGAAGGATGCTATGCCATCGTATACGCTCTAGAGAAGCTATGACCATACACTGGGGACAACACTTTCATCTGCAGACCAACCATTCTGCTCTGTGGTGGCTTCTCGCAGTCAGAGACTAACAAGAAACTCCTTGGGTGGAGTTTGGCTCTCCTAGACTGTGGCTTTGACACAACACATTTCAGGAGCTTCTAACGAAGTGGCTGATGCACTCTCCCATGAGAGTTTCCCAGACTCGGCCAGTCAAAACTCTCTCGGTATCTAAGTCATTGTAGTCCATGAATGAGGGGATCTTGTTTAGTTCTTTGTGTATTCCATGGTGAATTTAGTGTCTGCACGTATATTATTAACTGTTTTCTCCTAGACCTCCAGGAAGAAATGACAGTCAGTGTGGACCAGCCTGCCCAGCACCATCTGTGATTTGCCGGGGGTGGGCTGTGATGGATAGGAGTGCTGTCCTTTTCTAAAAATCCCAGCATTCAGTAACTAAAGGGTTAAACCCATCATCATCATTATCATCATCATCAACAACAACCATGGGCTCAACGCCCATTGGTGTCCGATGCCTCCCTCACTATTTCCTTCCATCTTTCCCTGTCCAGTGCAGAGTGGCTTAGTTTCTGTAAACTATCTCCACACCAATCTGCTATATCATCTACCCATTCTCTGTGGGGTCTGCCTCTCCTATTCGGACCATCCATTATGCCGAATACCAGAGTCTTAACTTCCATTGTATAATCTTCTTCAGTAGGTTCTCTTTTGGCTGTATCTTCCTATATAATTCCTTGTTGGTGACCTTCTTCATCCATCTTATTCTCAGGATCTTTCTATAACAACTCCTTTTGAACACCAGTATCCTTCTCTTCGAATCTTTCGTTATCACCCATGTCTCACATTTTCAAGACGCTCAGCTTCATTCCTAAGCTAATCGCTTTAGTTTTCCAGATCTTATCCATCTCCTTCAAACTCACTCTTGCTTTCACTATTCTAGTCTCTATTTCCTTCTTACAGTCTAGATCATACGGCATGTTGCTCCCCAAATACGTGAACTTCTCTACATTCTTTAGTTCGATTCCCATCTACACTGATCTTCCTTTCTATTTCCTTATCTCCAAATACCATTGTCTTTGTTTTATCAATAATCATAATCAGTCCATACCGCTTCCCTTCCTCATTTAGCATCTGTACCGTTCTCGCTAGCTTCCCTTCATCTTCCTCGATGATAACTATATCATCCATGAACCTTAAGTTGTTAATTCTCATCCCGTGCACCAATATCCCTTCTACCTCTTCCTTGATCTTGTCCATCACTCTTTCTAGGTGCGTGATGAAGATACTCGGTGATATCGGATCTCCTTGTCTCGTATCTCTACTCGTTCTAAACCAACTTCCCAACTCTCCACACATTCTCACTGCTCCGTCCGCATTATCGTTGATATCCTTTAACAACCATATCAGTCTGCTATCCACTCTGAATGACTCCACCACCACCCAAGTCACTTTCTGATCTATACAATCAGATGCCTTCTGAAAATTGACAAAGCAATTGTAGATGTTCTTGTTCTTTCGCCAAGCTTTCTCCTCTATCAATCTTAGTGCCAGTATCTGCTGTATGATACTTCTATCTTTCCTGAATCCTGCTTGCTCATCCACTAGATGTTCTTCTATCTGCGATCTCAATCTCTCCATCAGTATCATCATCAGCACCTTGCGAGTTGACTCGTTAAACCCAGGGTGCTAGGAAGTGTTAGCAGGGAGAACCAATGGAAAAAAAGTGAGATTTGAACTGAAAGGGTATGTCTACACAGCAAAGTTATTTCAAAATAACAGCCCTTATTTCTAAATAACTTTCCTAGTGTCTACACAGCCAAACCGCTATTTCAAAATAAATTCAAAATAGTGGAGCACTTATTTCAAATTTGGTAAACCTCATTCTACTAGGAATAACGCCAAATTTGAAATAGCTATTTCGAAATAAGTGCTGTGTAGACAGTTATTTCGAAATAGGAGGCCTCCAGCCTTCCCAGGGTGCCCTGGTGGCCACTCCAGCCTCAACCAAGAACACTCTTCTCCCTCCCCCACTCCCCGGAGCCCTTAAAGGGGTAGACTCTGGCCACAGTGCCTGTGCCAGCTCCAAGCCTGCCAGCCCAGAGCCAGCAGGATAGATGCCAGCCTGACCACCAAACCCAGGAGCAGGTTTGCATGAAAATCAAGTTGGTCCAGCGAGACCCCCAACCCTGAGCCCTGAGCTTCCCCTCCCTTTGCTTGCTTCCCCTCGCTTCCCCCTTCCAGCTCCCTCCTCCCAGGTTTCCCCCTCCCCCTCCACCCTCTCTCGTCCCCACTCCCTCCTCCTTTCCCCAGTCTCACCAGCGTTTAACCCCTCCCCCCCAGTTTTGTTAAATAAAGACAGATTTAACCCCCCCCCAACACTGTAACTAAGATGAATCCCAGAAGGAATTATCTGTCTTTTTAATCTGTTCTTTTCTCACTTGCTTTATAACACCTAGCTTTACCACTCTAATTTTTTTTGTTTTGTTAATAAAATCACCTTTTAAGGCTATGATCTGATCCTTGTGTCCTGGAAGGTAATAGGAGGTCTGTGGATGCATGCCTAAGAATGAGGGGTCAGCTATCAGAGAAAACAGTTTGTTTTCTTTCCTTTTGTTTCAAGCTTCCTTGTGGTAAAAAGGCTTGGAGTACCCCTCTGGAAGAAGTTCTGAAATAATTTCTTCCTGGGTTCAAGAATCATAGGGCTGGAAGAGAACTCAGGAGGTCATCAAGTCCAGCCCCCTGCCCAAAGCAGGACCAATTCCAACCAAATCATCCCATCCAGGTCTTTGTCAAACTGAAACTTAAAAACCTCTAGGGATGGAGATACCACCACCTCCCTAGGTAACCCATTCCAGTGCTTCCCCACCCTCCTAAGGAACTAGTTTTTTCCTAATATCCAACCTAGACATCCCCCATTGCAATCTAAGACCATTGCTCCTTGTTCTGCCATCTGTCACCATTGAGAACAGCCTCTCTCCATCCTCTTTGGAACCTCCCTTCAGGTAGTTGAAGGCTGCTCTCAAATCCCCCCTTACTCTTCCCTTCTGCAGACTAAATAAGCCCAAATCATAGAATCATAGAGCTGGAAGAGACCTCAGGAGTCATCAAGTCCAGCCCCCTGCCCAAGGCAGGACCAATCCCAACTAAATCAACCCAGCCAGGGCTTTGTCAAGCTGAGATGTTGAACAAAATCCCTCAGCCTCTCCTCATAGGTCATGTGCTCCAGCCTCGGAATCATTTTGGTCACCTCCGCTGGACCCTCTCCAGTGCGTACACATCCTTTCTATAATGGAGGGCCCAGAACAGGATGCAATACTCCAGATGTGGCCTCACCAGTGCAGAATAAAAGGGAATAATCATTTCTCTAGATCTGCTGGCAATGCTCCTCCTAATGCAACCTAATATTCCATTCGCCTTCTTGGCTACAAGGGCACACTGTTGACTCATCTCCTGCTTCTCATCCACTGTAATCCCCAGGTTCTTTTCTGCACAACTGCTACTTAGCCATTTGGTTCCCAGCCTGTAACAATGCTTGGGATTCTTCCATCGCAAGTGCAGGACTCTACACTTGTCCTTGTTGAATCTCCTCAGTTTTCTTTTGAGCCAATCCTCTAATTTGTCTGGGTCACTCTGGACCCTATCCCTGACCTCCAGCATATCTACCTCTCCCTGTAGCTTAGTGTCATCCACAAACTTGCTGAGGGTGCAATCCATCCCCTCATTCAGGTCATTAATAAAGATGTTGAACAAAACCGGCCTTAGAACCGATCCTGGGGGCACTCCTCTAGAAACTGACCGCCAACCTGACATCGAGCCATTGATCACTACCCGTTGGGCCCTACAGCTTAGCTAGCTTTCTATCCATCTTACTGTCCATTTATCCAATCCATACTACCTTAACTTGTAGGCAAGAATATTGTAGGAAACAGTATCAAAAGCTTTGCTAAAGTCAAGGTATATCACATCCACTGACTTTCCCATGTCCACAGAGCTAGATACTTCATCATAGAAGCTAATCAGATTGGTCAGGCATGACTTGCCCTTAGTGAATCCATGTTGACTATTTCTGATCATTTCCCCCTCTTCCAAGTGCTTCAAAATGGATTCTTTGAGGATCCCCTCTGGGAAATGAGGTAAGGCTGACTGGTCTGTAGTTCCCTGGATTGTCCTTCTTCCCTTTTTTAAAGATGGGCACTACATTTGCCTTTTTCCAATCATCCGGGATCTCTCTCAATCTCCATGAGTTTTAAAAGATAATGGCCAAAGGCTCTACAATGACATTTCCCAACTCCCTCAATACCCCCGGATGCATTAAATCCGGACCCATGGATTTGTGTGTGTCTCGCTTTTCTAAACAGTTCTTAACCTGTTCTTTCCCCACCGAGGGCTGTCCAACTCCTTCCCATACTGCATTGCCTAGTGCATTAGTCTGGGAACTGACCATGTCCGTGAAGACAGAGGCAAAGAAAGCACTGAGTTCTTCAGCTTTTCCCACATCATCTGTCACTAGGTTACCTCCCTCATCAAGTAAGGGCCCCACACCCTCTCTGATCACCCTCTTATAGCTAACATGCCTGTAGAAACCTCTCTTGTGCCCCTTCACATCCCTTGCCAGCTACAATTCCAACTGTGCTTTCGCCTTCCTGATAACGCCCCTGCATTCTCGAGCAATATATTTATGCTCCTCTCTAGTCATCTGTCCAAGTTTCTACTTCTTATAAGCTTCCGTTTTGTGTTTAAGCTCACCAAGGATTTCCCTGGTAAGCCAATCTGGTCGCTTTTATTTGCTTTTCTTGCTGCGCATCGGGATGGTTTCTTCCTGTGCCTTCAATAAGGCTTCTTTAAAATACTGCCAGCTCTCCTGGACTCCTTTCCCCTTCATGTAAGCATCCCAGGGAATCCTGCCCATCAGTTCTCTGAGGGAGTCAAAGTCTGCTCTTCTGAAGTCCAGGGTGTGTATTTTACTACTTTCCTTTCTTCCTTTGATCAGGATCCTGAAATCTACCATCTCATGCTGCCCAGGTTGCCACCCACCTCTTCTTCCCCTAAAAAGGGGGGAAGAAAGAGGTTTTCCCCCACTTGGGTGGAGGCAGCATACCTCCCAATCTGTGACCTTGTGGAGATTTTTAAGCAGAAGCCTACAGAGGCAAGGTATTTCTAAGGTCTCTTGCAGGCCCTTGCCTTCTGCACTTGAAGTGCCAGAATGAGGAACAGCCTTGACACATACCCAAAACACAACTGAATACCTCCATTTCTTTCCTCTTCCCCAGGACTAGCTCTGAGGCAAATGTAAGTTTTTGTGTGACTTTCAGATTTGAAATAGTGGGGTTTGTTAAAGAAGTTATTTCTGACTCATCCAGAGAAGTCTCAGAAATTCAGTTGGTTTTCCATCCGCCAATACTCCAAAAGCAGCAGAATTTTCCCAAATTTTGTATAACTATTCTACTTTGTGTTTAGAATAAGCATGAGAAATTTCAGACTAAATGGTCTTTTATTCATGTGATTACAAGTATTTGAGAGAAGACACTTATAATAAGCATGTCCTCTAAGTCTTGTAGACCCTTGCATTAAAGATGCCAAGAAGTCCAAGAGTTAATATTATTGATCTATAACTTTCTCACTAGCGTAATAGCGAATGAAAGTGACATGCAATTATTTATTATGAATCATTACTGTAGTATGTTTACTGGGCCTGATGCTTCTCTGCCCCAAATTTTGCACCTGCAGTTACACCTGCTATGCTGATGTAGTTATTTTTTACACTTTGCACAGCTGCAAACAATTCACAAGACACTGAAGAATAAGAGCCACTGTGTATAATGAGCAGGAACAGATTTAGGGGCAAGCGACCTCCTGGGGTACCAGGCTTGGGGGTGGATGGGTTCAGGATGCTGTAAGATATTCAAAAGTTTAACAAGTGGAGAGGGCTGCCAAAGATGCTTCTTACCTAGGGACCCATTTGGTCTAGTGCTGGCCCAAATAATGAGATCTGTATAATCTGACACAGTCTAATACAACATCCTGAAAACTGCCAGGAGAGTACGGGGGGGGAGGGGATTCTGCTTAGATTTTAAACATAATAATGTCAACTGTGGTTTTGTGCTTAATCACTGAAACATATTCTGCAAACTGTTTGCAGGTAGGAACACTTTATTTCATTTAATCTCCAAAATCTGATAAGTAAATACTGCACAATAGTTGCAGATACTTTGCGTTTGTAATTGTGAACATTTGTCTCAGAAACATGATTCTAAGAATTATACCAACCCTATTAGGGACAGGAACAATATCATGTGAATTGTGTCCAATCAAGTGAGCACAAATGCTGAAAAATCACACTGAACAAGCTGCAAGACCACAAATCAGTCACTGCAAGTACCTGGCAAATAATTTTGAATGGCAAATAAATTTCAGAAAACTGACATATGCAATGTGTGGCTGATAAAAGATTTTTTATGAATGACTCATCCAGCTTGCACAAGCAAGTGTAACATGTTAGGTGCACAAGTGCCATGTCTCCATTTGACCTGGTGTCTTCTCATTTACTGAAACACACAATAGCATTTTACTAACGGTAAAATACTTTCATTCAGAGTCAGAATTTAAAGCCATCAATTACGTGTCACTGACTAGCTTTGAAAAATTACTGGATGCTTTCTCAATATTTTGAAGATATCATTTTATTATTAACAGACAAGTGTTTACAGATTGCACGGGGATAGAAAACCCAAAAGACAGTATGTAGCATTAAACAGCACTTGACATCTTCCCAATGCGTTGCATAGATCCTGAAATAGCCTCTCTCCTTGTGCACAGCAGAGATCAGTTCTGGGATACAACCTCTGAGTCCCAGGATTTTGGCATCAGTTCAGCCAGGCATTTGATCACATGCATGATGTCAGTGGGAGATAAGCATGATGAAAGTTAAGCACATCCAAAGGAATTTGGATTGATAGCACTTGTGGTGACAGGACTGAGGTCATGTGCCCTGTTTCCCCAGGATCATATGGGATTAAAACAAGGGAGGATTTTTGCTGAGATAAATTCACCAAGGCCTGTTTTCAGTCCCAGTGTCCCACTGGGGTGGTATACGGACTTGCTGGGGCTCACACGGAAGAATGTGCCTATGAACTCACCCATGTGACAACTTTTGGACGTACCTGGGGCCACACTGATGTGTATCAGAATGGTGCAACCAGCTGAGAACTCCAGCGACAGAAAGGTAGGGCACAGACTGGTGGGGGATCTCTGGTGAGGATGTGTCCGTCAGAATAATAGCACAAGGAGCATGTTCAAGACCGTTAGCCAACTGGCCCGTTGCAATTCCTGTAAATAAAGCCTTTTTCGACAGATCCTGTAAACCTCATTTTTTGAGGAATACAGGATCTGTCGAAAAAGGGTTTATTTTCAACAAATCCACGTCTAGACTGCTGTTTTTTTTTTTCAAAAAAACTCCGTTTCGAAAAAAAGCGGTGGCCATGTTTACACTAATGAGGCACGGGATATTTAAATCCCTGCTTCATTAGCAATTTCGACGTGCTTGATTTGAATCCCTCTGTCGACAGAGGGATGCAGTCTAGACGTAGCCTTAGATTCTTTGCAGCGTTCGATGAACAGATAACCAACCAATGTCTTTGTATACAAAGGGAAGTGCACGGCACAGCTATTGTTGTGGGGGGGGCTGGAAAGGTCGTAGGAATCACTCCTGGTGGAGGAAGGCAGGGCCCTGAACTGCAGCAACAAAGCCCTCTTCCTCCCCGCAGAGCTCAGTAGAGGTGCTGTTGCCACTCAAGGCAGCCACACGGTGCAATCACACTCATGCTGCTGTACCAGCAGTGTCTCTGTGGTCATTCGAGTGTGGCACTATACTTTGGGAGGCCCGCCCCTTCCCAGGAGTCCTAGTGGTGCAGTAAGCAGAGCAGCACTGCACATTCTTCTGCAGTATATTGTAGAGGAATGAATCTGTCTTTTCTGGGCACATGAAGGAATTGTGGGAAGGTGTCAGAGGACTGGTGGCATGCGAGAGATGCTAGCGTATGTGTACACTGCAGGGTGGTCATGATAGAAGCTTCTCACGCTGTGCTTACCTGAGCTCTAGCCCTTAACCCCTGATGGGCCAGCCAAACAGATAACAAAAAGCACTATCACAAAATTAGGGGTTTCTGTTTATGCACAGGAGTCAAGTTAGGAGCAAATCCCAGGCTTCGTTAATTTTGCAGACTGGATGAGCCCAGAGACATAGCTGTAGGCTGCAGTCCCAAGGAGCCTCTGCTTTTTGTTATGTTAGAGCCAGGTCACCTTCAAAATAACAATAACTCGGTTGTTAAGGCGAACAGCATACCAATGGTGAATTTCATGCAAACGGATTCATTTTGAGGTAGGGAAAACCCAAATAATTTTTGTCGTGAATTGAGCTGGGAGAATCAGAGAGTCAGAGCAGAGAGTTACTCCCTAAGCACCTATCTGTGAAAGATTGTATTGTTACTGGGGACTTCAGTGTGGGAGACATGCTGGAGGTCTCATCTGGTCAATAATAAAACAAAGTTTCTAAAAATTAGAGATGATTTTCTAAGACAAACTTTATTGCATGCAACATGAGTAGGGCCTCACCAAATTCATGGTCCATTTTGATCATTTCACAGTCATAGGATTTTAAAAATCCTAAATTTCATTATTTAAACTATTTTAATCTGAAATGTCATGTTGTTGTAATAATAGGGGTGCTGACTCAAAAATGAGTTGTGGCTGTGGGTGGGTTCAAGGTTATTGTAGAAAGGATTGCGTTGCTGGTACCCTTGCCCCTGCAATGCTGGTGGTGGTGGTGGTGGTACTGCCTTCAGAACTTGGCAGCAGGAGAGCAGCGGCTGCTGGCTGGGAGCCCAGATCTGAAGGCAAAGTCACTGCCAGCACCAGTGCAAAAATGAGGATGGCATGGTATGGCATTGCCACACTTACGTCTACACTACTGCTAGTGAGGCACTGCTTTTAGGGTAACAGCTAACAGCTGTCACTCTCCAGCTGCCCTGCTCTGAAGGCAGCAAAGAGGTAAGGGTGGTAATACCAAAACCCACCTAAAAATAACCTTCTGACTATCTTGCAACTCTTTTGGGTCAGACCCCCAATTTGAGAAATACTGGTGTCTTCCCCGTAAAATCTATAGAGAGTAAACACACAGAAAAGACCAGAGCTCATGGGGTGAGACCAGATTTCATTATCTGTGATGCATTTTCCATGTCTCTGAATTTGGTAGGACTTTAAACATGAGGTAACTATTTTTGCCTTCATTATCACAGATAAAGGTGATTTACTCACTGGTCAGGAAGTTAGTGGTTGCTCAGGGACCAGAGAACATGACCTAATTACATTTAATTATGGGAAGAGAACAGTTGCAACCAGTTACCATGCGTATGTTTAACTCATTTCCCAAAACAGAGGAAAATTATGAGTGAAATTAATTGGGAAGAAAAATTTAAACTTCACCCCATCACCAAAATGACACAGGTAGGCTCTGCAAGGCCACAGGACAAGTCAGGCTATGTCTAGATTGCAAGCTTTTTTTTGAAATAAGCTTTTCCAGACAAGATCTTCCGGAAAAGCTTATTTCGAAAGAGAGCGTCCCCACAGTAAAAGCGCAACAAAAAAGGGATGAGCTTTTCCAAAAGAGAGTGAACGATCAATGTGGACGCAATCTCGCATTTAAGGCCACCTGGACCTAGTTCAGGCAGCACATTAGGTCAGCAGTGATTTCCGGGTTCTGTTGCTTAAGGCTAGCTGAGACGCGCGCTTAAAGGGGCCCCGTGGACAGCCGTTTCTCTGCTTCTTCTGCTTGCCTGCCTACCTCTCCGAGGAGCAGCAACTTTTGGACACCACAGCACTCCTAGCCATGGAGCCGGAGCTACCTCTGGGCACGCGATGGCCCCACAGGGCCATGCTGCAGTTTCGGCAGCAGTTTGTGCAGGCTGCCTTCATGGCCCTGCTGGAGCTCGACACCGAGTTCATCACTGAGACTCTCTCCCTGTGTGTGGGAGCAAGGCCCTTGCAACTGCACCCCACAGCAGAGAGACAGTTCTGGAGGCTGGACACCAGTTCCAACTGGTGGGACCAGCTGGTGATGGAGTGGTGGGACTCGGGGATGGAGACACCAGTTGTCACCCGCCTGGGGCTCGCTGGCCAGGAGGAGGAGGAGGACAACGGCAAGCTGGAAGAGGAGAAGGAGACGTCCAGCACGGTCACCCTCACCCTGGAGCCAGTACCCCAAGGCCTGGATGTCTTGCAGGCATCCTCCAAGGGAATTCCAGAAGCATGGAAGGGCGCTATGTTGGACTAGAATTCAAATACAGCAAGCAGGATGATCCAAGAAATAAGAGACCTTAGCCATGTGAACAAAGTAATGGACAAGCTGGTCTGGGATTCAATAAAGAGTTAAAACATAGAAATATAGTTAATGCCAGTCAATGCAGTTTTATGGAAAATAGGGCTTTTCAAACAAATCTGATTCCATTCCTTGATGAGATAACCAGTTTAGGCGATAAGCTGATTTCATGTTTAGACTTTTGTAAGGCATCTGACTTAGTACCACACAAAATTCTAGGTGAAAAAATGAGCACTCTTCAATATAAATAAAACTGACTAGCTGACAGATCTTCGTTACCTATGGGGAACTGCCCGGTGGCCGTGTTTCTCCTGCAGTTCTACAGCGACCAGTTCAAGGCCTGACACAGTACATAGATAGTCACTGCTCGTGACAGTTGCAGATGACCCAAGGAGTGGGGGACTGGCAAATGTTTATGAAGAAGGAGCAGCCATAGGACATGTCTACCCAAATGCTGCGTTTGCAGCAAGCTGGGGTGTAAATCTTCCCCACATCCGCTTGCCACGCTCTGTGCCTGTGCAGATGCTGCTGCTGAGTACTAACAGGCCCCTGGTGTGCATTCATCGACTCCCATTTCACAGTGGGATAGATCCACGTGAACTGTGGCTCCTTTGGTTTGCAGCAGCTGGGTCCCTATGGGTACAGTGAACAGTAGGCGAGTGCAGGGTAGATTTACACCCAGCTTGCCTCTGAGTTTAACAGACAAAGCCACACAGAGAGACTTGGGAACATTCACACAAAAGGCATTGTCATGCAGCCTCCTTGCAGCTAGGAACAAGGAGTGCAGGCCACACTTACAGCACAGAGAACTAGGGCCTGGACAAGGGGCTTGGGGTCATTGTGAGCAAGCAACCAATGACCATTAAGCTCCAGGGCAATGCTGCGGCAGAAGGGCTAATAGGACCCTGGGGTGTATAAATAGGGTGACAGTTGGTAAGAGTAGGAACGGGATTTTCTCTCTGTGTATGACATTAGTAAAACTGAGAACAGACTCCTCTGTCCAGGTCCAGTGTCTGCACTGTAAAAAGCATGTAGAAAAAGTGGAGAATGTACAGAAGAGAGCCACAAAAATGCTTTGAGGGCTGCAATGCCTTAGCGTGAGAGGCTTGGAGCTCAGGCTATTTAGTTTAAGATGACTGAGAGGTGACTTGATGCCAGTGTACAAGAACCTTCCCAAGGAGAACAGCAAGTGCGACAGGACTCTTTAATCCAGCAGAGAAAAGCAGAACAAGAGCCAGTGTCTGGAAGCTGCAAAAGCGACGAGGAGTCTCTGTGCTGTGGCACCTTAGAGACTAACAGGTTTATTGGAGCAGAAGCTTTCGTGGGCAAAGACCCGCTTGGTCAGATGCTGAAACCAGACAAATCTGAATTAGAAGTTATAGGCTCAAATTGTTTCCGTGTTCAGTCATCCTCTGTGTTAAAAACTATTGAGGGAAATGGTGAATTCTCCACCTCCAGACTGGTCTCCTTGCTGGAAAATAGCCAAATATAAGCTATACTTTAGTCAAGTGTATTACTGAGCTCAGTGCTGGGGTACGAGTGAAATGTAGTGGCCTGTGCGTGACAGGTGGTCAGACCAGATAATCTAATGGCATCTTCTGATCTTAAACTATAAATCTCCCTCCCCTTCCTACATCAACTATCCTGCTAGTCCCAAAAATTGGCATACCTATCTCGTCATGGGGGCCTTGTACTCTTTCAAGGCTTGCACTTTGTCTATTAGGGGGTGTAGAGTTGCCCCCCCGACTGTGTACCCAAGGTAGGTAGGTGAGCAAGGAGACCCCACCCCACCACCAAAATGACACAGATAGGCTGTGCAAGGCCACAGGACAAGTCAATGGGAGAGTGAGTGTTAAAACTTTCTGATTCCCACCAGTGTTTTCCCGATAGATCTTCCTGCCTCGCCCATCTCTGCTCCTTGTAGGGTTGGTTTGCAGACTCACTAGGCTAATGAAAGACATTGTGGTTTCCCATGGCAAAGTGATAGGATTTCTCTAAGAAACCCCCCTCCGTAACATGTGCATAGTGCACACATACATCTTTTTCAGATCCTGCCATCGGCAGGCCATGCACCAGATGACTCTGGATCTTTGTGCCTTTATATAGTTGCAAAATTTGAATCGTCTGTTGTGCTTGTGTCCTCCAAGAGCTGGCACAATATGAAAACAAACTGCACGTGTGCTGGAAAAATAGTGGCAGCACTTACTAATAAATGATATTGTTTCATTCCTGCTGTGTGTGGATGGCACATGCAAATCATTCAGAGCTCCATTACTGTTAGTTGATTCTGTCAGAAAACTTCTCTCCAAACTCTGCTGTGGATGTCGTGCCTGAGAGGCATGCTTTCCGTGCATAAACTCTGATTACCCCAGAAGGTGAGCGCAGAGCAGCCTCTGTCTGCAGGGAGCTCGGGGCGGCCGTGGACAGAGGCTGCTTCGCAGCAACCTCCCCTCCCCCACTATTGCCTCTGATACAGAGGCAGTGGGGGGCAGGGCGTCAAGGCGTGTCCTATGCTGGGAGATCCCTCGAGTCAAGTTCCCTTTGAAGGCGTGACTTGGCCTTTCCCCAAGACTGTTCACAAGCCGCCCAGCTAGGGTTAACATGGCCTGGCAGCCAGAGTCCATATGCATGTCCCCTTTCTTCGGGGTATAATGGCCCCGAGGCCTAGTCCAAACACCCGTCCCCTCTATTGGGGTAAGATGGCCTAGCGGCCAGAGTCCATACGCCAGTCCCCTTCGCTAGAGATAATATGGCCCAGAGGCCTTCCCCTACACAGCCGGGCTATGGGGGAGGTAGGGAAACCTTAGGGCCCTCCCCTTCCATGGGGTCCCACCCAGGGCCCTGTTGGCAGTGGCTCAGCGGGGAATCCTGCCACAACAGGCTGAGCACCCAGAGAACAATTCCCCGCCTGGGCTACTTCCCGCCGTCCCTTGTGCACCCTTCTCCCTCGGGTGCTGTGGTGCCTCCGGCTGCCTCTCTTGCCCCAGCTGTTGCTGGGGGCTCTGGCCGTGTCTGCTCCCCTGGACCCGCAGGTCCCTCTGCGCCTCCTTCTTCCACAGTCAGCCCCAAGGGGGCTGCTCCAGAGGCCTTTATAGTTTGCCTGCCTCCCCCGGGCGCATGCCCAGCAGGGCTGTGGGGGTGGGGCCCTTCCAGCCAGCTCAGTGTACAGCTTGAGCTATAACCCAGCTGGCTCCCAGCTTTGACTGCAGCGCTCCCTTGTTCTGCCCTCTCACTGTAACTAGCTCACAGGTCACTGCGTGGGTGTGCGGGTCACTCACCTCCCCCAGCTGAGGGCACGTCCCAACTTCAGAGACCCAGGTGAGACCCTGGAGGAGCCCCCACTTAGAACTGCCACCGGGTGGATTTGAACCTGGGGCTGCTGGAGCCTCTACAGCTTGAGCTGGGAACTAGCTAGCTGCATAGCTCAAGCTGTAGAGCAGGGGTGGGCAGAGGGGCCTCCGCAGGCCAGAACCAGCCCGCCAAGTGAGTGGAGCCGGCCTGCGGAGGCCCTGCTGCTCCCCTGCCCCCAGGCCAATTAGGGTCTGGGGGCGCCCGAAGCCTTCTCCACTCTGCCCCTGCCCTGCGCGCAGCATGTGGCGCTTTGAAGCGCTGCGCACAGGACAGGGCAGGGCAGGGAGGGGGAGGGTGGAGGAGGCTTCACGCACTCCCCCACCCCCAGGCCAATCAGGGGGGCTGCGTGAAGCTTCCTTTGCCCTGCCCTAGCCCTGCAAGTAGCCCACAGCACTTCAGAGTGCCACGTGCTCCTCGCAGGGTGGGAGGAGGCTTCATGCACTCCCCTGCCCCCTGACTGGCCTGACGGTGGGGGAGCATGCCAAGCCTCTTCCAGGGCATGGGTGCCTCATGGGAAGGGGGGGCAAATCGTGGTCTGGGGGTCGGTAGCCCCGCCCCTTTCTGTTTAGGCCCCACCCCTACTGGGGTGGCCTGGGGCAACTTAAAAAATGTTTGAAGTGGCCCCTGGGCAAAAAATATTGCCCACCCCTGCTGTAGAGGCTCCTACACTAAGCTGCAGAGGGCCCAGGTTCAAATCTGCCTGCAGGCGGTTACAAAGGCAGAAAACAGCATAATGGTGCTATATAAATCCATGGTACTCCCAGACCATGAGCACTGCATGCACTCTGGAGGCCCCAGCTCAGAAAAGACACATCAGAATTGGAAAGAGTCCGGGGAAGGATGTTCCAGAACGGACACTGGGACTGCTCAGCTTGGAAAAGAGATAACAAAGGGGGGATATGATAGAGATCCGTACCATGATGAATGATGTGGCAACAGTGATCCAATGTGGGTTTACCACATTTTTACTAGCTAGACAACACCCTGAAGCAGAATCCACTTGTCTCTCTCCTCTCCTCCACTCGCCTCAGGTCCCAGTGTAACTACAAAATTCAGCTTGCCCACACAGTCCATATGCTCACCGTCTCTTTTTATGTGTCCTGTCTCCCACATTGGTAGCAGGTAATTTATCCACTTCCTCAAGGAGTTCCTTTTAGCTCCTCCCTTTTCTTTACCCCTGCAAATTTTCCAACTTTCTTTTAGGGAGGTAAGCACAAAGTCATGTAAACGATTAACCAATAAGCCTAGCACAGATGAGAGTGCGAACAACCCAAGTGATCCCCATACGACAGGAGCATTTGGAGAAAATGCCAGAGGCCCAGTGGACCTATTACAACTGTAGGACCAAAACACACTGACATTTCAGCCAGGAGGACGGGTTGGTGCTGGCACTGAAAACAGAAAGCAAACTTCTGGCCAGCTGGCAGGGGCCTGATGAGATAGTGGAAACCATTGGAGAGGTGGACTATAGGGTGAAGCAACCAGGACAATGAAAGCCAGAACAGATCTACCATATGAACCTATTGAAACCCTGGCATGACCAGGAGACATGCCTGGTCTCTGAGGAAACCTCGCCCTAGTACATAGCCCCCGGGGCAGGTGAAGATATCCCCCAAAGGAACCCCTGAACAAGGCACAGAGGTTATTGATATGATCCGGCAGAACTAAGCCATGGCTGCCATTTAGCCACATGGTATGACATTGGTCCAGCACCCAGTCACCACCTGTCCCAGAGCATGGGTAATGATAAAGCCATACCACATGCCAGAGGACAAGAGAGAAGAAATTAAGACTGAAGTAAGGAAGAGACTAGAACTAGGGGCCACTGAAAAATCCCACAGCCAATGGGGACAAAAAACCCTAAGTCTGATGGCACCCTTTTGTATCCACCTCCAGAAGCTGAATGAAATATCCCAGTCTGATGCCTATCTGATGCCCCACACCCATGAGCTGGCTGATCATTTGGGCAAAGCCCAATACTTAACCACCCTAAATCTGACAAAAGGCTACTGGCACATCCCTTTGGCTGATAACATCAAGGAAAAGACCACCGTGAAGGTTGGGTTTCAGGGGTCCCTTTGGGATTGTCACCTGGTGTGCTGATCATGCCACTGAGCCCATCTACCTGCCTTGTGGGGCACCCCACTACCCTATCTTGTTGACCCAGAAGCTCTGGTCTCCCCCAGCCAAGGCACAGAGTTGGGGTAACAGCCCCCCCCCCCAGAGCAACACAGGTGTGCTGAACCAGCTCAGCTCGGGAAGGGCGGGAGGGCTCAGCTATAGAGCCTTAACAGCACCTAGGAACACAGTCCCAAAGAGGATCAAAACCCGCAACAAATCCATCTTATTACATAGACAAGATGTACATAGGGATGTTTGCGGATAGTTATATAAAGGATTAACCAATAAACCTGAGCCTGTTGGTTAATTCCAAAGACTACACGCACTCCCACCCCCTTGCCGCCTCTGTATCAGAGGGGTGAGAGCTGTGTGATGTGAGGAAGGAGAGAGAAATGGGGTTTGGATGGGCGTCACTTAACGAGCAGAGAGCTGGAAGTAGGGAGACCCCCCCCTCCCCTGGCATCAATGACTGAGGGTAACCTTACTGGGGGAGGGGGGTGGTGAGGATAAGGTGAGAGGGGTTGGGGCTCAGACCCAGAGCCCTTCCCCAGGCTGCTCTCTCTCCCGCCAGGGCATGAGCAGAGCACACAATGCCCAAGAATAGGAGCAAATGGCAGCACCCTGACTCACCTCGCCAAGGGGAAGTGTGGGACCCACCACAGCAGTGCTGGCAACTTGCCACAAGGGCTGTGAAAGGAACTTGCAAAAGAGCTAAGAACTGCCTGACACTGCACCACATTTTGTTTGTGCCAAGAGCAAGTTGCATTTCTCTGACCTTGCCTCCAATAGCGACCACACTGAGTTCTGCAGACATAGAATAATCAAATAAAGCCTCACCCAACTTTCCCTTTTAAGAGAAAAGGGAGACAGCGTCACATGTGCTAGAGAGCCAGGCTGCTTGATGCACTTCTGGAGAGCCCTTGTACTGCAGTGATGAGGGCTATATACGAACCTGAATAGAAAAGAGTCACAGAGAAAGTGTGTCACTTAGCCTCACTCCTCAGGTGATGGCTCCATTGTCCCAGTGGAACACACAGCTGTTGTAGGAGGCCATGACCATCCAGAGTGAGAGAGCCCCTCAGATAACTTGACCTCTCCCACACAGGGCTTTGAATATGAGGACTTGACTCCGACAGTGATAGTTAATGGGAAGCTAGAACAGACAGAACGAGGCTGGGCTCTTGGTGGCCTGCACTGTATTCTTTAAAAAGATGGATGGTTTCACGCTTACACAGTGGAAGTTATACATTGTGAGTGAATGTGGCAAATCCAAGAGCCAGAACTGGTGTGCAGAGAACAGTATACCTGGGAAATTTTGCTGCACCCTGAAGTCTGAATGGCAGAGAAGTGTAGAGAGATGTGCAGCTTTGAGCCCTTAGAATCATAGAATCACAGAACACTAGAACTGGAAGGGACCTCGAGAGGCATTGAGTCCAGTCCCCTGCCCTCACGGCAGGACCAAGCACCATCTAGACCATTCCTGACAGGTGTCTGTCCAACCTGCTCCTAAATATCTCCAGTGATGGAGATTCCACAACCTCCCTAGGCTTATTCCAGTGTTTAACCACCCTGACAGTTAGGAAGTTTTTCCTAATGTCCAACCTAAATCTCCCTTGCTGCAATGTAAGCCCACTGCTCCTTGTCCTATCCTCAGAGGCCACGGAGAACAATTTTTCTCCCTCCTCCTTGTGACACCCTTTTAGATACTTGAAAACCGCCGGGGCAGGTATCAGACATCTGTTGTAAGGGAAGGGGGAGGAGGCGGGCCTGTGTAGTTACACTAGGGTGGGGCAAGTGGCTCTTGGGGTCTGTGCTGCGGGGAAGGTGGTGCTCAAGACTGACTAGCTGTGACCAGGGAAGATCTGTGGGCAGTATCTGTGTTGTTGGGAGGAGCTCAGGAGATAGGGCAGGGCTCCATTCTTGGGAAGGGGGTTGCTGCAGCAGAGACAAAGCCATTGTGAAGAAACGAAATCAGTTCTTTGCACTGGTCTTCACAGCAGAGATCCCCACACTAAAGCCAGTCTACTGAGGTGACAAATGCGAGGAACTGTCCCAGACAGAAGAGGTGTTGGAACAAATTGGTAAATTAAACAGTAGTACGTCACCAAGTTCAGATGATATTCAGCCAACTCAAATACATGGAATTGTGGATCTGTGGTCCATAGGTGCTGGCTTCCTCCGGGCCCTGGGTTGCTCACCCCCTCCACTCTGTGCCAGATCTCACCCCCACCTTCCCCCAAGCCTGCATTCCTGCTCCGTGTCTTCCCTCCCAGTTCTGCCTCCTCTCCAAGCACTTCCAATCCCCGCTCAATGCTTGATTTGTGGCAGGAGGGAGATGCTGGGAAGAAGAAGGAGGAGGGGTTGATCGGCAAGGAGGCTTGGGGGGCAGCTGTCTGCCAGTGGGTGCTAAGCCATAAGCACCCACTATTTTTTTCCATGGATGCTCCAAGGCTGGAGCACTCAGGAGCTGGCACCTATGCTGCTGTCACTTAACCTATAACACATTGTTTGAATTAGCCTTTGTAGAGCAAAGAATAGAATGATCAGACATGCAGATGAATGGGGTAAGTTGGGCAAGAGTCAATGTGGCTTTTGTAAAAGAAAATCATTCCTCACCAACATTTTAAAATTCTATAGTGAGTGGGTGATGGGGTAACAAAATGGCAGATTAAATTCAATGTTGATAAGGGCAAAGTAAGGCAAACAGGAAAAAGATAAAGGGTCAAAATTACAGTGAAACCTTGGTTATCCAGCACTCTGTTAACCAGAAAACCTGATTAACCGGCATTGCCCCCAGCCACAATACTGTCACACCTTCAGGCGCACAGGCCTGGCTTGGTTTACCCTGGTTGGCTTAACAATTTTTTATTTAAGAAGTACTAATCATCTTTAACTCAAAATAGAAACGTGAGACCAACTGTCTCACACTACAAAACTACCAATATTAAAAACTTGGGTTTTACTATTATTGTCCATTGGTTTTTCCTAGGTTGATGGGACTCTTAGATAACCAGAATTTTTAGACAACCAGAACGCCCTAATACCTGAGCGTGCCAGATAACACAGGTTTTACTGTAGATGTTACCAGTCTAGTAAGATCTTGGAATCATTGTAGATACTTCTCTGAAAACGTCCACTCAATATGCAGCCTTAGTCAGAAAAGCAAAGAAAAGAAGGAACCATTAGGAAAGGGATAGATAAAAAAACAGATGGGATAATGATTCTATATCAATCCATGGTACATCCACCTTGAATACTGCATGCCATCCCAGTCATGCCATATCTGAAAAAAAGATACACGAGAGTTGGGAAAGGTACAGAAAAAGGCAACAAAAAGTATTAGGGACATGGAACAGTTTCATTACGATTAAAAAGACTAAGGGAGAATCTGACTGACGTACCAAAACTGTGAGTGGTGTGAAGAAAGTGAATTGGGAAGTTCAGGAACCAGGAATCACCCAATAAATGAAGAGACAGCAGGTTTAAAACACCCAGACAGAACTGTGCATTGTAACTTGTCACCAAGGGATGTTGTGAAGGCCAAATGTATAACTGGGTTCAATAAAGAATGTGAGAAGTTCATGGAGGCTACATCCATCAGTGGCCATTAGCTGCCAGGAGCTGGGACTGGGCCACAGCAGGTGGATCACCAGAACTCACTCTGTTCTGGTTAGTCTCTCTGGGTACGTCTAGACTACAGGCTTTTGTCAACAGAAGTTTTGTTGACAGATACTGCACATGACCTACGAGGAGAGGCTGAGGGAGTTGGGTCTGTTTAGTCTGCAGAAGAGCAGAGTGAGGGGGGATTTGAGAGCAGCCTTCAACTTCCTGAAGGGAGGTTCCAAAGAGGATGGAGAGAGGCTGTTCTCAGTAGTGACGGATGGCAGAACAAGGAGCAATGGTCTCAAGTTGCAGTGGGGGAGATCTAGGTTGGATATTAGGAAAAACTATTTCACTAGGAGGGTGGTGAAGCACTGGAATGGGTTACCTAGGGAAGTAGTGGAGTCTCCATCCCTAGAGGTGTTTAAGTCTCGGTTTGACAAAGCCCTGGCTGGGTTGATTGAGTTGGGATTGGTCCTGCCTAGAGCAGGGGGCTGGACTTGATGACCTCCTGAGGTCTCTTTCAGCTCTATGGTTCTATGATTCTATGACAAAGAGCATCTAGACTACATACAGTTCTGTCGACAAAGCAAGCCGCTTTGTAGACGTGACAGTGTAGACACAAAGGACAGTGTAGATCCAATAACGCCTTCTGTTGACAGAACTCTGTCGGCAAAAGGCGTTTATTCCTCGTAGAATGAGGTTTACAGCCGTCGACAAAACTGCTGAGTTCTGTCGACATTATGGCGACAGAACTCAGACGCAGTGTAGACGCAGGTATAGTTTTGTCAACAAAAGTCCATTTTTGTCGACAAAACCCTGTAGTCTAGACACACCCTCTGAAGTGCCTGGTGCTGGACATTGTTTGAGGATAGAATAATGGGCGTGCTAGACCATTGGTCAGAAGAGTATGGCCATTTTATGACGGTGCTGGGGAAGGGGGTGTCTTTGTTGGATTGGTAGAGGTTATGGGAGGGGACACTGTTTGGTGGCGAATGTCTCTCTCCAGCTGGGGAGGTCACTAGCTAGGTCTCTGAGGTCAGTGGGGGTGTCTGTCTTGCTGGAGGGCAGTGTGTGCAAGGGAAAGTGTTTCTTTAGCTGGGGCTGGTGGTCACGGCATGTGTTTGTGCTGGGCGTGGGA